>JZKD02S0010909.1:224158-250825 GCA_000966675.3 Picea glauca
GGAAAAGGTGGGTGGCCCCCAATATCCACCTGGATCACTCGTGCTAGCTTATAAATGCAATTTGAAAATTTCCCCAAAATGTACATGAAAACTCACCATACCAACCATCAATCAAAGTCAAAGAAGGTATTTAATGATACTAGATATTTTTGTGTGCAATATAATTTGCATAGTCATTAAACTATTCAATTAAATACTTAATAATTTAGTTTAATAATTAATACATTAATTAATTGTAATAGTGTACATGTGTAGGTTATGTGTGCCTAGCTAGCGGACACATAGCTTATGCATGTACTAATATAAAAAACCACTACCTCTAGTGCATAGTTCTTGTATAATCACACCAAGGCATGGAGGACAACAAATCAAGTAAATGCATCGTTTAATAATATTAATGAACAAAATTACAATAATTCATCAATAACTGATTATCACACTTTAAATATCAATAGGAAATCAAAAGAGGGTTTTAAACATGGTAGGAACCAAGTGAGTAAACAACAATGGCACATATAATCCCTAATCAATATTCTCAACCAACATCAAAGCATCCTTCCTTCCTAACCTACTTCCATCTTCCATCCTATCCTTTCCTTTGCTAGACTAAGTTGGAGCATCAACTATATTGACCTAACTCTAGATAGAACCCGTAAGCCAGAGTGTCATACATCTCAACCAAGCCCCCCTAGCAAGAAAATAGCAGTCACCATCACACATCTAGGGGAGAATGACTTTACATAGCCCTCCCAAGAGTCTAGGTTTCGGAGGATAAATAGTGGGAAATACCTCCATCCCTCCTCATAGAAATAGGTTCAACATCCTACATCAAACCATATTTTTCTACTATTGTTCTTAGAGTCACGTCATCAAACAACCACTATGGGAAATGTGTGTGTCCTATCAAAACCACACTTACCATGGATCATAGCAATATTTGAAATCACAAATTAAATAATAAGTACAAATTATAGCATACGCTATCTTAGTGGTGTCTATGACATCCAAGTTACCCCGATACTACAATCATTTGGTTATTACATAGCTTGTTGACCTGTAGGTTATCTCACCAATACTCATATCTATGTAGATATATCACAAATTTCATATGATCATCCATATTTGTATTAAGAGTCAATTATGAAACATATGTTTATTTACAACATGCCTCACATCTATTGTGCATTCACAACATAATTTTGAACTAGTATCCATGTATTGAAATTCTACATTTAAGTTTGCATGTTTAACCAAATTACATAACAATCATCATCATGAACACATAACCGTAGAAATAATATTATGCAACACATAAATAAGACTATATGTACACCTCTCAAATATATATTTAAATCTCTCTAATTCCAAATAGTTACTAAGCAATGAATTACTATGGTGAGAAAAATAAAAGTTATAACTACCTAAAGCCAAAAGATGGGGCATTACACTTCCTCCTTTATCCCAAATCATATTTCTTATTCCACTTTTCCTCCTCCCTCATTATTTCTCTTATTATTCTTCTAATCCTCCTATTTTTCCCCCTCCTCCTTCTCCTCTTCCCCCCCGGCTCCTTCCTACTATTTTTCCTTATCATCCTTCATCTTCCATTATTTATATATTAATGGTAAGAATTATCACATTCCTCCATATTTTCTTCTTAGGATGGAGTTCCTTTGCATTGATAGTGTGGCCTCCTCCTTCCCTCTTTTTCATCTACCTACTTGTTCTCCTCCTTTTCTTTTTAAATCTTCCTTCCTCCTCCTCCCCTCTTACTCTTCTTCTTCCTCTTCCTATTTTCCCCCAAATATCCTTCCCTTTTTCCTGAAATCCTTTTTTCTTCTTTCTCTTTTCCCCTAAATAGTATTACTCTTACAATTTATCTCCTCCTCCTTTCACTTCCTATTCTCGTCCTCTTATTTTTTAATTATTTTATCCTCCTTTTTTTATTCTTTGATCTCCCCCTTGGCTCTTCTTCTTCCTCCTCCTCTTTTTCTTCTACTATTATTCCTATATCTCCCTTCCTTGTTCTTTCTTATTCACTTTCTTCTTCTTCATCTTCCATATTTTGTTCTCTTATCTCCCACTCTTCTCTCTTCTCTCCCCATATTATTTTTTGAAGGCTTGCAAAATACACAAGCGATGTTTTAACACATGGAAGAGTTAAGCTTTGAATGAAATAATGTTGGAATTTTATATTATCTTAAATATATCTCTATGTATTATGGATTGCATTATTTTCCTACACACTATTTTGGTTATTATATTTATGTTATAATTAATTTATGATTAGGTATGGTGTAGTCACTTACCTTTTTATAGAAATGCATTTAGATGGATCTAGATCTTGAGGTGAAGGTGATGGTGGTAGAATGAAAAGGGGCAGATAACAATTTCCCATCACATATTTTATGTTATTCAAGAGACTAAAATCATTGTAGATGGAAATACCTTAAATTTCCAATGGAGTTCATCATCTACTAGAATTGGAGGTAATTTTTATCTGATT
This sequence comes from Picea glauca, assembly GCA_000966675.3. NCBI lineage: Eukaryota > Viridiplantae > Streptophyta > Pinopsida > Pinales > Pinaceae > Picea > Picea glauca. The sequence goes on from JZKD02S0010909.1 coordinate 226,665, forward strand.
AAATTAGGCTCTTGATTTTCACTTCTTTTTTTTCTTCAACATTAAGTGAAAAATCATATTTGTAATTTATGATTTGTAAGTTATATCAATATTAATTATGGTTATTTTTTCTAAAATAAAGTGGGAAGCATATGGGCATGAAGCAATTGACAAAGAACTAAAGTATTCCCTAAATATGATGGAGGACTCATCACAAATAGAAGTCGAAATAAATTATAATCAATTTTGTCTTTAAGTGTGTAATTTATTATTTATTGCTAATTATGTGTGTTAATTTCCATTTAATATTTCTCTTATAGAGACCATTATAAGAAAGAGAAAAACAATACAAAGATGATCGTGTTGCTTTGGTTGGTGTCCCTAATCTTGAAAATGTATCAAGATCTAATCAGTCCCACTCTGGTCAATATTTCTGATTTGACTTAGTGAAGCTTAATATTTCCCTAAGCCAGAAATAAACTGATTTTTTTATGAAGAGAAGATATATTATTGTGTAATGTATGTTGTAATGCACCCAGCCTCACGCCACAAAAAAATCTCTCTTTTACCAGTTTGATATCATTAAATATATTGATATGTTATGCATATGAACATATTTAAGATGAATAATAACAACATACAACAATAATAATAATTCATACATAGAATTAATAACAAAGATCCCATAATAGAACATCATAATTCATAACATAGAATTTTCAAAAACACATAAACACACTTATATTTAGTGAATTAAACACCAAATGTGTGCAGACTTTCCACATTCCTCCCAGCCATGGAACACACTACTCATAATCTCAGCAGTGGGTCACCCCTGAGCTAGGGCTAAACTCTACCTGGATAAAGGAGGTTCTAATCCATTGTAAGGTATGTCAATCAACAATAATTCGCAGCTTCATGTGTCGATTCTAGAAACCATCCTACAATCCCTCATCCCCTAAATTCTTGTCCCACCCTAGGAAGTGTGCCTCTTCTCTACTTGATAGTCCCTTGCCCCCTCGACTTCCCTTCTAGGGCTTCAACAACAGGACGAAGAGGGAGTCTTGGAGCCCTATAGCTGCATCTTGGCCTCTAGCAACCAACCTACAATCCCTCATTCCCCACATGCCTATCCCACCCCAGGATGTGTTCCCCTTCTCTTCTCAACAATCCCTCAGTTTCTCCACTTCCCTTCTGGGGCTTCAACAACAGGTTGGATAGGGAATCTTAGAGCCATGTAGTTGTAGCTTGGAACCTTAGGAATTAATTCCCAATAGTTCTCTCAGCTGGAGATAATTCTCACATCCCTGATGACCCACTTCTTCAACCATGGGCCTGACAACCCGCCTCTTCGACATATGGGCCTCCCACCCGCTTCTTCATCTCCAAACTTACCAGGTACAAGTACAGGTACAATTGGTAGCATTGATGAGTGAACAAATGGTAAGAATGATGGAAAAATGTATTAAATCCCCCAATATATATGCATGTTCCCTTAATGACACATGGCCCTCAAGGAACCCACTTTTCCCCACTTGTAATTCGTTCCCTTCCCATCAGAACTTAGGATAACATAAATTTATATCCATACTTTAGACTTTAGGAATAATAATATAATATTCCTTTGGGATTAATCTCTCTAGCTTAGCCCTTTCCTAGACTCTTAGCCCTCCATTACCTTCCTAGTGGATTTCATCCCCCTATACTCTTTTACATGGTTGGTCTACAACAATGATGCATTTTCATTAAAATTTGCATGTGATTACATATTTTTTTTTGTAAATAAAGTAAGAGCCTTATATTAATTTCTGCTAATGTTTGTACAATGCCATCTGTGAGCCACCTATTCTACCACAAAAGGGAAACAAGAACAGGTGGCTGCCATTAAAAACTGAGAGTTTGACACATCACCGCATAAAAAAAACTGTATGAACAAAATAATTTGATCGCCATGACCAAACTGTATGAACAAAATGAAACTGATCGTCATAACCACCTAGCCCGCGACGAGAGCAAATAAAAAAATAGAAACCTAGAGGCACTATTCCTTGGGTGAGATCGGGAGGCCATGGATGTTGTAGACAGGGATGTACTTCTGACCACACGTTGGGCATCGAGTCCACACAGGAGCATCCACCAATTCATCGAACAAAATGTCCAATCTTTGGTCGAGAATGCGTTGTGAGTGCATTTGGTCATCTTGCTTTTTCCGAATTTAGAAAATGAGTTGGAGGTTCTCCTTTGATAGTCGATTTGCACAGATCATAGGTGGCTTCACCTCTTTTTACTTTCCAACGCTCATCGTATGCTCCTCCACCTTCCAGCTTGGGGAATTTCCTCCTCCACCATGAAACTACCTGTGCCAAACACCGGGTCCTCCGGATGGATTTTCGGGGGGGGGACAAGAGGATTAATGAGCAGAGTATTTCTCTCTTTAGAAGGTGGTGTTTCCTCTTTGACCGGGAGGTTGACATGGATGGAGTGAGGGGGTTACGATGGAAGCTTCGACGACCCATAGCTATTATTCCTGGGGTCAGAGGTGCAAATTGCAATGAGAGCCAATTGGGAGGGGGCGAGTCTTCCACCCCTAAAGAGGGAGTTGTAATACAACAAACCTATCCTAGACTTCCCCCTTTCTCTTGTCATGGTAGAGAGAAAGTGGAGGTTGGTCTGTGGTGGACTAAAGGAGGAGGGTAGAGGGGTTGGTGGAAAGATCCTAGGAGAGCCCGAAAGAGTTGGAGAGCAGGAGAAATTGCAGAGGGAAATGCAGAGAATTTGCCTAAGAGAGCCAAGGGGCAGGAGCAGAATTGTAGAAAGATAAATAGAGAATTTGCTTGAGAGAGATAGGGAGCAAACACAATTGCAGAGGGAAAAGGAGAGAATTTTCCTGAAAGAGCCAAGGAACAAGAGAAAATGCAGAGGGGGAATGAATGAATTCACCAGGGAGATTTCACTCTTAGTGCAACTCGAATTGACGAATAGGCTAGCCATGAGAACCGAGATGACAGATTCCCTAGGCCTGGTGCCTAGCACAATATGCCTGGTCTGGCTTACGTGAGGGGTCATTAAACCTACAAGGTTGTCTAGATGCATTACCATTACTCTTTGTTGGGTGTGGGTCATTCTGCAATAATGGGCGGAGGGATGGCAGTCAGGTTAATAACTCTCGTTGCCACCCCATTCAAATTGTCCTCTGACATTGTCCAGATGTCACCCCATCCGGGGGCATGTGATTACATATTACAATGATGTCTCACTGACCATTTTAGCATATGGCCTTATAATACAAATACAAAAAGGCACACTTACCCAAAATATACTGGCTCACTAGCCTATGTATTCATTTACATTTATAGGGACAATTAGGGTTTGGCCTAGGGGTATTACATATGTGCTTGTGTTTCTCATTTCCCATAGGGTGGTAGTAGGTCATTTGTTACATAGAGAAAATTGAGAATTGTATATTTATTATTATGAATATATAAATGTGTTTTTATTTATATTATCTATTCATTTGTATTGAAATATATATATATGTGTGTGTATATTTCTTATAAAAGTGATAATAAATATAACATTTAGTAAATCGATCCAAAACACTGCAAAAGAAACACAAATGATGAAAAGTGACATAAACGATGCAAAATGGACACAAACGATGAAAAAAATGATGTAAAGGGATGCAAGAAAAAACAAAAACGATGCATGAAATGATGCAAAATTACCCAAGAAATGAAAAAAGATGTAAATTCGATGCAAATATGATGTTAGAAGTGGAAAAACTATGCAAATTTTATATAAAAACAACACAAAATTGAAAATTGATGTAAGTTTGACACAAATATGATGTAGGAAGTGAAAAAGAGGTGCAAATATGACACAAATCCATATACACGATTCAAATAAGGGATCTAATGAAGATGCAAAATTCAACGCAATGACGTAAAAGCTAAAGGTCAGGCCCACAAACTAAAAATAGATTTTGGATGGATTTCCCATGCCCTATAATATCATAGAAATTGTCTTAGAAGAGAACATGGTTTGGTACAATGATAAACATAGAAATAGAGTAAATGATAGGTGGGGCTAATGAAGGGAAATTGTATTAGTTGGATAGTACTTTATTATTATTATTTTATTCTAGAGACATAAACAAGGTAATGATGAATTTGGGCGATGATGGGTGGGTGTATTAATTAGGTACTTATTATTGTAAATACAAATAAATGATAGGTTAGTGAATTAGTTATATAATCTTACACCGATGTATTATACTAATAATTATAAAATTATTTTTATTGTATATTTCTTTAATCAAACATATTAAACATAATATGTATCAATGATCTATGATCCCTAGTAAATATTTTATTATACAATTATGATTTATGACTTAACACACTAATACATTAGTAATTTGAGTTAAAATATTTTTTTGAGCAATTCCTCCCAAATGAAGATAATGTCACAATTCAAGGTCATTGACAAAGTTTCTAGCTTTCCACCCTAATAATACTAACATCATTCCTATTGCAATGAACTATCCAACCATTCAAATTAAAAAAGTCTCATAGTGGTAAGGTGTTTGGATTAATGTTTTTTTCTTAATTAGTTGTTTAGTATGTCACTTGCTTCACCATTTATGACATCAAATAAAGTTTATGGTTGAAATCAATGTTGTACTAAAAACTATGAGTGAGAAATAAATGAAAGGTAGAAGCACAAATAAAAAAATGTGCAATAGGTTTTGTTACCTCCCCATGCCTAGGGGTAACTAGAGGAGATCATGTTTCATGGATGGTGTTAACCCCCCAATCTAGTGGTAACTAAGGAGATGATGTCTTGAGGGTCGTGGGTAATAGAAATTGAGTGCGGAGATCAGGATGGACAATACATCCCACAGAGCTACTCTTCTTCACCATGCCTCACCATCATCATCAACAACAAAACAACATACATTGTTGCAATATACCATATGAATAATAATATGCGGAACAAAAATATTTAACAAGCAATAATGAAACAACAATATTATAGCTTGAACTATACCAGAATAACACCATAAAGAGAAATTTTATTAGAGATAACAATGTTCACTTTCCTCTTAGAGAGGGAAACCTCCAATAGAGTAGAGCTCTATTACAATAATCTCCAAGACAAAAATATCCACTACCTCCTACTTCTATTTATACAAATTCTACCTTCTATGGAAACTTCTAGAGGAATATATTTCCAGAAGTGAAAGGTTCTATTAGGTATTCTTACACTGACTTATTCTCCTTTATTTATTACACCTTATTAACTAATGTCGGCATTTATTACTTAGAAAACATATCCTACTAACTAATGAACCTCGAAGAGAGGTTAGGATTGGATCCTAACATTGCCCCCCCCATCAAAACAATCCTTGTCCTCAAGGATCAAGGTGAAGAAACTACTGGAGTATGGTTGTTGGTTCCCAAATCGCATCCTCTGGTTATGTTTCCTTCCACTCGATGAATACTTCCTTAATAGTTCATCCATGCAAATGACGTTCTCGAGAATTGAGAACTGCTTCTAGTTGGAGCCACAAGGAGCCTTCTTCATCTAATTCTGGAAGGATGGTTTGGACCCTACAATTTTGTCCAACCACTTTCTTCAAATAGGAAACATGGAACATCGGATGAATTTTGGAAGTAGTTGGAAGGGCCAATTTGTAGGCCACTGAACCAATACGCTTGATCATCTAGTAGGGCCCATAAAACTTAGGTGCCAACTTGTGATGTCCCTGGGATTTTAGAGATGTTTGTTTGTAAGGTTGGAGCTTGAGAAACACCTTATCACCTTCCTGAAATATCCTTTTTGAACGATGTTGGTATGCTTGTTGCTTCATGCGATTTTGGGCCATGTGGAGGTTATCCTTTAGAGCCTCTAGGGTGGTTTTTCGACCTTCCATCATTGTGTCAATAGATTGGACATTGGATGTGCCTGGAAAATAGGTAGTGACTATAGGTGGTTGTTGGCCATACATTGCTTCATATGGGGTCATTTTAGTGGTTGTATGATAGGAAGTATTGTACAACCATTCTTCCAAGGGGAGCCATTACACCCACTGGTGTTTTTTGTCTAAAGAAAAACACCTCAAGTAGGTTTCCAAATATTTTTTGACTACTTCTGTTTGACCGTCATATTAGGGGTGATAGGTTGTGCTCATGTTCAGTTGGGTTCCCTACAATTTAAATAACTCTTTCCAAAAGGTGTTGGTGAAAGTTGGTTCATGATCATATACAATAGAGGTGGGCATGCCATGTAACTTGAAAATGTGATCAAGGAAAACCTATGATACTAGTGCCAATGTGAAAGGGTGGGGTAAGGAACAAAAATGAGCATAATTGGAGAGGTGATCAACCACCACCATGATGACAGATTTGTTCCCAGCTTTAGGAAGGCCCACTATAAATTCCATGGAGATGTCTATCCACATAGAAGATGGAATGGGTAGGGGTTGTAGGGATCTTGGAGACTCGATAGTTTCACCTTTATTACATTGGTACAACTCACATTCAGTGACAAAGTGAAGGGTATATTTCTTCATGCCTTCCAAGAAAAAAGAATGAAAAGAATGAGCATATGTCTTTTGGAATCCATAATAACTTGCGATAGCTGATGTGTGCAACTGGTTTAAGAGCCTCAACTTAAGTGATGAAGAGGGATATAGAACTAGGAGATCCTTATATCTGAGAGTATTCTCCCTCCAAGTGTAGTTGATGGAAGGATTAGGGTCCTCCTAAAGGTTTTGAATTAACTTGGAGAGATTCGGGTGAGTTACCCACTCTCAGTGTACTTCTTCAATCTAATCAGGGACTGGTAAGGATAAGACAAAGAGGGAGCCATCCTCCGCATGCTGTCTAGACAATGCATCGCCTACTATGTTGTCTTTTCAATTTTTATATATGATTTCATAATCATAACCCAACATTTTGGTCAGCCACTTGTTTTGTTCTGGGGAGGAGAATCGTTGCTCCAAAAAATACTTCAAAATATGGTGATCTATTTTGATCTAAAAATGATGCCCGAAAAGATAGGGTCGCCATGTGTGCACCGCATGTAAAATTTCCATAATTTCTTTCTCATATGTAGATCTTCCCAGATTGTAGCCACTCAACAATTTTCTAGTAAAGGCCACAGGTCAACCATATTTTGTGAGTAGTGCACCTATACCAGTGCCAGAAGCATCTAATTCCACCACAAAATTTTTGTTGAAGACAGGAGCTACTAGGACAGGAGTAGTGAAGATGGCCCTCTTTAAATCTATGAAGGCTTGGTCAACAACATGTGTCCAATGAAATGCATTCTTCTTAACAAGGTTAGTCAAGGGCTTAGAATTGTTTCCATAATGGTAGACAAATTCATGTAATACCCTATGAGACCAAGAAAACCCCTTAGGTTCTTTAAGGTCGTGGGGTGTGACCAATCCTGCATAGCTTGTATCGTTTTGGGGTCCAATTTTACTTCTTTACCCACATTTTGTGCCAAGTATTCTACTTCACTGGCTCCAAAGGAACATTTGGGATTTTTGACGAACAATTAGTTGTCCTGCAACAAATGAAGGATGTTGTCCACATGCACAAGGTGGATATCACATTTGTAGTTGTACATGAGTATGTCATCAAAGAAAACTAGGACAAACTATCGAAGGTAGGGTTTCAATAGTTTATTCATGAGACTTTGGAAGATGGATGGGGCATTGCAATGGCAAAAAGGCATGACCAAGAATTCATAATGTCCTTCATGAGATCAGAAAGAAGTCTTCAGAATATCTTCCTCCTTCATTCGGATTTGATAATAGTTGTAGTGAAGGTCTAAATTGGTGAATACATAGGAACCTTGGAGTTCATTCAACATATAATCAATGACAAGAATGGGAAACTTATTTTTGATGGTCAGTTTATTGAAGGAACGAAAAATTAGGAAATATGTGCCAAGCACCTTCTTTCTTTAAGACCACCACCACAAGAGAAGAATATGGGCTGGTACTAGGGAGAATTACCCCCACTTGTTGTAATTCATGTACCATATTTTCTATTTCATTATTTTGAGAAAATGGGTATCTATAGGGACGAACATTGGGGGGTTGAATTCCTGATAAGAGAGGGATGTTATGATCATGCTCACCCCTGGAAGGAGGCAAATCCGTTGGAACTTAGAAAACCTTGGGGTACTTTTCCAAGATTAGTTGTAGGATAGGAGGGACTACCTGAGAGTCCTGATCGGTGACCTGGATGGCCTGCAATTGAGAAATCACATCATGGTGGTCTTTCTTCAACAATTTTTCCATCCTGTGAGAGCTTAAGATTTCAAGAGAGCCCGCTTGGAGACCTCGAAGGGTATAGGTGTGAGCCTCTTGGGTGAACCTTATATATAACTTTTGATAATCCATTATGACTGGTCCTAGAGTGCAAAGCCATTCCACACCCAAAACGATATCACAACCCCCCATGGAAATCGAGAACATGTGGGTTTTGATATGACAATCGCCCATTTCGTGTTTGACATTATCACAATGACCCCACACTTCATCGTACCCCCATTAGCTATGAGAATTTGAAAATTAGAAATAGGGCAGACAAAGCAATGGATCTCTTCAGAAATCTTGTGATGAATAAAATTATGGGTGCTACCACTATAAATAAACACCACAACCTACCTATGTTTGATGTATCCCTTGAGCTCCGATGTCTATCGGGCCAAAATAACAAAGAGGGAATGAAGATATATGATAGGTTCCTTTGGTTCCATAGGGGAGGAAACAAAATATTCATCCTAAACACTTGGTTGAGCATCCTCTAGGTAAAGATCCCCATATAATGGTATGTATTCATAGGAAGAGGAAGTTGATGCATCAATATGGAAGAAATTTTGTTCCCAACATTTATGTCCTGGTGAATACTTTTCATCACAGTAGTATAAAAGTCCTTGCTTGAGACGCTCCACCATTTCTATTAGAGATACATTTTGGACCATGAAGGTTTGTGTTAGAGCAGGGTTAGCCTAGGGGCGAGGACAGTTGGGGAATGTAGCCTTCAAGGGTGGATCCTGAAGGATGGTTTATGCTTCATGTGTGAATTGGCATGCCTGCAATCAGATAGTAGGATGATGCATGGTCACATGAGACCTGATGGATTCCTTTAAGCCACTGATAAAAAATTCCATTTAAAATTCATCAGATAAGCCCTCAGTTCAGATGGCCAATTTTTCAAATTCCATGATGAAGTCTGTGACCGAGCCAGTTTGGAGCATCTTAGTGAGCTTTCCCAAAAAATATGATTCCCTATCAAAATGGGCACAAACTGCTTTAGTGAACATCTTCCAAGTGGGTATTCCTGGATAACATTTGTTATGCCACTTCCATCATTGCCAACATTCTTGATCCAATTATAAAACCCATACATGGAGTTTAGTCTCATCATCTCGAATATCATGAAGGGAGAAGTATTGTTCCATTTGATAAACCCACCCGACTGGGTTGGAACCATCAAATTTATGCATGTCAACTTTGGGCACCTTATGCCCAAAGGGTGGAGAACACCAAGGGGATTGAGACGACTGAGTATGATCATAATGGGAAGACTGAGGGTCATTGGGATTGGGCTCTATTATCACACAATTTGTACTTTGATCAAAGGAAAGGTAAAAGGAAAGAAAATTAGCGTAACTTGAGGTTATCCTATCACTATCACCTCAATAGGATTCCTCTTTCTATTTAGGGTTGAAAGCCTAGGGGAGACATCCCTGGTGACCTAGGGGTTTGAGAAGGCAAGGTCAATATATATATTAAAAGGTCTCGTCTCACAAGTCACCACTGATAAGAAAGTATCGGGGTTATAACCAATGAAGTGATGGAATATCAATATGTACCTACCCGGAACAAAGCAACAAGAAACTATATATTTTGCAAGTGCAACTTGTCGTTAGCACTTCATAAAAACACTGACTTTCTCAATAAAAGAAATTGGTTGATATAATAATGAAGTAAACAGAAATTTATAGCAGCAATATTTATAAGACAATACTCCACAATCAATTCCTTACAAAAGATTCAAAATGACCAAGAATAATCAATCATTCACATCATAATACTAGCATTTGTCATAAGCAAGTAAGGAAATGCATTAATCAACTTTTTCAATTGATTTTAGAAGATTTTAATGCTGAAAAATATGGTTGTAGATTACTTTAGTAACAACAGAAATAGAGTTAGTAGGTTAGGCGATTCTAATGTTAGAAGTAGTTAGTAGAAGGCTTAAGGTGTAGGTTTTGATGGTTTCTTTGGTCAATCACTCAATAAGAAGTCTTATATTAGTTCCTTTAGGGAAAATGGAGTCTATTATGTGGAAAAAAAGTTTGAAGGAAAAGGTTGATAGTAGAAGAGTCAAAGACAAGAGAGATTAATAGTTGAAGTGTTGGTAACCCAAGGCTTCAACTATCAAACCCTAGGGGAAACTAGCCACTAAGGTGTAGGTAACACTAGGCCTTAGTATATTGTCCTCCCTCTTTAACTCAAATATGAATAAAATGATGGCTAAGATGAAGCAATGAGTGCTAGGGTGTCGTAATGGCAAGGCCCTTAGCAATAGATTCAAGGAAACCAGTCTCTTGGCAAAATCTGGTGGGTAAAATATTTTAAAGCTAGGACAATAACATGTGCTAGGCTTCTTAGGGTTTTAGGAAAGCAATTTAATAATCTCAATGTAAATGAAAGATATACATAACTATAACCATTCAATTAAGAATAATTGTAGAACTCTTACTTACATACATCAAGAATCATGAAGCAAAACCCTAGTTGAACACTTCCACCAAGAAAATTGCCAAAAATACTCCAAAATTAGCCTCCCTCAACAAGTGTGACTAAAATTTCAGCCAAGTAACCCTATATAGGGAAAAAAATTTAGACCTCACTAAGTTTGAGTGAAATATGAAGAAAAATACAAGGGCTAAAACCCTTATTTACACAATATCAATGACCAGAATTAGGTCAAAAAGGCCGACATGGCCAGTTACCTGTAATATCCAGTTTTTACATTAAATGACTTAATAAAACCCTAAATAAAGCTGCAAGGATGAAATAATTCCATTTTAGGGTGACATTAGACCTTCTTAGGGAAACGTTGTCCTCCAAGAGAAAAACGTTAGGCCTCCTTGGGCCTCTAGATAATGCCACACGTGCCACTTGGCACACAACTACCTCCAAAGTGTCCAAAACATTGGGTGACATCATGGGTCACATGGGTTACATAATGGGCCTTCCAAGGCCTACACCATGGTAAAAAGAGAAATACCCCCCCTGGGTCTAGGCCTTCCAGAAGGTCTTTGGTGGAACATCCTCCTCTCTCTCTGGTGCAAACCTCTGATTTGTTTATGCCCCTGGCTAGGGTCTTAGCATCCATCTGGTGGGCTTGTAGCCCTATGGAGGTCCGAACTAATCATCTCCCCATGTGTACATGTTTATCGAGTGTGGCCCTGTAAAAACAACAAGTATTCCCTCCATGGGATTGTAAGTCACATGGATTATAGCAATGTCAATCACATCTAATAATCAAGGTATTTAAACATGTGCATGAAAGCCCCTTTCCTAGACAAGTGCTCAAAGAAGTTATGCTATTCTACAAGATATGTTTGGAGGGGACACTAGGATTTCCTATTGGGATAGTACTCATTGGATGTGGGATGTTTTCGGATGAAGACAAATCAAGGCCATGTAAGTGGATGAGGTGGTAAGGGATGTATGGGAAATGGGTGTAGTGATGACAGGCGAATGTAAGGAAGTGGGTGCCTCTGAAGAGGGTGAGATGCACCTTGTCATGGATGAAAATGTTTCCAATCCCTTTCATTCCTTTTATCATTTTTATCTTATTGATTTTTCTTTGAAGAGACTAGTTAAAGGACACTTCCCTAGAATGGTGACCAATAGTGACAATGTTACCCACAAGCATTTCACGAAAATGAGAAGGTTGGCTCATGATGAGACCCCCTTTCTCTTGGTTATTCCACCAAGAGACAATACCCTAGCATGGTAACCAGATGAATGGTAGTGTCATACCGCTACATGCCCATGGACCTAATAGGTTTTCTCATGTTGAGACCCCCTATCCTCCAACTAGGTCTTGATTTTATTATTTTTACATGTCCCTATGTTTCTTGCTGAGAAGCCTTTTATTGCTTTCTGAGGGATCCCTAGGAGAAGCATCTGAAGGGTTCATTCTTTTTTATTTTATCTTTTTCCAACTACTTTTACCCTCTAGGCATTTATCCCCTTCTTCCCACAGGGTAAGGTACAACCCTTTGTTATCTTGGAAAACCCAATGCCTGAACTAGTGTATGGGATGGATGAGATGGAAAAAGATGAAAAGTGGTAAGTATGGTGGGAACATATGATGACCTTAATTGCACCGCCCCCCCAGTGGAAACTCAAACCTTATGTGAACCAACTTACTAGGACATCCTGTGATTCCCCCGAGGTGTGGACAAGTGGAAAGGAATATGGTCCAAGCACATGTTAGAAGTAAAAATAATTAAATGAACATATTAAAATGTTTTGAGAATCATAGTGACACATACCATGATACCCAGAATCATTACCTCATGGAGAAAGACCCATTGTTGCTGAAGGACTAGGCTGATGGGATGGATGTTGTTGTTGTGAAAAAAATGGAGGTGCTAAAGAAGCAAAGGATGGGCCCTCCAGGACCGGGATCAAGTCGATATGGCTCTCAATACTCCATGTCTAGGACCTGTGGGCCTCGAGACATAATCTCCATAGTTATCCATATACTAGGGGATACCATCTAGCTCAAACTCGAGGACATGTGTTCACCGTAGAGCGCATGAGAACCTCATCATCTCTGGAAAAAATTATGACCTTCTTGATCACAACAGAAGACTATTAGTAATCATTTGGGGTGGTGATATCACCCTCGACTCATATATATATATAGTACATAAAATGAAAGAAAGCATATATACAAATGGAAATTCAAACTACTCTATCATGAAATGAAAATGGTATATACAATGAATGCAAATTCCTACCTACTTACCCATACTTACTTGTGAAGTCATGTCTCTTCCCCTTGATGGGGTTTGAGGAGGTGCCAACTAACTGGTAATGGGTTCCTTATTCCTTCCAATGTAGACAAATAGTAGGCATCATTGTCTGACTTTCTTCAAACTCTGAAGGGTCTAAGCCAAAACTGTGCATCTCCTTTGACATTAGTAGGTTCTCCCTTCTTTGTGTCCCACATCCATAATGTGTCTCCCTCTTTGTAATCCCTAGTTTTGAACTTGGTTATTGAACAACCCTGGTGTATTGTATTGAGGGAGGAGGTTGGGACTCCGCTGTGAAAACTTCTTGTTGGGATGGTTGGATCATCACATTATCTTCTCCTTTCTTTATAAGCATGACAACCCCAAATTACTTGTATTTATATTTTTTTAGGAGTTGTTGATAATCCTCCTTCTTTGGTCATTTTATCTAATCAAATCCTTCTTCTATAGAAAAAGGCATGTCATCAGAAGAGAATTTAGGAATACTTTCTATGATTGGATCACGTGCTTTGTCAGTTTTGATGTGGTCAATAATTTCTCGCACATGGATTTTGGTCATTAGAACATTCAAGAGACAGATTATTGTTCCATTGTTCATAGGCACAATGATATAAGTGAGGTCCATCTCTAGAGTGCCTCCCAACATTGCAACAAATTTCCTGGAAAACAACATTCCCCACACATTTGGGACATATACTACTACAATGTCCATATGGATCACTCTCTCAGGGTATCTTCCAAGGCATACTTCCACATTCTAAATTACCCCATGTGTGGGTATGACTTTAGGCTCAAAACCACACATATTCCTATAAGATGATGTGACTTTTAAGCCCAATTGTTCCATGACCTTTAGAGACATCATCTTGGTGCCTGCACTTGAATCTAGCATACAATTGTTAAGGAATTTGTTATTCATCAATAAGGTCATGAGGAAAGGCAGGTGTTCATCATACTGGATCTTAAAGTGATCATATTGTATCATAATAGGAGGATCCATTGCTCCATCTGATCCTTTGAAAAAATTATCAAATCTTTCATTGATAGATGGTACCTTGATGACTTCTCTCAAGGGGATGGTCACATGCATCTTAGCTAATGCCCCTTCGAAGTCAAAGTTTAAGTCGACTCTTTCAGTCTTGGGAGGATTCTTGGGAAGGAGGATTTTCATGGGTGAAGACCTTGTTTGTGATTCCACACGACCAGTAGAGAGAGGTTGGTTCAATTTATTTTGTCTAGTATACACTTGGAATTATTGTTTATTCAACTTTCCTCTTGAATCCTTTTCAAGGTTGTTTATCACCTCCATCCTAGCCTTCTTGGTTGCTTCCTTTATGCCTTCTTGATGTTTCTCAGGGGTAATATTAAGGAAAATTTTAGGATCCTCGATGGTATGGTCTATTATGTTAACTTGGACATGGATTCCATTGTTGTAAGGACACTCATGCTCCCAGGGTGAGTCACTGCATTGCAGGAACCAAGGGTTTTCATCCACTACGTTTGTAGGGGATAAAGTATTTGGAACCTATTGATCATTGTTTGGTTTGTAAACTTGGTTCCCCTTTTGGAATTGACCCTTGTAAGGAACCCTAGGGGATTGTTGTTGAGTCCTTTCTATGTTTACAATCCTATTCATCATTAGCTCTTGGGTTTTTACCATGCCATCTACAGTCGGTTGCAATTTTTCCAGGCTATCACTAATGTCTGAGGTAGGTTCAACATTGTGTACTATCTTAGGTTTAGTGTCCATTTTGACTCTTGGGGATGAGAAAAGTTTGACTCTAGATGATTAAACGTTGTCTTCGATATTTGTAGCTACTTTTTGGGCTTCTTGGATTGTTTGAGGGTTTTTATCTCTGAGGCGATACCCTAGCTAACCTGTAAAGGATTTGGTATAAATGAAAAGAAGGAAACTAGGAGAAGGATGATGACTCACATGGATATTTTGCAACAAGGTTTCAAAATTGTTGTGGAATTATCTAATGGTCTCATTCTATTGTTTCACGAGGTTATTCATCCCTATTAGCAGCATGTCGGGGTCTTCCTTGACAGTCCATTGTTTGAGGAAAACTTCCTCTAACCTATCCATGGTTTTAATACTACCATCAGGGAGACCATTGTACCAATGCCTTGCACCATCATGGAGGGTACCAGAGAACAATTTCATAGATAAATATTCATCATCACCACTAATGGGATGAAGTTGGAAGAAGGACCAAAATTTTCTCATGTGATCCTTGACACAAATTACATCATTTCCAGTGAATTTGAGCAACCATTTATCATACTTGGGGGGCATTTGCCTAGGGTATCCTGGTATAGTTGTCATGTCTAGCGATTTTAAAAGCTTGGATGACCATTGTCTTTGGTTATTGTCCTGGTTTGGAATGACGGTCTGAGTTCATGTGCTAGACATTGTGTTTAAGAGGATGTTTCCCCAAAAAGTGATTTTACTACAGGAGAGTTTCAGGGAGGATTTCTTCTGAAGGACTAGGGAGGGTTGGTGTACCTCCTGGTGGATTTTGGAGTCGCCAGATAATTTTCTTGAAATTGTCAAAGGAATGAGGAAATCACCCTCAGTGGAGTCACTAGGTAAGATTGTAAGACAAAGCTTATTGGATAAGGCTTACCGAAAAAGTGTCGTTGAGGAATATTGACTCAGTGTTCCCCGACCACGACGACAAAATGTTATCAATGAATTGTATAAATCTTACTATAACCATTCAATTAAGAAGAATTGCAGAAATATTACTTACATACATCAAGAATCATCAAGCAAAACCCTAGTTGAACACTTCCACCAAGAAAATTACCAAAAATACTCCAAAATTAGCCTCCTTCAACAAGTGCACCTAAAATTTCAGCCAGGTAACCCTAGATAGGGTGAAAATTTCAGACCTCACTAAGTGTGAGTGAAAGATGATGAAAAATACAAGGGCTAAAACCCTTATTTACACAATATCAATGACCAGAATTAGGTCAAAAAGGTCGGCATGGCTAGTTACATGTAATATCTAGTTTTTACATTAAATGACTTATTAAAACCCTAAATCAAGATGCAAGGATGATGTCATTCCCTTTTAGGGTGACGTTAGGCCTTCTTAGGGCAATGTTGGCCTCCATGAGAAAAACGTTAGGCCTCTTTGGTCCTCTGGATCATGCCACACGTGCCACTTGGAAAATAACTACCTCCAAAGTGTCCAAAACACTGGGTGACATCATGGGGAACATGGGTGACATCATGTGCCTTCTAAGGAATAAATCATGGTAAGAAGGGAAAGACCCCCTTGGGTCCAGGATGGTCAAGCTGTCTCTAGTGGAACACCCTCCTCTCTCTCTCTCGTGCAAACCTCTAATCAGTTTCTGCCTTTGGCTGGGGTCGCAGTATCCATCTGGCGGGATTTTATCCCTATGGAGGTTCGAATTAATCATCTCCCCATGTGTACCTTTCCATCGGGTGTGGCCCTATAACAAAAACATGTACACCCTCCATGGGCTCATAAGTCACATGAATCATAGCAATGTCAATCACATCTAATAATAAAGTTATTTAAACATGTGCATGAAACCCCCTTTCCCACACAAGTGCTCAAAGATGTTATGTTATTCTACAAGCCATGTTTGGAGGGGATGCTAGGATGTCTTATTGGTCTAGTGCTCATTGTATGTGGGATGTTTCTAGGTGAAGACAAATCAAGGCCATGTAATTGGATGAGGTGGTAAGGGATGTCTGGGCAATGGGTGCAATGATGACAGGGGAATGTATGGCTTACCTGTGGGTTCCTATAAAGAGGGTGAGTTGCACCTTGTCATGGATGAAAATGTTTCCAAGCCCTTTCATGGCTTTTATCTTTTTTATCTTACTGTTTTTTCTTTCAAGAGACTATTTAGGGGACACTACCCTAGCATGGTGACTAATTGATCCAAGATATTTTCGTCCGGTGACTTATTAAAGAATTGTATTAAATGCACATAAACTAAAGTAAATCATAAAGAAGGAAAAGATGAAAAGGAAAGAGACATAATCATTCAATATGAACACAAAGAACTTGATAACAGAGTTCGTCCCCAGTGGACTACCTCTCCAGGTCCTACTTTCAAATGGGTAGGTCTTTTTATTAACTCCACAAAAGAATTGGGAAAAATACATAAGTATACCTCATCCTAGAGTTAAGCTACAAAATCTTTGCTTAGATCAGAAAACTACCATCACCACTGTGTTCGTGGCGTCAAATTAACTAAAAATGGTTGTCTCCATGCCTTGATCCAAGTTTGTCACTTTCAGGCCCAAGAGACACCCCTACCTTGGTTTCCCTTCCTACCTCTACAAATGAATGATTGGGAAAAATCTCAAAATGCAGGTCCTATATCGAAATCCATTCCAAAATCCGTACAAGTGCACTCTTGGTTCTCCTCTATCTCCTGTACACTAACGGAAAACCCCCTTTTTATAAAGTTTTTGGGCAGTTATGTAATAACTAAATTGGTTGGCGCATTGGTTAGTGGGGATATTTTAAGGCTATAGGTTGGCAGAGGTCCCAGGATCGAATCCCACGGAATCCCCTTTTAATATACATGGTTGCAACCAAATTTTTGGCATGCTCTGCTAAATTTGGAGGTGGTTGCTAAACTGGCGGAATATGCCACTAAAATGGTGGATCGTTATGTTATAACATTGGAAATGGAAATATATATGGTTTCATGGATTAGCATATAACCAAGGGTTGGCCCAAGGGCCTAACCCTTTTCTTCACCCCATATAAAACATTACTAAACTTAAATAATATTTGTGTCATAAGATAAACAAGAACCATATAGTGGCATGTTGGCTAGCACAGAGTTATAAGTCCTTTGGGAAAGGAGGTTATGAGTTTGACTCCAATCGAATCCAATATATGTTTTAATAAACTGTACTGTAAGAGGCCAATGGGGGGTTTCCACGTGGAAATCTCTCATTGGCAGTCCTCTGCCACGTGTCAACTAGAGACTCAAACACATAAACTGCCATGTGTACCTATAAGAACCTACCACATATACCTATAACATCATGCCACATCTCCCTGTATGGACATGCCACGTGTCACCCTTGCATTAGTGACACGTGTCACCTCGACCTTTGATTTTTGGACCAAGTTTGACCTGAACTTTGATCCATTATAACTTTGACATACGAGCTTCGTTTGACGAGCCGTTTGCGTCATTAGAAATCTTGCATTGCACTCTTCTCGACCATGCCATTTTAACTGAGTATTGGAAACTTTGAATTTTTTCCCTTTCTCTATCGACTGAAGCCATTATGAGCATCTTGAGTTGCCTCTCTGAGTTCTGAGTTGTTCTTAGCCTTCTCCAGATCCTTTTTGTATCACACCTTCCCATTGAGAGCATTTTGGACCACCAAAATCATTCATCATTCAACTGGTAAGTGAGGGAAGAGTCCCCTCACTTTTTCCTTCTCTATCCACTTTTCCTTGCTTGGATGTGTGCCCTTTAAGCCTACTTGAAGATAATCAACATCACCCCTGCGTGAAGTCATCATCCTTCTGTCCAGGATGATATCTTCCTATAACTCATCCAAGTACTCCAGTGCAAACTCATCAACTGAAGGTATTGAAACTTTCTTATCTTGATCCATGACCATGGGAGGCTAAAAAAATTTCAAGTTCTCTACGTTCACAACAAAGTAAATCTGCATAGACGGTGGAAGATATAAATGAAAAGAATTAGTGTCTCTTTTCTTCAAGATAGTGAAGGGTCCATATCGGATAGGCTTGAGTTTCTTTCCTTCACCATTCAATCGTTCCTTGCTGATGTGAAGCCATACCCGGTCTCCAACCTAGAACTGATGATCAACCATGTGCTTGTCATGTTGAGCTTTATACTATGCTTGACTCTTCTCTAACTGTTCCCTGACTGCCTGGTGTATCTACTGAATCCTCTGGATGAACTTCCAGGCTCTGTCATCTGTTTTCTCTTCATTCACATAGAAATCTCTCCCATACATCAAGTCCAAAGGAACCTTTTGTAGGTACCCAAAACACGTCTCAAAAGGTCAACTCTGAGTGGACAAATGTAAATCTCGGTTATAATTATGATTTACATAGGGTATATGTTCATCCCATAAATTAGGATTCTTGCTCCAGTATCCTCGAAGAAAAAGAACCATTATTCTGTTTACCACCTATGTCTTTATGTCAGTATGTGGATGGAAAGAAGTGCTCCTCTTCAATTTGGTGTCCATCATTCTCCACAAGATAGTCAAAAAATCCCCAAGGAATAGAGTATCTTGATCCGATACAATGTACATGGGTACCCCAAAGTGAACCCAAACATACTGAAAGAAGAGATTAGCATTCTTCTCAGTAGTGCTTTTCTTTTTACATGGCATCAACATACACATGTTGTTGAACCTATCCACTACAACATACAAATAAACATGACCCCCTTTGGTCATTGGTAAACCCCCTACAAAATCCATGGAAATTATTTCCCATGGATGGGATGGCACAAGAAGTGGTGAGTATAGCCCCAATTTTCTATTAGTGGGCTTACAAGTAGAACACATCACACACCCCTTTACATATTTAGCTACAATTGCTTTCATTTGAGGCCAATAACAAAACCTCTTCAAATGAGCCATAGTTTTTCCTACCCCAAAATTCTTAGACAAAAGAGAAGTATGAGATTTTCTTACATGGAATCGTTCACTTATAGGAATACATAGCTTCCTAAGATGATAGAGTAACTTTCCCTATAGACCATAGTTCTCTACCTGTGCACCATGGGTTAGCATCTCATATACTTCTTTAAAGTATTCATCGATGACATATTTCTCTACACAGCTATCATGAGATAACGAAGTATTCTTCAAAATAATATAAGAAACAATAGGAGGTCTAGAAATAATATCAGATACCTTGTTACTTCTACCCTTCTTGTACTTGATTACCAGATGAAATTGTTGTAGAAAACCCATCCATCTGTACTCCCGAGTTTGTTGCAGTTTGGTCTATGCTTGAAGATACTGTGAGGGTTGGTGATCTGTATGTATGATGGTTTTCTTCCCTAACAAGTAGTGCTTCCATTTATTTACTCTTTAAACTAATGCATATAACTCTTTATCATATGTAGTATAGTTAACAACAACTTGGTTAAAAGTTTCATAGTGGTAATAGATAGGCTTACAATATTACATCAATAATGCACACATGGCGTATCCACTGGAATCTGTCTTGATCTCAAAAGGATGTTGAATATTTGGTGCGGTACTGATCTTCTCCTTCAAAGTTTCGAAAGATTTTTGTTTCTTTCCTTCCCACTGAAAAGTGTTCTTCACACTGGTTAAGGCATGAAAAGGAGATGCTATAAAGGAGAATTTGGGAATGAATCTCCTCCAGTACTGGACTACAAATAAGAAAATTCGAACTTCAGTTACACTTTTTTTCTCAGGCCATTTTACAATTACTTCAATTTTGGAAGGACCAATTTTCAATTGTCCTCCTCCTACAATATGACCTAAGTATACAAGTGCAGTCTTGCCAAATCCACATTTAGACATTTTCGCATACAACGTTTCCCTTTGCAAAGTATCCAATACATGATTTACATGCCTTACATGTTCATCCCAAGTCCCGCTAAAAATAAGAATGTCGTCTAAATACAAAATCACAAAGTCATCTAGGAAAGGCTTGAATACCTCATTCATCACATGCATGAAAGTTGTCGGAGCATTAGAAATCCCAAATGACATAACTAACCACTCAAACAATCCTTGTTTGGTTTTAAATGAAGTCTTCCATGCATCCTGTTATGTGACCTTGATTTGATGATATCAACTGCGCAAATCCAACTTAGTGAAATAAAAAACATTGTTCAACTGATCAAGTAAATCATCTATATGAGGAAGAGGGTATCAATTCTTCACTGTGATTTTATTTAAAGCCTGGTAATCGACAGACATTTTCCATTTGCCATCTTTCTTTGGCACCATAACAATCAGGGAACCACAAGGAGATGAACTGGGCCTGATGAACCCTTGATCCAATAAGATCTATACCCGCTTCTTGATCTCTGTCGTCTCCACAACTGACATCCTTTACATGCCCACATTAGGAAGCAGAGAATCTTGATATAGATGTATCTCATGTTGGATTTCCCTCGTAGCAGGTAATCCATCTCGTTCATGAAAAATATCATCATACTTAGAAACAATATCAATTAATTCCTTTTTATGAGATTGATCACACCCTTGGAAAGTGTTGGATGTCCCAACATATTTCACTTTGACGACCATGAGTACATATCTATTATTAGTAGTTATGAGTCTTTTCATTTTCCTTGCACTAACAAGTGTTGTATTTACCGCCATGCTATGAGCTCTAACAATATATTACACTCCCCTTTTAGTAAGGTGGTATTTGTTCTCATGACGAAAGAAGACTACTTTTCTACAATAAATATAAGGACTTCCCGACACTATGCCACATATATCAAGCGGTACAACATCCAAATCCACTTCATCAATCAACTTTGAAGCAATAACAAATATGACCCTACATTGTTTGGTGGCATTAATTTTTTCTTTATCACATACCCAACCAAGAGGATAAGGCTTTGGATGTGGTTTTGTTACAAGACCCATATTCTTGACAAGTGCTTCAGATATTAATTTTACTTGGGAACCCAGATCAAATAATGTATTTATCTTAGTATGTTTAGATACAACTCATATATGAAATAACTCATTCCTCTTTCGTTCATCAATATGAGATTCATCATTGGAACTTGAACTAGCATGAAGATAATATTTACCTTGTACTCCAGCTGCTGTGATATTTCCTTCATCTCCTAAATCAGAACCAAGATCTTGTAGCAACAGTCTTTGTCTTTGCCTTTCCACTAAACTGTTTCGGTTTCTTTTCTGGATGCAGTTTCCAACAATGTTCTTCATCGTGATCACTCCCTCCTTTTAAACTTCTTGAAAGTCTTGTGTCGGAAATTTGAAGGTTTCTTTGTGGGATATTCTTGAACATGTTTCCCCCTGTTCTCAAGGTGAGTGTCTTGCACACAAACTTTGTCAAGAATAGTGGGGTTAAACAAGAGCAAAGTATGATGACTATAACTATGAAGTGTGCCAATATACTTCATTAAAGTTTCATAAGAATCCAAAGGAATGTTCAATGAAAGATATTTCTTCCTAAATTTTTCTGTGAAATTTTGTACAGTCTTGCCTTTACTCTGCCTCAAAGTTTTCCATTCCATCATTGCTTTATGTAAATACTCTAATGGATATAACTGATTCCTTATCTCTGATTTAAATTCCGACCATGAGGAAAGAAGATTACCACACTTACTTCTATCCTGTATCTTTCTCTCCCACTGTTAATATTATGGTAGTTGCGGAAGGTATTTACCCCCATGTGTGAACCTGACGAGAATAGAAGACTCTGGAAAGAAAGAGAAACCCTAATGAGTTGACTAATAACCCTAGAAGCCTTGTCGGCTCAAGAAGAAAATTTATATTAGGCTATTAGCCTCCAAGAGAAGAAATCGACCAGAATTAATAATATAATACTGAACAGACACATACCCAGAAAGAGAAGTTGGCCCCAGTAAACTGGCAGGATTACTATAAATATAGGGTGCCAGTTCTCATTTGTCATATATTAGGACTGTAGTTTTCCCAGTTGGTGTGCACTGCAGTTGTAGTTGGTGCATAGGTTTGGAGGAGGGTTGTAGGTGTAGCTGCAGTAGCAACTAGTTTCATTATTGGCTTGGATATCTCTTGGCTAGGGTTTGGGACTATCTGATCAGCTTTTGTGATGTGCTATCCTTGGGGATTGATGCGTTGCTCCTTGTTTGGCTATCTAGCCTAGCGTTTGCTTCTGGAGGAATTCTCAGTCAAGGTTAAGGTGCTCGGAGGGAGGCTTCGGCCTGTGATTGGGTGACGAGGGTATCGTCAATGGTAAAACGAGCACACCATCTTCTATATTCTAACAGGTTATGGGCCCACACCCCTTCATTCAGCCTAAAATGCTGGAAGGAAACATAGCCGCTAGATATTGAGCTCGTTGAGGAACTGTCGCTAGGGTTACTAGCAGGAGCAGTTTCCAGAAACACTACAGCTAGGGTTACTAGTAGAAGCAGTTGCAGAAACCCTAAACCTCTTGTCGAGGAACCTTAAGTGACAATATTGACCTAGTCTCTGGATAGATCAATGCACCCTAGCCCAGTGCATATCCTGGTACTCTCAGAAGGCCAAGACGTGAAGTTTGGATTTCTGGTCAACTCTAGGGTTTGACCAAGTCAAGCAAACGATGATGAACTCTATGAAGTCTGAGAACAAGCTAGATGGAGCCTCTAACTTTAGAGAATGGAAGACAAGGATTGAACTCATCCTTGCTAAGGATAAAGTGTTGGATATTATGAAAGGAAATATCATGAAGCCAGAGTTTATAGAAGGAGAAGAGAAGGAACCGCAGAATGTTGCAGCTATGGAGAAGTTCAAAGATGTTGACATCAATGCCATGAGTATCATAGTGGATTCTATAAAATACCACTTGATACCCTACATATCCCATCTTGAATCATCGAAGAATATGTACGATGCCCTAACAAATCTCTTCTCAGTCATAAATATTGGACAAGTTATGAGTCTGAAGAATGAGCTTCGTGACATGAAGATGAATGATGACGAAAACATAACATCCTACTTTGTAAGGATCTCCCAGCTAAGAGATCAACTACAAACTATTGAAGAGATCACTTCAGAAAAGGAATTGGTGAACATAGTACTCAATGGTCTTCCCAAGACATGGGATGCATTTGCCGCAAGCATGAATACAAGGAAGGAGTACCCGACATTTGAAGAACTTTGGACTTGTTGTGCTCAAGAAGAATCAAGAATCAATGCAAAAGAGAAACCTCAAAAGAGGCACGATGATCAAGCCTTCACAACAAGATTCAAGAACTTCAGAAACAAAAAGAAGTTTGGTTCAAGGAGGAAGCCAAATCAAGAGAAAGACATTTCAGAAATACAATGCTTCAATTGTCAGAAGTACGGTCACTACAGAAATCAGTGTCCCGAGCTAAAGAAAAGG
>JZKD02S0010909.1:255010-277774 GCA_000966675.3 Picea glauca
TTACATTCCCATGGATTGAATAGGTTGGCTCATGATGAGACCCCCTATCCTCCAACCAGGTCTTGATTTTATTATTTTTACGGGTCCCTCTATTTCTTGCTGAGAATCCTTTTATTTCTTTCTCGGGGATCCTTGGGTGAAGCATCTGAAGGTTTCATTCTTTTGGATTTTATATTTTTCCAACT
The DNA here is from genome assembly GCA_000966675.3 of Picea glauca. Classification (NCBI taxonomy): domain Eukaryota; kingdom Viridiplantae; phylum Streptophyta; class Pinopsida; order Pinales; family Pinaceae; genus Picea; species Picea glauca. Next base: position 255,196 of record JZKD02S0010909.1, read on the forward strand.
ACTTTTACCCTCTGAGCCTTTATCCCCTTCTTCCCATAAGGTAAGGTAAAACCCTTTGCAATCTTGGAAAACCTATTGCCCGAACTAGTGTATGGGATGGATGAGAGGGAAAAAGATGAAAAGAGGTAAGTATGGTGGGAACGAACGATGACCTTTCATGAAACCCCCTAGTGGAAACTCAAACCCTATGGGAACCAGCTTACTAGGGAATCTTTTCATTCCCCCAGGTGTGGACAAGTGGAAAGGCATAAGTTCCAAGAACACATTAGAAGTAAAAATAATTAAATGCACATATTCAAATGTTTTGAGAATCAGAGTGACACATACCATGATACCCGAACTCATTGCCTCATGGAGAAAGACCCACTATTGTTGAAGGACCAGGCCAATGTGATGGATGTTGTTGCTGCTGACAAAGTGGAGGCACTAAAGAAGCAAAATATGGGCCCTCCAAGGTCATGCTCAAATCAATATGGCTCTCGGTACTCCATGTCTAGGACTTGTGTGCCTCGAGACATAATCTCCTTAATTATCCCTAGACTAGGGGATAACATGCTCAACATTCTTAAGCTTGAGGAGTTTCTCCAGAGCATGGTATTGCTTGTCAAGGGATGTTTGGAAGTTGGTGTGCATGGTGGCCATTTGTTGTTCTATGTTGGACACCGTGTCCTCCAAGGTTTCTTGGGCCTGAGAGGGTGTGGTAGGCATGGTGGAGGCTTAAGTAGTAGATGAAGTGTCAAGATGTAAATATGGGCCTAAAAATGATAAGTACTTAGGTGATCAGTACAAGGAGAGGAATCCAATGGGATAGGTCTCAAATAAGGGTGTCTCGGAAATGGGTTAGGTCCACGGGAATAAAAGGATGAAAAATGAAGGGTACGACTACAATTAGAATGAAGAGAGGAATCCAATGGACCAAGTCAGTTATACTCTGATCTGAATAATACTGCAGTGACAAAATGGCCAACTGCTTAACATGAATAAATGTGTAGGAATTTCACAACCAGAATGCAGGAATTTCACAACCAGAGTGTAGGAATTGGCTAGTAATAGAGCTTGTCTAGTCTGTTTATGTTTTCGTCCCAAGGGTTAGGATATTCAAGGTTTCTACAGAAAAGGGTTTTCCCTGTGCAACAACTCTATGATATATGTTCGAGGTCCAACAGTAGTACTCGGCCCAATATCTCAGGGCACCGACTAAGGAGGATAGACCATTCCCTCAGGCATACTACCAGACTACCTAGGTACTAGAGAGTATATTCCCGAGTGTTTTTCTCAGTCGCACTATAGAAGTTAGGAGGTCGATTGGTTTATCTATGGAGGGATTCAGGATATCTAGGTTGATCCATATACAGGTGTTGTATTTTTCACTACCACTTGAAGGGGTACCAACATGGGTTACAAGGGTGGCCAACAATGTGCACTTAAGTACCACTTGTAGTTCCTCTGTGTATGAGTCCCATACCACGGGTTTTTGCATGGAATGATAGATATTTATAACTTAAAGATGCTAAAATACGTCTCTACCCTGAAAAAACATTTACCCCTTAATTTCTTCCCATGAACGATATCTGATACCACTTGCAATATACCACATGAATAATAATATGCAGAACACAAATATTTAGCAAGTAGTAATGAAACAACAAGATTATAGATAAAACAATACCATAATAAGACTAGAAAGAGAACCTTTATTAGAGATAGCAATGTTCACTTGCCTCTTAGAGGGGGCAACCTCCAGCATAACAAAGCTCTATTACAATAATCTCCAAGAAAAAAATATCGAATACCTCCTACTCTTATTTATATTAATTCTACCTTCTAAGGAAACTTCTAGAGGAAGATCTTTCTAGAAGAAGAAGCTTCTATTAGTTATTCTTACATTGATTTATTCTCCATTATTTATTAGGCCTTATTAACTAATGTTGGTATTTATTACATAGAAAACATATCCTACTAACTAATGACCCATGAAGAGGGGTTAGGATTGGATCCTAACAACCACACTAGCCCGGTCCATAGAGGGTGACAGGTCTTGGTTCATGATGTAACTAGTGAAGTATCACGGTGAGTATCCTCTTAATATTTGGGCAATTTGGATAACTTTTAGAGATTTATTTCTGATTATGAAACATTTGCTCAAAAGTTATTCTTTTCACCATTTTTCACCTTGGTGGTTATCGTACGATTTATCGTAAGTTCACCACTCCCATGGAAGGGGGTGCTATTGGGGATCCCTCTTGATGGTCCATTGTGTCATTCTCAATCATATTTTATCACTCTACATCTTCACTCCCTTATGTATCCTCATATGTTGGGTTTTTGGGTTACATGTACACCAAAAAGGTGCTTGTACCTAATTGTCTTATGGGAAGAAGGGGATATAGGTCCAGAGGTTTTTTCAGCTAGCATCAATAATTAAATAAAATGAAAGAGCCTCCATGATCAAAATGTAGTGGCAGGGATACAAAGGGACACAAAATCCATAGTTCAAAACTTGAGCTCTACCTTTCTAGGTGCCTGTCGTAAGTCCTAAGTGCGACTGAATGCCTCACAAATTTGAAAAGGACTTATAAGTATCCAACTTGAAAGGAAACAAATTTAATCAAAATCATAAAGAAATGTTGTAAATGGGACTTGCAAATTATCTAAAGAAAATAAAGAAAAAGGAAATTATAGGCCTGGGAAAAAGCTTGTGCCCCCAACAAAAAGTAACTCAAGGATGTAATGCACCCTCGATAAAGGCACCCATGGAAATGATACCATATGAGACCCTTGCATGTTAATGACCCCATGCTCAAAAGTTCCTCCCCCATCCACCTCACATTCATTATGAAACCCTGAGTTCCCAACTGTGGGAGTAGCATGAAGCTCAGAAAGCACTGTGGATTTAAGTTATCACTGTTTACCTAAATACAAATTGCCTTTGTAGCGAATCTCATCATTGTTCCAAGAGTACCCAGGGGAAACTGGAGAATTGTCTTGCAATTTTTGGATTAGATGTGAAATTTTAGGATCTTGTATCCATTCATGGCGAACAACTTGGAGCCAATCTGGTACAATGAAGGATAGGGAGAACAGGGACCCTTCATCTTCATATTTTCGAGAAAGAGCGTCATCAACCACATTTTATTTACCTTTCTTGTAAATGATCTTAAAATCATATCCAAAGAGCTTAGTTACCCATTTTTGTTGATCTGGAGACGAAGGTTGTTTCTCTAGAAAATACTTTAGGATTTGATGATCTGTCTTAATTTGGAAGCATTTCCCCAAGAGATAAGGGTTCCAGAGATCCACTGCATGCAAAATAGCCATTGTTCCCTTTTCATAGATTGATTGGCCCAAATGGCATTCTTAAAATTGTTTGTTGGTAAAGGCTAAAGGTCTTCCCTCTTGCATAAGGAAAGCTCCAATTCCTCTCCCGGAGGCATCACATTCCAGGACAAAGGTCTTTTTGAAATTAAGAAGGGCCAATACTAGAGTAGTGCACATAACGAGCTTCAATGCTTGAAAGGATAGATCAGTTGTGGGAGTCCAAGTGAAATAATTGTTTTTAATAAGACCAATGAGAGGTTTCGTAATATTTCCATAATTTCGAACAAACTTGCGACAATAGCTGATTAAACCTTGAAAACCACACAAGATTTTGATAGGCTTAGGGCAAGTCCAATCCTGCATTGCTTCAATATTGTTAGGATCCACCTGGACACCAACCTTGCCAACAATATGACCCAAGTACTCAACTTCTGAGGCACCAAAGGCACATTTAGAGTGTTTGTGGAAAAGTCGATGCTGAGAGAGTGGATGAATAACTTGATCCACATAGGCAAGATGGGATTGCCAAGTTTTATTATAGATGAGAATATCATCAAAGAAAACTAAGAAAAAATGACGGATAAAATGATGGAAGACATCATTCATGAGGCTTTGGAAGGTGGAGGGTGAATTACATAGGACAAAGGGAATGACAAAGAAATCATAGTGACCCTCACGAGTTCGAAAGGCAGTATTGGGGATGTCAGTGTCTTGCATACGTATCTGGTGGTAGCCATAATGTAGATCAAGTTTAGTGAAATACTGAGCACCACTCAACTCATCCAAGAGATCATCAATGACAGGAATGGGAAACTTGTACTTGATGGTGAGTTTATTGAGGGAAAAAAATTCAAGAAACATGCACCAAGTACCTTCTTTCTTAAGTACCATGACCACATGAGAAGAATAAGGGCTGGAACTAGGGAGAATAACACCGGCTTGTAGCAATTTGTGCACTATTTTCTCAATTTCATTCTTTTTGGGAAAAGGGATGATGATAAGGGAAAACATTGGGAGGAAGAATACCAGGAACAGGGGGTATGGAATGATCATGAACACCATGAGAAGGTGGATGTCCCTTAGGAGTGGAAAACAAATCTTGGTGTTTGGAGAGAATAGCTTGGAGGTCAGGATGCACAGAGGGTGTCTCAATGACGTGAATAGAATGGAGTTGAGCAATAATATTGGAATGACATTTCTTGAGGAGATTTTCCATGCGATGGGAACTGATGATCTCAGGGGAACCAATTGTGAGACCTTGGAAGTTCATGGTTAATTCCTTAAAATCCATAAGAATGGGACCCAAAGTGCATAACCATTCAACACCTAGCACAATGTCACAACCACCCATTTCACTGGAAAAAATATGATATTTCAAGTGGTAATGTCCAATTTGAAGATGTAAATTTTCACAACACACATTACATTTCATGGACCCACCATTAGTGATCATGATTTGAAAATTATTGACAACATGAATATAACAATTTGTTTCCTGGGCAATGCAATGATGAAAAAAATTGTGGGTGCTACCACTATCAACAAGGATGATGACCTTCCTATTCTTAATATATCCAATGAGCTTGAGGGTTTTTGGACAAGATAAGACAGTGAGGGCATGCAAGGAAATGGGTGGTTCAAATTCAAGTGGGACAACGGGCTCCTGAGTACCATCGGGAAGGGAGGGCTCTTCAACAAGTGGAACTATCACATCTTAGTTGGGAAAATCTTCAGAAATGGCCATAAATTTTTTTTGTTCATTACACTTGTGCCCTAGAAAATATATTTCATCACAATTATAGCAAAGACCCTTCAGTTGGAATTCAATCATTTCATCCCTAGTTAATTTCTGGACCTTGAGGGGAGTGACAGTTGGGTTAGGATTAGTGGGTCGAGGGAAAGGAACAAAAGAGGGTTTTTTGTTCTGGGAAAAAAAAATTTGTTGGGCCTCTTTAGCAAGTTTAGTAGCTTCCAACCAAGCTTGATGGTGGGCCATGAGAACCTGGGATCAGATTTCATCCTTTAGGCCATTGATAAAAAATTCATAGAAGAAAACATCTGACATACCATCAGTTCGAAAGGAAAAATGATCAAAAGAAGTTATAAAGTCTTCCATTGTGCCCAATTTTTTCAACTTCATTAAATGACCTAGATAATGGGTATTAGTGTCAAAGCGGTCATAGAGCTCTACAACAAACTAGGTCTAGGAAATATACCCCTAACGTGAATTTTTATTCCATTACCACCATTTCCATCATTCAAGATCTAGATAAATAACATCAGAGCGAAGTTTGACCAACTCATCACTAATACCATGCAGAGAAAAATAATGCTCCATTTGAGTGACCCAACCTGTAGGATCAGAGCCATTAAATTTATTGACCTCGACATGGGGAATATGGGGGTCACACTGAAAGGATTTGGATTGAAAATGTATAGAATGAGAGAAATCAACAACATCGGGTTGGTCCGAGGAGGAAGGACTCGAAGGGAAGTTCAACAACTAGTTGACAACAAACTGAAGGGTGTTAAACTGGTGTGTGAATTTGGCTTCCATTGTGTCAAATTTGTGCTCGACTTGGGCCTAGAGTTGTGCAAGGAGGGAGTTGGTAGAGACTATCTCATGTCAGGTGATTGATGGAAGCTTGCAGCTCTTGGTTGCGATTGGTGGCCATTTGGAGAAGGGAAGTGCGGGTAAGGAAAAATGGGTGGGTGGGACAACAAAAAAGGACTTATAATTGATAGGTACCAAATCGATTAGGATGATAAGGGAAATATAATGGAGTAGGTGGAAGAATAGGGAGGATGATAAGTGTTCGGGTCCACTGAAAAAAAAAAAAAAAAAAAAGGTATGAATGCGATTAGGGAAAAAAGGGGAATCCAAGGGGATAGGTCCCAAATAAGTGTGATGGCGGGACATTTTTTTTTTATTCCCACAGAGTTATACTCCATCCCGAATAATACTGCAACGATGAAATGCCCAAATGCTTAACATGAAGAAATGTGTAGTAATTTCGCAACCAAAATGCAGAAGGCACATCTGTGTGGCAATAGATCTTGTCTGTTCTATTTTTGTTTCCATTCCAAGGGTTAGGGTATTTAGGGTTTCTATAGAAAAGGGTTTTCCCTGTGCTATAGCTCTCTCATATACTTGCGGGGTCCAACAATAATACTCGAATCGGTATCTTAGGGCACCAACTAAGGAAGATAGACTGTTCCCTTAGTCGTACTACCTGACTACCCAGGTAATAGAGAGTATCTTCCCGAGTGTTGTTCTCAGTGGCACTATAGGAGTCAAGTGACCAATCGGTTTATCTATGGAGGGATTCAAGGGATATAGGTCAATCTGTATACAAGTGTTGTCTGATCCACTACCACTTGAAGGGGTACCAACATGTGTTACAAGGGTGGCCACCATATGTGGACTTGAGTACCTCTTGTATTTGACGTGTGTATTACTCCTCAACCGTGGGTTTATGCACGTAACGACATATATCTGTACCTTTAAGACACCAGAATACGTCTCTACCCTGAAAAAAATTAACCCACAATTTTCTGCCAAGGAAAGTGCTTTGATACCACATGTAAGGTACCAGATCTATTATATTAGCATAATAGGGAAACAATGCATAGAATAATACCGAGTTAGCAACATAATACTGAAATATTGCAGAGATAACAAAAAAAAAAACAAATTATATGGAACCACAACACCGGGATTATACCTTTATTGATATTAAACAATGTTGACTTTCCTCTTCGAGGGGGCAACCTCCAACAGAGAAAAGATCTTTTACAATAATTTTCCAATACAAAACTTCTCATACGCTCTACTCTTATTTATACTAAATCTATCAATCCAAAAGAACAATCTAGAGGAAGATCCTTTTAGAAGTGAAATCTTCTATTAAGTCTTCTTACAATTGACTTATTCCTCCTTATTGCTAGGCCTTATTAATATTGACCTTTATTACATGGAAATATATTATTCTACCCACTTGAAGGGTTAGGTTGATTAGGTCCCTAACAAAGAGTCACTCCTCTCTCTCCGAATATTATTATGATAAAAATAATAACATATGATAATTATATTATAATTATTCATTTGTCATAAATATCTCCCACAAATACTATAAATATTGTTATAGAAAACATAACATGTAATATTGTACATAACCTAAACAATTATACAATAAGAAAGAGATGATTTTAGGGGCTAAATTTCGCTCATGGGCTAATTTTCCATGGTTTTTTCAAAAAAGAGATTTGTTATTTTAAAAATGATTCGCCCAAATTCTATAGGATACAAATATTTTACCTTAAAAATCACCAAAATTTTATAAAAACTATATAAAATCCTTATAAATTTGAATATTTTTACAAAAATATTGCCAAACATTTATAGTTGGCATATGAAGGATTAGTAAGATTCGCCAAGGTTTCTACATTTTAAAATAAATTCCCCTCCTTAAAATCATCCCTAAATAAGATAAGAAGTTAACAATTTATGAATACTACAACACATGAGATATGTCAATTATGCCCAACACTCTTACCATGAGGTAAGATGCGAACAATTTATGAACCACTAAAACATATGAAAATTGTAATATGATAGTAATTATCATCCTATCATCTCTTATTAATTGTGTTATTAGTTATAAACATAAATCATAACAATTAAAGAAAAGGATTTTTTTTAATATTTTTCTAAATCATTGAATCGATATTAATATTATGTGATGTTTTTCCTTATAAATTTGATAACACAATGATATTAAACATGAAAACCTTTACTATAAATTCATCTATATAAGATATGAGGTTTTTTTTAAACATGAGAACTTTTACTCTAAATTCATTTGTTTATATATGGGGTTCTTTTACCTAATCAACTCGTTGATTAGGAAAATAATATAAATTATTTATTTTAATTTTAAAATATAACTCATTATGAAAAGTGGATAGAACACTATCCAACCAAATAACACTTTATGGCTTCTTAGACTGTTCTTACAGATTTTTATTCTAGTTCAAAAAAAATGTTATTTTAATTTCAAAATACAATTCATTATAAAAATGGATATAGAACACTATCTAATGAAATAATACTTTATGGCTTATGAGAATACTCTTATAGTTTCTTATTTTAGTTAAAAATTTGTCAAACCTGATCTTATATAAAAATAGACTTTTATATCTTTGGTTTCTTTTGGAGATCATTTATTCCTCTTCAAATATATCTATGTATGTTACTTTATATCTCTTTATCATTATTGGTATATGGTATTTGTATAATTTTAGGGTTGATTAGTTATGTTGTTAATCTAGATTTATGAGCAGAATGAAGTGAATAACAAACTAAATACAATAAAACAAAGATACAAATAATAATAATAGATATCCAGTGAACAATAACTTCTATTGAATAAATAAAATAGGATGAAACTGTAAAATTGCAAAACTGAAAACAACTTGCTCGAATGGTGGTAGCTATCTATGAGAAGTGATGTGGTTGCTACGTGCATATGTCTGAGCAGATTAATTACAATGAGGCTCCAAAGGCATTTTTAACATTACTCATGAATGCCAAAACCCTAGACATCCGAAAACCTAACCCTAGGAGATGAAACGCCAAAAGTTATGTTGGCCCTGATGGGTACATTGGTACCTCAACTTTTTGAGGCGTAAATTTTGCATACGACTTCCGTTTTAGGCACATGATAGCCCGTTGGAAAGGTCTTTTCGAGAACTACACATTATGTCATCAAAATCTAACTTCGTTTATAGTTTGACTGTAGAAAGACAAAAAAACACTGTTTAGGGCCTCAAAACAACCCTACAAGTACAGAAAGATGTATTGACATGAAAAATTCCAAACTAAGCCATTTGGATTAGGTGGGAGGCCACCAATATACACCTAGAAGATGTGTAGGGCTTCAGACAACAAAGAAAGTGTAGAACCCAAGATTACAAAGAATTATAGAAGAACATGCTGAACTAAAACTATAAAAAGAGGCTAGTTGGAATAGGTGGGTGGACACCAATATCCACATGGATCAGTCCTCCTCCCTTAGAGAGAGATGGTATCCATTGTGTTGAATTCCCCCATCAGGTGAGGAAATTTCTGCTCATCTTGGCTCCAGGTGAGCCACTTGCCTTGGTGCGGAAGTTGCACTGCCTTAACAACCTGATAAAGATAGATCCTCTGTTGGCGAGTGCCCTTGACCTGTGTGTCCACTATATGATCAGTGGATTCTTGTTCCATGTAATCAAGGTTGAGATATGTTGGTGTCAACTATTCTATGATCTCTGAGGTGTCCCATAATGGTGGAAAATACGGTCAAAGGAGGTCCACATTGAACACTAGGTGCAATCCAAGGAAGGGGGGAGTGTTGTGCTCAAAATCATTGTCATCCATAACCTTGGTGATAGTCTAAGGCCCATATAGAAGTGGAAAGAGCTTCCAATGGGGCCTTGTAATGCGTTATTTCTGCAAAATATCATGGACCTGTTGGTGGATGTGCTGAATCAACTCAATGAATATGGTGGCTTTGTCATCTTTAGACTGAACACGGGAAGAATCTGTTTGCGTTGTTGCAAGAGGTAGTGAAACATCAATGGGACCCAAGGGTTGGAATCCCAGCCCCACCTCAAAGGGGATATGGTTGTTGGAGCTATGGAGAGCCATGTTGTAGCTGTGTTGAACATAGGGAAGACTCTCATCCCATGTACGTGGATTCTTAGAGTTATACATGCATAGGATTTGCATAATCATCTGATTAAGGACCTATGTTTGGCCATCAGTTTGAGGGTTGAAGGAAGTAGATTTAGTGAGTTTGGTTTCCAATAGTGACTAGAGACTCGACCAAAATGTGTTGAGGAACCTGTGATCCTGATGGGAGATGATGGTCTATGGTATCCCAAAATGGACCCACACTCGTTCGAAGAAGAGCTTGGCAGTATTTGTCATTGTGATGCTCTTCTTGGAGGCTGTGAGAATGACCATCTTCGAAAAATGATCAGCTACCACAAATACATAATCATTTCCTTTCTTGGTGGACAAAAGGACAAACATGTAATCCATCTTGATGGATTCCCAAGGCCTCTTGGGAGTAGGAAGAGGGGTGTATAATCCTTGCTTCTTGATGGATGGCTTGGTAATGGCACAGACAGTGCAAGATATGATATACTTGTTGATGTAATGTCGAAGTTTTGGTTAATAAAAGTTTTTCTGTAGAATGGCCACAATTTTCTCCACGCAAAAATGTCCATCCATCCGACTGTAGTGAGCCTCCCAAATCAGCTTTTCAAACGAACACATATATGGCCCAGATGGCATAACAATCTGTCCTGAATGTGAAAATTGGTGACATTCAAACATGTACCCAAGAGCTAATAGGTGGTGGGGAAGTCCAAATCTTGCTGATAAAGTTGGGGGCCACTTAGATGGCTCATGCCCATACGAATGTAGCATGGTGGTGAGTGCAGCCATGAGAGGTAGACTGAGGTAGTCAACGACATGATTTGTTCTCCTTGTCTTATACTTGATATTGAGATGGAACTACTACAGGTAGGTGGATCACTTCTGATGGCATTCCTTCTGTAACTTCCCCTGTGTCTGTATGAACAACAGAGGCTTGTGATTAGTGTGGATGATTGTCTCCTTTCCCAGAATGTAATGTTTCCATTGATGACATGATTTTACAATGGAATACATTTCATTAACATAGGTGAGGTATTTACTGATAGTATCCGAGGGTGTCTCACTATGGTATGCTACCAGATGACTGTGCTGAGTGAGAATTGTGCCTACAACATAGTCAGATGCGTCAGTCTCAATCTCGAACAATTGTTGAAAATCGGGTAAGGAGAGTGTTGGAGATGAGCACAAGCGATGCTTCAGATCATCAAATGATCGTTGTTGTTCCTTCACCCACATGAAAATTTCCCTACCATCGCCCTTGGTCACTTGGTTGAGGGCCCATGCAATATGGGAGAATTCCAACATGAAATGTTAGTAGAAGTTGGCAAGTCTAAAGAAGCTTTGAAGCTTGGTTAGTGTGGTTGGGGTTGGTCAATCATAGATGACTTGGATCTTAGCTATATTAACATGTAACCCATGCTCATCGACAATGTATCCCAAGTATTGGACCATGTTCATGCCAAAGAAGAATTTTTCCAAGTTGGAATATATATTGTGTTGGTGTAGAGTGCTCAAAACTTGTTGAATATGTTGCATGTGATCCTCCGAAGTTCTGTTGAAGATGAGGATGTCATCCAAATAGACCACCATAAAAGAGTTGGTAAAGTGTCCCAATACATCATCCATCAACCTCACGAAAGTGTCTAGTGCATTTGCTAAGCCAAAGGTCATGACCAACCATTCAAAGAGACCTTCTTTAGATTTGAAAGTTGTCTTCCATACATCAACAAGTTCGATGGGAACCTGGTGGTAGCCAGACTTTAGGTAAATATTGCTGAAGAATTTTTCCCCCTTGAGTTGGTCAAGAAGGTCATCAATTCTGGGAATTGGGTACCGGTTCCTAACTGTGATTTTGTTTAGTTCTCTGTAATCAATGCAGAGATTCTAGGTCTCATCTTTCTTCTGTACCAGTAAAATTGGGCTTCCACAAGGGGTGGATTTGGGTTTGATGTTCCAATTTTGAAGAAGCTCTTCGATCTGATGCTTGATTTCATAATTTTCCATCAGCGAGTGACAATAAACTAGTACATTAGGCAGAGGTGAATTGGGGGTTAGATCAATTGGATGCTTGATTTGGCAGTGCATCGGTACCCTGGTGGGTGAGGAGAATATGTCTTTGTACTCTTCCATGATCACGTCCACTTTCTTCTACTGCAAAGAGAGGATCTTTTTAGAGGCCACAGATGTGGCGGTGACCTTCTAGTTACTCTGAGCATGGATCACAAAGAAGAATAACTTCCTGGTTAGTGAAATTACCTTACTACATTTCTTAGTAGAGATTAAAAAAATCACGGTAGGCGGCGCTACCTTCGGTATCCTATACAATTGTCTACCCAAAGTAATAATAACACTATGGGGTATAGACTCATACATAGTGTTGATGATTAAAAATCGCAACGAGGTTTTCTTCCCGTACAATATTGCTAAAGGTTATTATTATAAGCTACAATAGGAATAATACTAGTAGGTGGGACCCCTTCTAGATTGGGAGATAATATCAGGCTCTTATTTGATGTTTGTGCCATTGTTCGACATTTCTTACATGGTTTATGAGATATTGTTTTATTGAAAATGGATAGGGCCTATTATGTGTTGGCTCTAATGGAAAAAATTGGAGGATGGACAAGGCATATTATATATCTTTTTTCTTTGTTGCTCTAGGTTCAAATTTCATGTCACAATGACCTATGTTATCCATTGTTGTCATTGCTATATGTTCTTGGATCCATTACTAGGACACCTACACAAGAGACATGTTAGTAACAAAACATAAGGAGAAGTTGAGAAAGGGAAAAAAAAATATAAACAAATGCAAAAGGAAGGAATTAAACTATGCTAATATACTACTCTACATACATTGAAATTGAAATGATCATTGATAAATCTTAGCTAACAAGTTAATAGCTATGTGATTTGATTGATTTATATGGAATATGGTTGATTTATGTTATGGAATAAGTTGGAAATGGATGAATGTGATATGGGCCACGCTATTGGCAATTAGTGGGTGATGGTTTCGATACATTGTTTAATTGAATGAGTTAATGGAAGATTGCTGGCGTGTACTAAGTAATTAATTGATTGGGATGGATAAAAAGTGCATTTACTGCAAGTCACCCTTAATATTTCCATTGGATGCCACCCTAGTTGGCTATTTTTCAATTGTGTTGCTATGGTTAGGATCCAAATTTCAAGCAAAAGGAGAAGCACTCGGTCAAGTCATGTTTTAAGGTGATTTTGATTACAATTATGTCATTTTTTTTTGCCATCCATGAGTCTACTCTGATTATGAAATAGATATTGGCTCAAATGTATGGTTTTGTGATTTCCTTAAGTATGGAAACTATGTAAAATTGTGATTTTTCTGGAATGAATCGTTGGTGGCTTTCTATGCGATAATGTTTGAAGTTACAGTGTATTGGGTCGTTCTAAGTGTTAGCAACCATAAAGGATCTTTGTCATCCTTGTCAGTTTAGTGGAGGGTTTCATTTGGTCTAGATTAGATTACTGCCTTTACGCATTGTATCACCATACCTAGTCTTGGATTTTATGTGGTTTAATGGGTTTGAAATGCCCTGTGTCACTGTGCATTATTCACTTGGGTATTGGGTTATTCATGCTACCAATGGTCGCATAGTGGGTTATATTTCTTCTTCTCGGCTTCGTTTCACCTCATCGTTGTTAGTTGGTTGGTTGGGAGAGCCATGAGGGTTATACCATGCGTGTGCTAAGTATCATTACAAGGCTAAATGGAGCATTTCTCCTCTTTTCATAACCTCTCCTATCACGGGAATTACCACTCTATCCGTGAATTCAATTGTGGTATACCTTGTGTGTGCATCATTGGCCTCAAAGGTTTTCACAAATGAGAGGAGTCAAATCTGGCCTCCCTATGTTGGCCCACAAAGCTGGTGTTGATAGAGGGGACCATTATGGCCTGTCGGGTATATTGTTGGTTGTTATGGATTGGTGGTGTATTGTCGATAGAGTTGATTACTAGCTCACCCCATTGATTATGTAACAATGGTGTTGGTTTCGGTATCTAGTCACTGCATTTGATATTATAATTGAATGGATAATATCATCATGGATAACTGAATGATTTTTTAATTCGAATACACAGTCGTTGTCCTTGTGATTATCGAATTGATAACCCAACACTATTTTTAATTGATTAAGTCACATCATTTCTTGGTGCATGATGCGTGGGTATGTATTGCATTCCTATATCATGTTAAGTCGAGTTGTTGATTATTATGACTGTGTGTTTTAATTACCATGGGAATATTACAGTCGTGGTGATTATGGTATGGCCATCCACTGTGTATGCTATGGATATTTTTGGTTGCACCCTCATAGATAATCACAGAGTTTTTAAAAAACATGGCTTTTTGCATTTTGATCATTTATGTTATGTGATCGGGTATATTGTTGTTGCCTCGTTGTATTGGATGGATAGCCCAACATTTTGAATGTTTAGAGTCAAAGAAAATTGGACCTGTACAGTCACAGAAATACAATTGTGCTTTGTCGAATGGTTTTGTGTATTCCACAGCATAGCGAGAGTTGAAGTGGTGATTGTTTTCTGTGTGTTTAAATGGCAAGTCGGGATCTTTGCAATTTAAATATGTATTATTGTATTGACTTCCTGCTATGTATGTTAAATGAATATCATTCTTTTTAACAGTGGTAGGCACGGGTGTTGTGACAACATAAACTCATTGCAATTTAATTATTAAATGAATTAAAAGATAGAATCGAGTGCACACTTTAAGTTGTATTTGATGATTGAAATAATTTGTGAGCAGTGGTTGATTTTCATGCTGAACAGAGTGGAGATAGGTGATTTTTTATGCATTTGGAAATTGTTTGGAAATATTAAATGGATAAATGAGAGGAACAGATCAACCCTACAGATTGTTGTGGAATGCATACTATCTTGTTTGATGACATTGTGTTAAATATTTGATTACAAACAGGGAGAAAGTTAATGCACAAGAATGCTTGAAATGTACACAGTAATTGTTTGGGGTCTCAGTGGCCATTTGGTTGGTGTGTTTCCTTTTACAGAATGGTTTTATGGATCACTTAATTAATTTTATGAATAATAATCTCTCTCTTTCCCTATCATTATTTCTCTTTCCGCTAATTACAACCCCTTCACCTTCTCACATTCATTTTTCACTCCCTGTTCTAAAATTTAATTACAGTCAAGAAGAATTATGTATTGAAGTAGTTTAGAGTCGCATTTTCTCGGTTGGATTACAATGATGTTTTCTTTGGTTTTCATTACAGTTGATTGTTTGTGGTCTTTGAGCAGTAACCGTGTTTCTTTCCCACCTCACTTTATCATTTTTCGCTAAATACAAGCCCTTCGCATATCCCAGGACCTTTTGTTCACCCCCTGCTCATTAACAACAGTTAAACAATTTATATCGATTGGATTGCATAAGCCTGATATGTTGCTAAGACACAATCTATTTCATATTTTTAAAGAGTTATCATGTATGGTTGTTAAAAGGAATATTTTCTAATCAATCATGCATGCAGGAATGACTTTTTTCAGTTGAGTTAGCCATGGCAGAGGAAACCAAGGGAGAGGCAATTGGAATAGACTCCCAAGAAGGCCAAGGTTATCCATACACTTTGATGTTTACTCGCAAGAGTTAGGCCATTTGTTTCAGGCTGGATTTTTTAATTGGATTGGGCAAGGAGTGGTCCAACCTAGGCCTGAAATGCCTCCCTTCCAAGCTCCACAAGCCCCTGGTATTCCCGTGCCCCATCATATCTCATTGCAACTCGAGGTTCCCGAAAATGACGGATGACAAGAGATTGTCCACCCGGTAGTCTCCCAACATCGCAGCTGGCCCAATTTGTCCTTACCTTCTCCCCTACCTATTAACCTAATTGTCCAAACTACACTTGTTCACTCACCAGTTCAGTCCTCTCATGCTAGCAAAAGTTTGAAAATCGAGGCCCAACATGCCCTTGACAAAGGAAAATCCACTGCTGCCCCTTCCTCACCCTCCAATGGATTTGATAAATCCTTGTCTTCCCGGATGCATTTGAGGGATGATTTTTGTCACGTGATCAGCGATATTAGGCCTAAAGGCTCAGCGTAGCCAAAGGAAAATTTAGGAAAATCAAAGGGTGACAAAAACAATCAAGTAAAGATTGCATCTCAGAGTGGGAAATATGGCTTTTGAATTTTTATTTTATCTATTGTTGATGACAGTTGACTTCATAAATTTTTGGACAACATGTTTTATTTTTGGATATATGAGTAATGCATTTTTGAAAACAATGTCAAATATAAATGACATAAATTGTCAAAATGTGCATGTGATGATGGCACTCACAAGGAGAGATGTTCTTGTTTAATTGACTAGTTATGTTATAATTGTTAAGAGCTAAATGGGAGTCACAAGGGGTCCCACATACTAGTTATTATTTATTTAAAACCCTTATTATGATTTATTACTTTTCCCCCATTAACTAAAAATTTGGTTCAGTTTTTAATTAACTTATCTAATGAGGTGGTTCAACTACTTCAACCAATTCTAATTTGCTTAAAGGAAAAAGGAAATGGAGGAACAAGAGGGGGAGAGAAGGAGAAGCATACTAAGGTTTTCTCTTTGAGTTTATGATGAGATAGTTCAATTTTCATTCATTCCTTAATTTGTCACAAGCCTAATTCTTTTTTATGGTAGCAAGGTCTTATTGTAGACAACAATATTTAGGGATGAATTACATCATTCAGACACTTTTTTTTTTCAGAGGTGTTGATCTATCTTTGATAGTCTGTGTATACTTGTTTGTTTGTGAATTAGTTTTCATGATTGACAAACGCTATTGTGCAGATTCGAGTGTGAACCAATCTGTGGAAAGTTGATCCAACTTTTAGAGTTCAACTTTTTTTTATTTTCTATCAGAGGTCCTTTTGTATGTTCCATCATGGATGTCTAAGTTTGACTTTGGTCCGAAATTTCTGTATGAAATTTTGGAAAAGGAATAGCTCTTTGGTGAATTGGAATGAAATAAAGGATTTCTTTATGTCTCATCTGTATTGATTATCATCTTGGTGTCTTTAATTCTGTCTCTACATTTATTTCAACAACTATGTTATTCTGAAAATCATATTTAAATGAATTTTCCAGCAAGCTTTTAATTATAAAAGGACTAGCCTAAGCACTTGCAATTAATACTTGTGAGTTAGGATTTTATTTTTGATGGCTATAAACATAGGGTGATATTCCCGTCTATTTTATTTAGCCAAGAAGAATATGAAAATGCTTGAGTAAGATCATTTCATATATTTTCCTCAACACATAGTATGTCACTTCCACAAATATGGTTGTCCTAAAATAACATCACAAACTTCAAGGGGATAAATATCACACAATACCTCTTCTTTGAAAGGCTTGATGATGTAGGGAAGACAACATTGTTGGTTGATGCATAGATCTATTCCTTGACTAAGCTAGATGATGGTGTAAGGATGCGAGTGCAGTGTTGTTGGTAAGTCCAGGTGCTTGAAGACCTGTGATGATATCAGGTTCTCCTAACTTCCTCTATCGATAATGAAATGAAGCAGAGACCCCTTTACCCATATCTGTGAGTGAAAGAGGCATTCCCCTTCCTTTGTTTCTTCTGGTTATCTTGGATGGACATTGGTGGTAGTGATAGTGGCACTCGGTTCAACATCGATAATTTGCTTCCCTCCTTCTGGATTTGATTCAGAGTCAAAATCTACCTCTGACTCGGAATATTTCAGCTCGACCACCAATGACTTCTTGGAGTGACATTCTCCGGTGTTGTGCCAAGGGAATTTACGATATTCACACCATTTTCCCATGTCCTTCTTCGAATTATCATTAACATTCTAATGTTGTGGCTTGGAATGGTTGTCTTAATACTGGCCATCTTTTCTATGTCCCTTGTTTCTTGGGTTGGGGCCGCCTTTGCCCTGCTTTGACTGTGAGGAGTTTGCAGATACAAACTCTCACCTCTTTTGCTTAAATTTCTCCTCGATCTTGACAACATATCTATAAGCCATACCCAATGATGCGATGTCCAGAAATGCCATTTCAGTTTGAATGTATCTATGTAGACAACCGCAGTATTTGAGAACCAAATGTCGCCCAGAGTCTTTGATACCCAATTTGGTGCATAGGGTATGGAAAATATTTGTGAAATCTGGTACTATCTGGTCCCTTTCTTGATGCAGGGTGGTCCATCTTGTGTACTAGTCCTCATAGCTTCCAACAGGGTAGTATTGTTATTTAATGGAATCCCTGAAGGAATCCCATGTGGGGGTAACCACAAATATTGCAAATTCCTCTATGGCCCTTTACTCAGAGTAAGTATCCCACCGGTCCTTAACATGGGGGATGACCTTGAGGAGTGAAAAAGTAATATTTTTCCTATCGGAAAAATTGTGGACTGAAAATTACCCTTCGAGCAGATTCAACCATTTATCTACAACATCCACATCTATCATTCCTTCAAATAATGGAATATCAAAATTTACCTGTACCTTGAAGGGGGTTTCATGACCTCTTGATGAAGATGTGTCTTATGTGGGATGTAGTTGAAGGATCTTTGCAAAGTTGTCCATCATTTAGTTCCTTTTTCGCGCAAGGGATTCCTCGAGCAACATTTTAAAAGGATCTCCTGCTCCATTATCTTTTTTTTCTCCCCCCTGGGTTTTTTCGGGCTCGGTGAGACCGATCTTGCAAAGGATAGACTGGTTCGAGTCCCAACTTCTTGTACCCAGATCTTGTCGAGGACATGCATGAAGAAAAAAAAAAGAAGAGTGGATCACTCTGATACCACTGATCCAGATTTATGAGCAGAACAAAATGAATAACAAACTTAATACAATAACACAAAGATACATATAACGACAACATATATCCAGTGAACAATAACTTCTATTGAATAAATAAAATAGGATGAAACTGTAAAACTGCAGAATTGAAAACAACTTGCTAGAATGGTGGTAACTATATCTGAGAAGAGAAGTGGCTGCTACATGCATCCATATGAGCAGACTGATTACAATGAGGCTCCAGAGGCCTTTTTAACATTACTCATTAATTCCAAAACCCTATACATCCAAAAACCTATCCCTAGGAGATGAAACACCAAAAGTTGTGTGGGCCCCGATGGGTACGTTGGTATCTCAACTTCCCGGGGTCGTAACGTTTGCATACGATCTTCGTTTTAGGCACGTGATAGCCCGTTAAAAAGTATTTTCGAGAACTACACATTGTGCCATCAAACAATGACTCAATCTACACTTTTACTATGACAAGGAAAAAAAACATTGTTTAGGGCCCCAAAATAGCCCCAGAAGTACTAAAAGATGTATTGACATGACGACTTCTGAACTAAGCCAGTTGGATTAGGTGGGCGACCAAAAATATCCACATAGAAGCTGTGTAGGGATTTAAACAACTTCAAATGTGTAGAACCCACAATTACAAAGAATTATAGAAGAACGTGTTGAACTAAAACTGTCAAAAGGAGCCAGTTGGAATAGGTGGGTGGATACCAATATCCACTTGGATTAGTTGTTAACCCCAATCCCCCTTCGATTTCCTAATATATTTGTAGCCTATAATACTTCAATCTTCATTATTTATTTTCATATTTTATAGTTAGTGTTTATTCTTAGATTTTTTTATACTTGGTATATAGCTTCTTGAAATTATCCTTCACCATGTTGATTCATAAATGGGATTCCTTTTTGGATACCAATCATTCAATGATATATTGAGTATATATATTCTCAATGATTTTTCAATGATTAAAAAATAATTTAGTTAGTTGGAAAATTTTCTCATAATATTCTTTATTTGTAAACATTGGGTTTGGCCAATCCTTTTTTTTTACCAAATAATTTTATTCTCATTTTATCATAGTATAGCTTCAATACTTTGTGGACTTCCCTAGAAGCTTACTTATTCACTTGTTGGGTTTATTCTTATAAGAAACATATATTTACTCTTTTTTCCTCTAAATTGAACTTTCTTAATTTGAAGTTATGATTATCATATAATGTATGCTCTAGGTTACTCATTTTCCTTCCATTTTCCAATTCCATCCTCATTTTCCTAATTTTTTTGTTTTTTTTTTAAGTAAAAAAGGGGGTGTTACCTGCTATATTAAGTTGACAAAAATACAGAGAGATATATCTTTACTGTTTCCACCAAATGTGTTGCCATCTTACCAGAAACCAGCACAGTTTGGGGCACGTGTAGCATGTCTAGGAAGATAAGCCAAAATACTATTTCACCATCTATCCTGCTCGAAGGAAACCAGGACAGATGGCAATAGATCGTCTTAACTTTGAACAACAAGATTGAAACCCATACTAAAAAAGGAAATCTTAAATACCCAGTGACCTGTCTCCCTCGTCCGCTTGACACACGTATTTGGCCTGAATGACAAACGACTGTGCGCATGTTGGGCATTTTCGTTTTGCTAGAGCGTTGGAGTAAGCGTCCAGGAGTAGGTCCAAGCGTTATCCCATGAGGAGGGCTCTGTGCTCTTGGTATGACATTTGGCCTCAGAGTTCAAACACTAGATCCATGTGTGTTGTGCGAAGGAGTGGAGCATGTATTTTGTTTGTTGTTGCCTCGCCTGAGGTTCCTTTCTCTGCTTCAGCTCTGGCCTCATTCTTTTCCGTGGCAACAATGTCTGTGTGGTGCACCATTACTGCACAGGTCCTTTTCAAGACCTCGTCCTCGTATGGCACCTCCTCAACATAGCAAGTTGGGAAGTCCTCACAGAGCCTCCCCCTTTTCATGTTTGTTTCTTGAGGATTTAGGGCATTCACGGTGTTATCTTCTTTGGTTGGGAGATCTTCTTCGAGCTTTTCCCTCAAGCTGCTTCCAGCTTGTGTTTCAAGTTCATTTGTAGGAATTTCTACTCACTTAGTGTTTGTGGGCTACCAATTGTCTAGAGATGGTGGGGTCTGAGCTCTAGTCTCCATTGAAGACTCAATTTCGGTGGCATGGAGTGAAAGATGGGCGACTCTCTCTCTTTACCGAAGGATAGAATTTTTGAACGAGAGTGCTCGATCCATGTGCTGCTTTCTTTGTAGATGAGCAGCGTGGGTGTGCCAAGCCGAACCGTGGCGAGGCTTTCCTCGCACCCTTGGCATTGTGGAGGAGGAGTGAATAGAAGACACCCATGGATTCGACGGGATACAGATACAAACACACCAGAGCTTACAGTCGGCAGGGAGGTTCAGAACAAGAATGAACCAGTTGTGTCCAAACCTCCTTGCTTTCATATTTTCGTGGGACAGTTGCACCTAGCTCCTCTTTAGCTCAACCATATTTAATGTTTGCAGTTCCAGATCTTTCATGTGACGGAGAAGTCTCTAATCCATAGGTCTGATGTAATGGCCTGCTCCCATCGTTAATACTGAAGAGATGGGGAGTGGCTTATAGCATTTAAGCCATGGTTCAGTGCTAAGCCGAGTGGCAATGTTGGCCTACGTGTCACCCCATCTGGAACCAAGGATTCTCTGCTAGCAAGGTCTCTGCATCGCCTCGAGAGATCTATATCATCAAAGAGATTGGCTTGCCAATGTATGAGTTCTGACTTGGTCTCAACTCCCGCATTCGCCAGGTAATCCACTACTTTGTTTGCTTCTCATTTCACATGAGAGGGGATTATGGTGAGGTTGGGGTGGACGATACCTCCAAAATATTCCAGAAGTCCTGAAAGCCTCCAGCTAGGAGAGATTTTCCATGGATGTTCTCCGTGCAGGATTTTGGTAATGAGTTGGATGATAATCTGAGAGTGTCCCTCTACTATGACTTGTTGGTGTTGATTGTAGGTAGAAATTTGGAGACCCCAAATAAGGCTTAGGAGCTCCACAACATTGTTTGTATTCTCACCTAGGAAACTAGCCACCAAATGTATGATCTCACCAGCGTGGTTCCAAAGGACTGATTCGAATCCTGCCAGTCCTGGGTTTCCCCTAGAGGCACCATCGAAGTTTATCTTGATGAAGCCTAATGGAGGGGGGGTTAAAATTGTGGGGCTATTGGAACGACTGCCTTTTTCCTTCACTGGAGGATAGATGTGGATTTGCATATTCCAGCTTTTAAGAATGATTTTCTCCTCAGGAACAGATTGAAAATATTCATGGTTCCAAGTTTTGTTATTGAACGTTTCTCGAATTAACTTCTCAACCCACTCCCACATAATAATAGGAAGGGAAGTTTTCGAATGGAAGATTTGTTTGTTTTTTTCTTTCCAGATTTCCCATAAGGTGAACCCCAGGAGCAGCTGCTAGATGCATTCAAGAATTGGGTTATGGAAGGAGATCATATCCCAGTTCGCAATCGTATCCCTAATGCTACTTCTGTTTCTGTTGGAGCATTTCATGGCTTGGGCCCCCCTGTCCCAGATCTGTTGGCTGTAATGGAAATTGTTGAAGAGATGTTCCATGGTTTCCTCTTTTTGGTGACATAGGGTACACCTAGAGGGGCCTATAAAGCCTCTTTTTATAAGATTATCCCATGTGAGGATGCG
>JZKD02S0010909.1:278440-293127 GCA_000966675.3 Picea glauca
TGGCTTCTCGTGTAGTAGGGGTGTTCATTAGTAGAGTGTCATCGACAAACTGGCTGTGAGAAGGTGTCAGATGGATGTTATGAGGGGGTATTCCTTTGAGGGATCCTTCCAGAATTGCCGCTTTGATATAGCACCCTAGCCCTTCTGCCATGAGCATGAAGAGGAAGGGAGAGAGAGGGTCACCCTGTCTGATTCCTCTAGTGGACATGAAGGGCTGGGAGGGTATCCCATTGACTAGGATGTAGAAAAAGGCTAAGGAGGTAAGATTGAGAACCCAATTGACCCAGAGTTTATCAAAACCAAAGGACTCCAACACGGACTGCAAGTATTGCCAGCTTACTCTATCAAAAGCTTTTGAGATATCGAGTTTAACAAGCATACCTGGTATCTTGGTCATTTTCAAAGAGTGGATCACCTCATTAGCCAGAATAACACTATCCATGATTTTCCTCCCTTCCACATATCCACCTTGCTCTTTGGAGATAATAAAAGGTAGGAGTGGTTTAAGGCGAGTGGAAATGACCTTTGTGATTATTTTTTAAATGACATTGTAGAGAGATATTGGTCTGAACTGCCTGGGGTGATTATCACGCTCCTCCTTGGGGATGAGAGTGAGAAAAGTGGCATTAAGTGCAGAGAGTACTTGGCCATATGTTCTATATTCTTCTACCTCTAGCCAGACCTCTTCCTTAATCAGATCCCAACAATGATGGAAGAAGTCCATGGTGAAGCCATCCAGGCCTGGTGCTTTTCCTGGGGGCATTTCCTTTACTGCTAGGTCCACTTCAGCTTGAATCATGGGCCTTAGGAGTGCTTTGTTCTATTCAGGGGTGACCAGCGAGGGTATGTGATTTGTTATTTTTTGGATTGTTTCTTCCATGTTCTCATTGGTCTCCGTAAGAAGGTATTTGTAGTATGAGTTGAGTTCCTCCACTATTTGGTCATGATCTCTTATAGGGATGCCTTGAGCTTCCTTCAGTTGAGTGATGTGGTTGATGTATCTGCAGTGTACCATTTCTCTGTGAAATAATTTTGTGTTTCTCTCAACCTCTTTGAGCCATTGAACCCTGGATTTTTGTCGCCAGAGGATTTTTTCTTGCTCTCTCTATTCCTCCATTTCTTCTTGGAGTTACTCTTATTCCTTCAATAGATCTAGAGTTCTTCTTCCTGAGATGAAGGTTCTTTGCAGGTCTTCGAACCTATTTTCCTAATGTTTATCTTAATGCCCTACCTAGTTTCATATTATCAGTCCCACCTTGTAGAATGGTTCATACAATTCCTTCATTTATTTTATCCATGTAGTGTTGAAGTGCATAACAACTTTATTTTATTCTCTTACTTAGATGTTTGTTAGTATTGAACAAGATCATGATTCTATACTTTATTTTATTTATTCAATCCACTAGGAAAATATAGGGCTCTATAATTGTGACTTTTCTTCATAGATACCTATCAAGGATACCTCTTAGATATTTCCCTGAGGGAACATCATGTATCCATAATTTTTTAAACATCAAATTTGTTTTTTCATAAATAATGAAAATTGTGATGAAAATGTGATGCAAAATGAAAGGAAAACACAACACAAACGCAACACAATGGGAGTTGGACGCTCTGGTGAAATACGACCTAGGATTTCTGGAAAAGTTTGTTCTCACCTATATCTTCTTGCATGGCGGTGACTACATGAGGGAGCTCAACTCCCTTCTATAGTGAGGTTCTCTCTGAAGGTTCTCGTTAGACAACTAATCATAACTCCTCAAGATCATATAAAGATAAAGCACTAGTTTCAACTAGTGGAGTAGAAGGAGCATGGAACAACCTTACTTTAAAACATGATACCAAAGTGATACCAAATCAAGACAAAAAGACTAGGCAGCGAGTGATCAGGTGCATCCCCAAGACAAATTAAGTCCTAGAATAGAATATCTGATCTACCAAGGTAGGAAGGAACATTTAATATATGCATGATCATGCCTTTATTGTAAAATTTTATGGGAATTTGGGCTTTAGAAAAGGATCTAGGATGGTTTATTCAAATCTGGTGGAATCCAAAAGGATAAATAAACCTTAATATAGGTTTGAAAGGATTCTTCACAGCCATTTTCACTAACCTAGAAGACAAGGATCATGTTTTCAAAAATAGACCTTACTTCTGTAACTTTGTTGGTATCTACTTACACCTTTTGTCTAAAAAAAATCGATCCAAAAAAGGAATATTTCATGTTTAGTCCAGTATGGGTCAGTATATACTCCATGCCTAATGAATTCTAAGAAGAAGAAGTCATGGAAGGTATAGGTAATTTCTTAGGGATCTTTGTTAAAACCTATGAGATAATTAAGAAATGACACTATACCTCATATCCAAGGCTATGTGCTTACATCAATGTCTCCAAATAGCTTCTGAAGCCATATTTCTAAGATATTAGGACACAGAATGGCTCCAAACTCTCGAATATGATCATATACCCTTCCACTTGTTGAAATATTGTAACTTCAAAGGATATTCTACTTGTATTTGAGTCATTATTATATAGATCAAATCCCTTTTTTTGGATTTATCAAGTCAAGTCTTATATAATATCATATTCCCTTTTGTGGATTGGTCAACATGTATTTGTATGGTGGTATTTGTAAAGTTGGCCCCTAGTAATTGTAAAATGGTTGTAGCCACTTATAGGATAAGTCAACTCCACCAAGCAAAGAGTCACAACCATAGAGCCACCTCACAACTTGTATTTATATGTGAGGATGGTCTCTCATTTGAATACACTCACCAACTAGCTCTGCAGTGCGCAAGTCTTGGAGGAGTAGTTGTTGGAACTCAGGGTGACATCAAGGAGGGTTTTGGTCTATCTCTTGGTATTTCTTGGTTAAGTGGTGCGTTACTCTTCCTAGTGAAGGATTAGAGGAGGATCTTATGTTCGTTCTTTGGTCTATCTATATTGAGGGTTTCCTAGGATCATCTGTGAGTCTCTATTATTTTTGTGATTGCCTCTCTTTCAATGATTTTATTTATACAACTAATGTGCTAAATGATCGTAATAATAAGGAAGAACTATAATTTATACATGTATAAGTAAAATTTAAGCATGGTATTAGAGCAGGCCTGAAAGAGAATAACTTGTAGTTTATAAGAAGTGACTAGTCTCAACATACCCTCTCAAAAATCTAGTTTTTAGTATTGCAGCTGCTGCAGAATTAGGGTTTCTGCATAAACCCTAAGTGTGACATTTTCCCTATTTAAGGAGCATGTTGGGGGAAGTAACCACATCTAGGATCTCTCCCTAGAAGGGTGCATCTAGTCCCTGGATCATAATTCCAAAATTTGAAGTTTGAAAAAATAGGGTTTCCTCATAAAACCCTAAGTTGCAGTTGCAGTTGAAGTTGAAGTACTAATTGCAGTTGTAGTTGAAGTACCAGTTGCATTTGTATCTACAATATCAGTTGTAGTTGTAGTATTAGTTGTAGTTGTAGTGCCAGTTCCTTTGTGCCATCTCCTTCATGGCAGCTGTAATACCAGTTGTAGTACTAGTTCTAATGAATTTTTTTTTGTGAAGTTTTGGGACTGATTTTTATTGTCCCAGTGCACCTTACCATAGAAAATATCCAACTAACTTTAAGTTACAAATTGAAGAACCTTTTAATTTTTAAAGGTAAATTATTTCTTTTCGTTTCTTCTGGATGGTGCCACTACCTGTCGATACTGTCAGAGGTATGTACTTACATTTGTTCAAACTTTATCATTGTTATAAAGGGTATTTACAGGAGAAAGAATCTTTTGTATAAACAACAATCGTGGATCCAGAGGGATCTTAGATCCAACACATTTAGAGGAGAAATGCACCTCAGGTTTGATCAATTTAATATGCCTCTATTTGTTATGATCTTATGAATACCTAGGTTGTATTTTGATCTGTTGAATTTATGACTATCATACTAACCATTGGTCAAAATTAATGTAAAAAATATTATATTGTTTAAGGTTGATATTATAGAGTTTATTCTCTAACTTATATTTCTATCAAGAAATAATATTATCTTAGTACAAAGGATAGGTTGAAGAGAATACTTGTCATCTTGAGCGAAGGAGACTCAGAAGAAAAGAAAAAACACTTATTCTTGAGGAAAACACTCCAGGTTCCAAGTTTGATTGATTAAATTGATAAGATTCAAATTTTCACATGTCAAGTTTGATAATTGCCTCATTACAAGTAAACAATATAGTTGTGATAGAAATATTTGAAAAGTTTTATACTTGGTAACATGTGATCATTATTGAGATAAATGCTTATTGTAATCATTTACCAGATATAACTAACATCTCCTCTAGGAGAAACTTATTGTTTTGTTTCCAAGTTACCATGGATGAATGATTGATCACAACACTAGAAGAGTGTTTCTCTCATTTCTTAGAATTGTATTTATTACTTTTGACCGTTGTTTTAGGAAGGTCACAAGTGATAGCAATGAAGGAGCTACTTTGATGATTGTTCTCTCTATTATTTTTATTATTACTATAAAGAGTATTATTCTTGTCTATTGTTTCTCCCTTATTGTTCTTGTTCCAAGCAAGTCATAGGTGATAACCCTGAGGGAGATATAGTGACGGCTGCAGGAGGAAACATATTAGATGAGACATAGAGAAGACTATCCAAGTTGTATACATGATCGTATACATCCATATACCAAAAAAGAAAAAGAAGAAGCTACTTTTGCTAGATACACAACATCTCATATGAAGACAAAACATGAGGAGGAGAAGGCTCTGAAGATAACAAAACAAATCCTTCTAGTGTAGTTAATCACTCTTCAGATCATCAGGAAGAGTTAGTAGAGAAATAAGGGCCTACTAATAATCAATGTAGTAAATAGGAAGATATCAAAATGGTCCCATGACACTTTTCTAGATGCAAAGACATATAGAATTTATGTTCCATATCAGAGGGAGAAGATGGCTTTGAAGATTATATAGACTCAGAGGGAGTCAAGATTCAGAGGGAGCATGGAGACTCAGAGTGAGCCTTATCTTAGAGAGGATCAGATGGAAAAAAGAGACATCTTCCAGGATGGACATGCATATTCCATGAGTTGAAAAGACTATATCGTAGCTTCAGAGAATTCTAGAAGATGTGAAATCTCCCGGGAAGATTCCCTTGTTTCAGTGGCATAGGAGGAAGCTAGTTAGAAGGATTGGGATATGGATATTTCCTTGAGACTAGAAAGGATGTTAGTGGTGACTTCCAAGATTTATCTAATAGATCTAGCATGTTTCATCTAACAATATAAATATGTACAAACTCTAATTTGTGTCGAGAGGATTCTTTCAGCAAGAGGGAGAATATTCTGACAAGACACTTTCTGCAGTAATTAGAAAAAGTATATATAGAAAAACCATGATCCATTAAAAGAAGTCAATGCAGTATGAGATTCAGAGGGAGAGAATTAATCTTTCATCGTGATGGAGTAGAGGAGCTACTCTCAGAGTTCAGCAACTACATTGAGAATGGAGAATTCATTCTTAGTTTCAGAAAAAGTAGTTGCAGGTGCAGAGTCCCAGTGCTAGAAGGAACAAGTTGCAGAGAGAATAAAGGACATACTCTCAGGCAGTGAGACAAATAGTTCTTTGTAGAAAGAACATAGAACAAACACATGATTATGCAGATTGAGTTGCAGTTGAGAAAGTGTATGAGGAGGTTGGTACAATGTGATGTGAAAATTTGGTTTCAAAGTACAGGACATGAAGACTCATGTATGCAAGTTGAACAAGGCTTTGTATGGTCTGAAGAAAGCTATAAGAACTTGGTATGGAAGGATTGATAGTTTTATAATGATCTTGGGATTTACCAAGAGTAAATTTGATCCCAACCTTTACTTCAAGATTTAGAATGATGGGCCAGTTATATTGTTGCTATCTATGGCTGACTTATTCTTGACAGATGAAGAAAAAATCATCACAGATTGTAAGAAGAAGCTTGCCACTGAATTTGAAATGAAGTACCTAGGCCCAATGGCCTATTTATTAGGTCTTGAAGTATGGAATATCCCATAAGAGAATTTCCTTAATCAAGGAAAGTACATTGGATTCAATCTGTAGGGTCTCCACCTAACAGGTCTAGCCTCAGATTTGAGGGGTATTTTCATCTCACCTAGCTCCCCTACTATGTATTTCATCTTTGTAAAGGTTGTTGGGAATAGTTCATATATTCATGCAATAACTCTATTATTCTTTCTATAATTTGTCAACCCAATAGTCTCCAATACTTTCCATTTTAGGATTGTCATTCATCCTAATGTTTACTTTCTTAACTTTGATTGGTGTAGAAAATACTTCTGACTCCAGAGATGGAACTTCCATCTCTCTCTCTCTCCTTCGATCTCTGTAATTTGAATGTTGAGCGGGTCATATTCATCTGGTTCTTCTCTTCCACTCGGTATCATGAGAGTAACTCTTTGATTGCATGTATGTTCTGTTGTTGATATTATGTCATGATTTCAACTTCCGGTTCATATATAAATATCATTCCTCATGCCAACTTCAACGTTGAATCAATTTTGGGGTTCTCATATTCAAATGATAAAGTTACTACAAAATTATGTTGTAATCCTATCCATTATGTAGTCCCTCTACACATCTCTTGGTCTATATACCAATTCCCTGGGATTCCTTCCAATGTATGAATAAAGTGATGAGGCCATTCCTCTGGTGGTGTCATCCTCCATCGTGTCTTGCACTTCTCAAAGTGTTCCATTGGTTTTCCTTTCCCATCATACCTTGGCATTTTATTTCTCCCCTACTCTGTGCCAAATCTAATGCACAATATTCATTTACATTGATACCAGTCATGAATTGTTTCTTTGTGTGCACCCCACCATATTGCAGGTGTTTCCTTGAGTGAAATATCTAGGGCTAAGAACCTATGATTTTCTAACACTTCATCTTCATATTTTTTCATAAATTCCTCTAAGTCATTTAACCCATGAAAACTGGGAGGTTTTCTTATCTCTGTACCAACCCATTTTAATGCATGATTTATTCCTTTTCACCTCCTTGTGGAGACTTCACGTAAGCGTTGTTTCCAATTATCCAAACCTGTGACTGAGTCAGAAGCACATCATGTAATTCTTATCTAGTTGAGTATGCCATCTATAGTTGGGTTAACATAATCCTCTTCTCATGTGGTGGGTCTGTACAACTAGTTATTTCCTCCATATCCAAACAAGTGGCCTCTACAAACCTTTCTCCTTCTGAAGGTTCCAATGGTGCAATGAATCTATATTTGCTTGACTTAAAAGTCATTTTTCTTGTTTTTCAGGTTGATTATATCCTGGTTATCAAATTCCCAATCCAATCCAAGCAATGATGGGTAAGGTGTTTTTCCATCTACTATCTCTATTACTTAAAAATATGCCATAGTGCACACTCCATGCAAATATATTGTCACACCTTTAAGTCTTCCAATAGGTAACACCCTGTGTTGATTTTGTAATTTCAGCGGGACAAGTGAATATCTTAGTTTGGGTTCTCCCATAAACGACCATGTCTTCTTAGGTGAGACATTTACTTCAGAGCCTAAGTCTAGTATAATATCTCCCATGTTGAAGTCCCCAATATTATCATTTAGTCTGAATTCCCTACTTTTCCTTCTTCTTGTATGGAGATGATTGAATTTTTTCTTCTCTAACTTTTCTTCTACCTCTGTATTTCATCTTTCTACCATATTTTGTAATATCCTAACATATGATGGATCCTTCAATAACTTATCATGGGATAGCAGAAATTTTTTTATGGTACTTGTTCAAAAGGTTTTCCTTTACTGGTATGGTCCATTGATAATGGCATACCATATATTGGTGGATTTTGAAGTTGTTGAATGACTGATGTAGACGCAACATTCTTCTGGAGACATTCTTGTCTGTCTTCCTTAAATTTTTCATTTTCTTTCAGCGCCTTAAACTTCGTTTGTGGCTCAGTGTTCTTCTTAACCCATTGTTGACGATATGGGTCATGTGATACTGCATTAGTTCATGTATTGGATCCTACTCGATTGACAATATTGATGTTTCTCCCATCATCCTTGGCTTCTACAGAGATCCACTAGAAATTCTAGTTGTTCTGGTTCCTTTTTTCTTGGATATTCCCCAAGAGTTTCGAAGAATCTTCTGTGTCATTATATATTTCACAACAATACATACATGTCGCTGGTGGAAGTGGAAAATACCTTGGATAATGTCCTGGTTGTTGGCAATTTGTTGGAAGCCAACAATTCTTGTCAAATTTTATCATGGTAAAACGTCATCGCCAAGGGATAAATTTTTTTGTAGCTGCCTCCTTCTCCTTACAAACTTTTATACATTTTTGGCTTTGAGAAGATTCATTGGCCTAGCTATGTGTAAGAGTTCATCATTTTTAATCTATCGTTTTTTTTGTTTAATTTCATGACTGAAAGCATGAAATTAGAACAAAATTTGGTTTGACTGATCATCATACATTTTGTGGATTTTTCTTTTTGCAGATGGGATTACACCTAAAGGGCATCCATATTTTTATAAACCTTAAAGTTTGAAATCCTATCATTTTCATTTGTTGATCCAATACTATAACACTTGAGTTATCCACCTTGGGAGATATGACTTAGTCATTTTTATCTTTGATTATATGGTTTTCACATTTGACATAATTTGAAAATTTTGGTTTAATTGTTATCTATGATCCCGCAACAAGAAAAAATTGGTTTAATTTGAAATTTGAATGTTACCCCTAGTAGTTGAATCACGATCTTTTCATCCTGGTACAACACTAACACATTTTCCTTCAAACATCATCCCTTCATCCTGCATAGCTCAGGCCTGCATTCATTTTTGTAAGTGGTAAGTTTTGATTCTTTGGTCTTGGTATTCATTTCACAGAGTGGTTTCTTGTTCTGCACATCCTCTAGTTACTACCCACTCAAAGCTCCAAATTGTTGTTATGGTAGCCTCTCGAATCCTTAGGTATCGGGTTCCTCCTGATTATGCAGACCTCATCCTACTTCTCGTGTGTTGGAGAACACAACCTATCTATCGATACCCTTGCTTCTTATATGTGAACATATCAATGGCTCCTATGGTGAGAATCAAGCCCAATGGTTCGCAAGCTCTCCTCTCTCATGAGGATGTCGTGGAAGACATTGTGGCGTATGGCTGGGATGGTTTTGTTAGAGGGTTTGAGGGTTTTAGCCTCGCTGTGGCCCAAGATTTCACTGAGACTTTTGATGGCACCAGGGCTAAGATTGAGGATTTTCAGTAGAGGTGACCAAGGGTTCCATCGCATAAGCTACAGGACTATCCCAAGAGGGAGATCAATGGTTTAAAAACACCAAAATCGAAGGCGTTCCCTGGAATTTACTCATGGCCTCCAAGAAATCATTTTGTTGTCCAAAGGGTACACCAATTTATCTCTTCAAACCTCGATGGCATGGTTTTCTCTTAATGATGAAGCAATTTATTACCTGTGAAGGTATATATGGCCTCGTATTCTTGTATCATGTCCGCTTGCCGATGGTTTTTCCAGGTTTCAAATTGAATGTGTCTTTTTATCTTCATAGGAGCTTACAGAAAATGGCTAAGTTCTATCAAAGATTGAAACTAAACCCACAATCAAGCATGTTTCACAATGGCCTCATCTGAATCCTAGTGCTTTCGCATCTGTCTAAGACTGGGGACAGTTGGGGAAATTTCTTGTTTAGAAATAATTTTACCCTACCTGAAAATGAAATAGAATCACCTCTCCATCTCGATGACAACCCCAATCCCTGTCGATCTAAACCTACTATCGAAAACCCATGTGATAATCTCCAAGAAGTCCATGCTTCCCTAGATCAAACCTCTGTTGCTATCCAAAAGCCATCAAGAAATAAGCCACGATGTGATTTCATTCCCAGAAAGTCCTTGGAAGAAGTTTTAGATGTGTTAAAGGACATGATTCCTATTGTTCCTTCTCATGAACCAATTCAGGGTGTTTTAAACGAATAAATTGTTAAGAAAAAAGGGCAAGTATAAGAAACAAAGTAGTCCAGATGTGAATTTTACAAATAAGAGACCAGGCCGACTCCTATATAGGAAATTGAGAAATCAAAAACGTGGTAATGAGAAATCGACCCCAGTGATCGAGATCGATGATCATTTTGTTGAAGATGGTATCGATAATTTTATTTCTCGAGAGGGAGAATGACGAGTTGAAAGACCACGTTCGATTGAATGCTCACAGGGAAAATAAGAGGATTAAGCAGGTTGGTAATGTGATTATTAAAAACTCAACAAATTTCAACACTATCATAAATTCAGACTTATCAGATGCTTCTCTATCAAATCTCTGAAATGGTAAATATTTGTTTTGATTTTTTTGATTTGATTCTGTTTGGGAAACAATAAATAGATTCACTTCTGATTTTGTTTTTATTTTGAGACTAGCTACAAAATCGAAAGATTTTGTAGCCAGTCTATTTAAAATTATTTGTTTCTATTATTATCTAAACTTTGATTTCATTTTATCATTTCAGGTAAGCAACAAATTATGATGCTATGTTTAAGGAAAATGAATCATGGGTTAAGCGTTCAATAGCTTAGTAATGTCCCATTTTTGAAAAAACAACGTCATTAATGTAATTATTTTTTATGTAAGGACTCCTACAAGAGTATTCCTTTTGTTATTCTATTTTTGTAAAACAAAATTATTTTCAGGGATCATCCTCTATCTTGTATGATTAGAGGTAACTGATCCAAGACATGTTTAAATAGATTTTTTTTCTTGGTGTAGAGAGGACACATTTTTATGGATCACATAATGGACATACAATTTTGGAAGTGATATGGGAAAGAAATTTGTTGTTGGCTTTAGACTTGTGTAAACTATACAATGCTTGTTTCATTGTACTCTTCTATAATTTATGTGTTATGAAATTTTATTTGTGTTGATTTAGTTTTAGTCTTTTCCTCACATGATATTTCATATCGTTGATTATCTAAATGTCGTCCATGATCTATTGTTCTAGTTTGTACCTATGATCGATCAACTATTTAGTTATTTTTTAGTTTACTTCTGATGTTGAATGGTTGATAACATCACTGCCCAGGATTGAGATTTCTTTCATCCTTAGCTATTGGTTATCTTGAGGTCACATGATATTTAATTAGTTATCTTTATATTGTTATAAATTCACTCCAAAGCATGAAACACTTCCTTGAATTTCTTCAGGAAGTATTATGATTGTTTCTATCATAGGTTTACACTTAATACAGGACAAACAAGAGTTCAGACAAAGTAGAGAGACGAATTTAGTGTATTATTGCTGATCAAATAGAGGTTAGTAGATGTATTGTTTTCTTTTATTTCAAGTTTTTTATATATGAATGAACGATGATTGGATTATTCATATGTTAATTAGATTTGTCTATTTTCATGATATCACTATGATGATATTCATTTAGTGTTTATTATTTTAATATTTTAAACATTAGAATGGTTTATGTTCATACTTGATCTTGTTTAAAAACTTTATCTCAAACAATTACTTTCACAAGATTTTATTTAAACCTTGTAAACTGTATATAATCATTGTACATTAACACTATTAGCTCAACATTTTGTAATTAGTACGTCGATTGTCATAATCTTATTGTTAGTCAGTTTATTTCCTTTCATTTGTTTTAGGACCCTAGGTGGCTAACAGAGCCATAAAACATGTCAGGTTAGATCATACCAAATGGTTTGGGTTAAATAGACAACCCCAGTCTGGATCTATCCTTCCCATTAATGGTGTGTCATAAATGCTTGTCAACAAATGGCACTAGAAGGAGGGCCTAGAATTGATTGATGGCCCATGGAGGTCGTGAGAATCCCCCAAACAAACATTCTCTCGTCATAACGTGTAGTCGCTCAGACAATAACGATACACTTGACCCACCTATTGCCTCAAACACTACCCCTAACATTCCCATTGAACCAGTGACACCAGTTCCTCAAGGTATTGGCATCCAAGAAATTGTTTGCCAATCAATCATAAGAACACAGAGTGCTTTATCTCAAATCCAACAACTTGGTAGACAACTTAATATACCCCTTGATTTCACAAATCTTCAAGAACAACCTCAAGACACTGGACTGCACGAAAACTCTGTAGGTGGTAATATTACCAATACTGTTGAAGAACATATTCTTGGTGTTGGAGGATTTGGTATCCCACCATCCCCACCCGGTTCTTCTCCACCTTCTTCAGGAGGGGAATCCTCAGATGAAGGTAGTTCCTCATCTAAACCATATCAACCTTAAAATCCACCAACTCCCATGGAAAACCAAAATAATATAGCCAGACCTTGGCTCGATTAATATGTCATGGCAATACCTAGACCCCAACACCCATTGCCCAAACATCCAGAGAAATGGATTCCCAAATTTGATCCAGATTCGAAGAAATCAGTTGAGGATCACATCAAGAAATTTATGTTAGTTGTTAGACTCCATAATGTCGAACACGAATATGTTGTGTGCATATTATTCCCTTACACTTTTGAGGGAAATGCCTCAACCTGGTATTTTGCAAAACAACCTCAGACCATTGTCTCTTGGGACAAGCTTGAAACCTGTTTCCTAGAAAAATTCGAAGATGATAAATCTCCAGAAGTTATAGTAATGGAAATCTCTTGTTTGAAAATGAACCCTAAAGAAAAAGTTAAGTATTTCAACTAGATATTCCTGACGTTAAAAACCAAAATCCCTGTAGATTCAATGCCAACAGAAAACATCACTATTGCATACTATACTAAGGCCCTACATAACAATATAGACATATGGGTTAAAAGGCCCAAAAATAACACATTATTATAAGCCTTTGAGGAGGCGGTCCTAATTGAGAAAGACATTTTGAGCTTAAAATATAATCTAAGTAGTGAGGTTGAAACAACTTCATCTTCTAAAAAGAAAATATAAATTCTTACTAGGCCTCCTCAAGAAAAAAATCAGCAAGAAACATTAGACTTGGAAAGTTTGCAGAAAGCTTTCCAGAAATTATCCAATCAGGTCGTTGAATTGAAAATATTTGTCGAGGAGGCATCTACAAGTAAAGGAGTCTTCAGAACACCTTTCAAAAAACCTTTTCCTCCAAACCGGCCAAACCCGACCACAGAAGGTCTTAACTTTGAAGGTCTACAGTATGCTTTGCAAACAATATTGGAAGCACATGATAACTTTGTTTCTGATCCCCCTGAAAATCATGATGATACAGGTGAGCAAGAGACACCTGATGAGGAGGACTCATCTCCTCCCATTTTCGGGTACTTGTCGGACAACATATTTCAAGCAAACTTTGAAATTGTCCATCCCTATAACACTAGAAGTAAATCACAAAATAAACCTTCGCTCGAAACAAGTAAAAATGTGGTTTCAAAACAACCAAAGAAAACTAAAATGAGACAAAACTCTACTGCCCCAATTTTAGAGTATCATTTAGTTGAATATCTTAAAAAATTAAGGGAAAATATTTCAGTTTTTGAATTGCTGAAATTTCCACTTATCCTACAGAAAATGCTCCAAAGCATTGATGAAAATAATAAAAAGAATGATCTTATCAGCAAGAAATCAATAGAAACTGACTCAAACAAAGATAAAGATGTCCTAGGTAAAAAATCATCTGAAAAATAGGATAAAAGGGACACATCAAAAAAAGTTGTAGGTAATTTAATTAAAACTGTTTCAGATACAACCATAAAATTTTCAAAAATTTCAATAGGATTGTACATAATTGTATGGTTGATTCTGGTGCCTCGTCAAATGTAATTCCTCTATCCATGTGTCAGAAAATTAATGTTGAAGTAAAACCTTCTGATCTAAAAATCATGTTGGATCATGTTGTCATTGATGCCAATGGTTTGATTGATTGATGTCAAGTAATTGATTGATGTCAAAGGATTGATTGATTGATGTAATATAATATGTATTTTCCTTGATGAGAATGCATAGATGAAGATGTATCAATGAGTTTTCATTGATATGATGAAGATGGATCAATGAGTTGTCATCGATACATGATGAAGATGGATCATTGTGGTTTCATTGGTATATGATGCATTGCTGGAAAAATGTATAGATGAATCATTATTGTCTTATCATGATTGATGATGTGCACAAATGGATGAACTCCAAAGTGGTACCCTTATGGTTAAATCCCTCATGGGAAGATTCTTTGTGGATTGAGTTATCCTAGAAGAATGGTTGGAGGACCCTTGCTCTCATTATTTTCTTATCATGATTGATAAGGTGCACAAATGGATGAACTCCAAAGTGGCCCCCTTATGGTGAAATCCCTCACAGGAAGATTCTTTATGGATTGAGTTATCCTAGAATAATGGTTGGAGGACCCATTCTTGTATGTGGAATAAATATATGTAGATCAAGGAAATTGTTGGCGAAACTATCCTAGATGGATAGTGATTGTCATGCAATTTTCGGTGGTATGTGGAATGTCACATAACTCCTCATGGTTTGAAAGGTATGGCCTTACGAAGAAGAAGGACCCTGAGATGAAGGCTTGAATCCCCCAAGGTCAAAGAAGTCAAAGTGACCTAAAAGAAGAAATCATTATTTAAATTATAAAGTAAAGTGACAAAGTCAAGGTGGATTGTTTAAATAATAAAGAGAAGTGACAAAATCA
>JZKD02S0010909.1:375369-391010 GCA_000966675.3 Picea glauca
CATGGTTGACTATGGTTGACCAAAGTTTATTATGGTTGACCATGCCCATGGATGACCATCGTTGACCATCTGGATCTTATTATGGTGGGCCATGTTTATTATGTTTAACTAAATTTTACTGTGGCACTTCTACATTGTAATATTGATCATGTTTTGCTCGTCACATTACGACATCATGTCTTGTTTGTCAAATTGTGCCATCAAATTTTGTTTGCAACATGATGTCATAAGGTTATGGTCATAACATTACAATGAAGGGTATTTTTTTGTCATGTTATGGCATTGGAATAGGTTTTTCATAGTCTGACAAAGGGTTATGTTCATCACACTGAGACATTGGGAAATGTTAGTCTCATTGCAATGATGGTATATGTTTGTCACATTGCCAGGTTTGGTTGTGTACATCATGTTGTAGAAATGGGTTTTGTGCATCCCATTGCGACATTTGGAAATGTCTGTCACAATGCAATGTCACGATATGTGCATCACATTGCAATGTGATGATATGATTGTCACATTATAACGACGGGGAAATGTTTGTCACATTGTGATGTATGTTTATGTTCGTCACATTGGGACAATAGGGATATGTTTTTTAGATTATGATGACATGGATATGTTTTTCACATTGTGATCGACGTGTATGCTTATCACATTTTTATGACAAGGAAAATTTTGTCACACTATGACATCCATTTATGTTCCTCCCATTGCGATGATAGGGCTATGTTCGTCAGATTGCGATGACAAGGCTATGTATGTCAAATTGGAATCAACATATATGTTTATCACATTGCGATGTTTGTATATGTTCATTACATTGCGACATTACTGTTTTTGGTAGATTGCAACATTTCTGATTCAACACATTGCAATTTTTGGAAAGTTTTGTCACATTGTGACATCAGGATATGTGCATCACAGAACAATGTGAGGAAATGTTTCTCACATTGAAATGATAAGGTGATGTGTGACACGTTATCATGTATGTTTATGTTTGTCAAATTGCAATGTTACTATCCAAAATGAAACGCCTAACTATGTTCATCACATTGTGATGTTAGTATTTCAATAGATTGCAACGTTACTATTTTCGTTAGATTGCAACATTACAATGTTCATGACTTTGCGATGTTTTTATGTTCGACACTTTGCAACATTTCTATGTTTGTCACGTTGTAACATTCAATTTTTTTCATCAGATTGCAATGTTGGAGAATGTTCCTCACATGACAAGGTTGGTTTATGTCTAACACATTACAAAAAATATTTTTTGGTAAAATTTAAAAAACAAATCAACTAAGTGTTTCCTTTGTGAAAAACATAGGAACTTTGAGCTGATGCGATATATTACATAGAAGGAAACTTAGAATCATACTTATTCTAAGGACATTGATAGCATATGATCTTGAATTGTAAAATATCTCCCTTCCAAACAATCATATATAAAATTAGAGTATGCACTTTGGTGTTGCAAATCATGATTGTTAGGAAAACACGAAGGAAGGGATTAAAAACAATTATGATGTATAGTAGTGAAATATTTAACTGAAATCCATTTATGACTAATTGTGATCGATTTTATGGTATTTTTTGTTTTTATAGATTCATACAACTACCATGTTCTAATATAACTAACGCGTTTATACAAGGGCACTCTAGGAGAATTTGATTTTCATCTTGGACCCATTCAATGTAACAAATGTGACAAACTATTTCATGTCATGGTGTTTTATTTTTATATATTATTTTCCTTTTCTATTTTATAATGAGATAAAATTTTCATCAAAATTAATTTTTTTTAATGGAATCTTTCATAAAAAGATGAAAGATATTTATATCTTGTGACTATTCTTGCACAAGTTGTAGGTTGGGAGAATCTCGACCCAACCACCAAGTGGTGACAACTAAGGGACATTATACCCAATGTCACCTCGATATAGGTCTCGCACTTCAAGGGTCACTAGGTCACTCTAGGGGGGAAATCCTAGTGACCCTAGTAGAAAAAATAGGCTTTGATGACTCTTGTCTGGGTGGTTTAAATTTGCCAAGTCTTTGGGTACCTGCAAAAGTGTTTGTACCTGCCCAAGACATAAGAAAATCCACACTTGCATATGGTATGTTAGGTGGAAAAGAAAGTTAATATTTTTTTCCTTAATTAAAGAAATAATAAATGATGTATATCATCATATAGTAGATAATGAGGCTTCAACATAAGTTCTAAAAGTATAATTGAACAAGCAAGAAACAAAGTAGTGAAAGCTAGCTTAACTCAATAATGATGAAGAAATACTTAAGCACAAACACAAGGATGAAACAAAAATCTTAATATGGTGATATTTATCATCCTTATGGATGTAATAAACTTATTATTACAACAAGATATTCAACCACTAAAACTTGCTCAAACTTGCCAAAAGATGTGTTGTACTTAGTAGATTATGTGGGCAGGTTTCCCGCAATTTTCAACCATTAAATTAGGAGTTATTGAAGAATTTGGTTAGGTTTTTTTGCAGCCCTAATGGATGTAGGTTAAATTTGTAACATAATCAAGAAATACCTGGAGAAATGAAACTCCCTAGTGGCTCAAGAAATCATTTATAGCATAGATTTGATTCCATTAGAACAACTTCAAAATCATGAAATTTCACATTTCCCAAAGAGACAATTTTATATCTCCAATGAAACAAGTGATGACTAGCTCCTTTAATGACTGGATTAATGGAGTCAAGAAAATAAAAATATACAAGTACTACCTCCTTGGGGATGTAAATCCTCTTACTCCCGAAGGCAAGTATCTCTAGCTAGGGTTTAGACTAAGATGGTGTACACACTTATACTTCTCTTAGTAAACCCTTATTAAATCAACAATACTAAAGCATAAAATGATGGAGGCTATGTTGGGGGTGTATTCCATTATACTTCCCACCTATATCATTCAAAATAACCTTGAATTGACTAAGAAATGATAACACAAACTAAAATCCTTACCAATTCAAGGAAAAATTCTAAGACAAACCACAACAATAGAAAAAGAAGACCCTTTCAAGGTTAGCACATCACTTCCACCAACCAATAAAAAAGAAAGTATTCATACACAAGAGAAAAATAGATAAAATAACCAAAGATAGCGAAAATTTTAGTCCCAGACCTCTCCAAATGGGAGAGTTGTGTTATGAAATGAGATCTTATGATCTCTATTTATACGAAATGTATCCAAAATAGTTTTTCCACATAATTTTAGGTTAACCACAATACTATGGTTCAAAAACACTAATATTTCCCCTTTACACAAATAATATTAAACAATTCACTTAAAATTTACATTTACACAAAAACAAACCCTAACTTCAGGGGACATCACCTCTTTAGGGGATGTTTTGATACTTGGAGAAAGTTGTTGGTGTTGGAGGAGTGTACTTATGCTTCCAAAATCCACATGTCAATCATAAAAGTCATTTTATTCATGGTCAAAGCCTCATTCTCCTCAAAATGTCCTTGTACCAATGAATGATAACCGCACCACCAAACCCTAGGCCTCCTAGGTGACATAATGCCTCTAAAGGTGACATTTTTCCTCTCTTAGGAAAAATGTTTGCCATGTGAGGGCTAGGTTATATTGTCCATAATGTCTTCTAGGCCTCTAAAGATATGCTTCTCTAATCTAACATATGGGCCCTTAGAATCCACCTGTGGGATTCAAGCCCCATGGAAGCTCAAGCTAGGCTTGTTCCTCTAAAATTTTCCACCAACTAGAAAGACAAATAAGCACGCCCTCTAAGAATATCAAGTCAAAATATTATGATAAGTGAATCATGTCAATAAATGAGCAAAAAAATCATGTGCATCAAATATTACCCTGTCAAACAATTAATTTCTTAAAGACATTATGCGACTTTCCGTGATTGGATATGGAAGGGTTAACGAGGTGTCATATCTGGTAGATCTTTCCCTATGTCAAGGAATGATAGCAAGAGATCCCTCTCTAAGACATACAAAGTGGATGAATTGGTTAAGGATGAATACTGAATGGGAATGGGGTTCATGACATACAAGGGGTTGTAGTATCACATTCATCGATTCCTTTGTAGAGGGTGTGTGGCACCTTCGTTTGCAATGCAATTTTTCCAAGCCCATCATTTTCCATACTTTGTTTCTTTCATGTTTTAAGGATGAGTTTAAGGCCACTCTCCTGGCATGGTGTCTAGATCATGACAGTGTCACTCATAAATACCTTGTGGAAATGAGAAGGTTGGCTCATGCTGAAACCCCCTTTCTCTTAGTTGTGCAACTGAGAGTCACTACTATGGCTTGGTGGAAAGATCATGGTAATGTCATACTGCTAGATACCCATGATCATGATAGGACATCTCATGATGAGACCTTATATCCTCCAACTAACCCCCTAATAATTCTATCATTTATTCTTGTGGATCCTTCTTTTCTTACAGATAATAGTTTCATTCCTTTCTTGGGGAATCCCTGGGTGAAGCATTTGTAAGTTTTATATATAGGATTTTATATTTTACCCAACAATAATCCATCTGGGCCTTTATCCCCTTCTTCCCATGGAATGAGGGACAACCCTTTCTTGGTTCAATACACCCTAAAATCCTAATACATAAGGAAATGGGGGGTTTAAGTGATGAAAATTGGTAAGTATGGTCAATAACGACACGATGGCTCTTCAAGGGAGTTCCAGGTAGAAAACCCATTCCCAAAGAATAAAAATTACTAGGGAAGAATGTCAACCAACAAGGTGAAACAGAAAAAAGGCATAATGTCCAAGCATATGTCATGAAATCCAAAGAAGTCTAAGATACATCATACTCAAATTCCTCAAATATTGAAATGACACACACCATAGTACCTAACTTGTATCTCATGGATCAAGTTCTAATGCCTCTCGGAAGCTAGCCGGTGTAGTGGATGCCATCTGAAAATATATGACCTTTATGGTGGTGAGAAGGGTCTCCATCTGTGCAAGTGGATACTACAGGTCATGTATTCTCTTGACACTCCATATCTACAACCTAAGGGCCTTGCGACATGATCTCCTTATTTATCTCACAAAGTGTTGATAATATATGGCTCCTACTTAGGGACATGTGCTCATTGTAGAGTACATGAGAACCACAACATTCTCCTGGTAGAAACGTGACTTCCAAAACTCATACAAAAACATCAGAGCATTTAGAGTTGTGTTATCACCCTTCATTCATATACAAAAAAAATACAAAATAAAAAACTAATCTAGAAAATAAAAGTTATGACATTTTTTCAAAAATCTCTAAACTAAGAATGAATCCAATATGCAAGTAGAGAAAAATGAAAATGAAATGCATATAAACTAATTTGAGTAATCAAGATGAAAATGCAGAAAATAAACATGACCTACCTACTTACCTAGGGCCTTGGGACCCTGAAGATTGGGTGATGAGTAATGTTAGGTGAAATCATACAACCAGTGCAACCAGTTGGTCAACTCATCAAAGTATCTCCCCCTACGCTTAATCATGTAATACAAAAAATATAATTCTGAAAGAGAAACCATCAGCCTGATCATTCTGGCTGAAAGTGTAGCCACAATCTTGATCAATCTATGTATGAAGAGGGATACCATATATAGATGATGAATCATATTCATCGTATTCATATTCACTCAGATCATCAAGGTAAACTTATCAAGAGTGTAAAAGGGAATGTTCTTCAATGGAGTCTCCAAGAAATCTAAGGGATAGAGGCTTTGGGAGGGAAGCTTACCAAAGTGTCTTCATGGAATGAAGAGGATTCAAAATACTCCTCGATAATGGTGCCAAAATTTTATCACACAAGTTGTAGGTTGGGAAAATCCTGACCGAAACACCAAGTGGTGACAACCAAGGGACACTATACCCAATGTCACCTCGATATAGGTATTGTACTTCAAGGGTGCCTAGGTCACTCTATGGAGGTGATCCCGATGACCCTGAGGGATTGAGACGAATGAAAAGGAAGGAAGAGAAGTATCCCCCTAAATTTCAATTATGGAAGATAAAAGAGGCTTTGATGACTCGTCTCTAGGTAGCTTAAAGTTTCTAAGTCTTTGGGTAGCTACAAAAGTGTTTGTACCTACCTGAGACACAACAAAAGACACACTTGCATATAGTATGTTAGGTGGACAAGAAATTTAAGCTTAATTTCCCTAATTGAAGAAATAATCAATTATGTATATCAGGATATAGGAGATAATAAATCTTCAAGATAAGTGATAAAAGTATAATTGGACAAGCAAGAGACAAGCTAGGGAATGTTAGTGTTGGCCCTTGACCAAGTTTTGAGAACACTTGGTCATATTTGACCATTTTGGGGACTTCGATAGACTGTCAAAGATGGAGCGCCAGACGAAGCAAAGATAACGGGATCTCGGTCCACTTTTGGGACCCTTTTAGGGTTTTGGGTTAATGTAATGGAAAAGGGATGTCGGCTTGTGGGTTTACCCACGCTTAGGCCCACTTTTGTAATGTATAAATACAAGGATAGGCAATGTAAGAAAGAGTAGATGTGATTGCTTAGTGAAATTGAGAGTGCATCTATGTAATGTCGAATAAGTGCTCTGTGCGAACTGTGTAAGGCTTGCAAGGCTGAGTGCAAGTTATTGTGTGGTTGATATAGAAAGATAAGTGTTGTAATGCAAGGAAGAAGGATCTAGCGAGCTGCACAGATATTCTATCCTATGCGAAGAAGGCTTTTGGAGGCTTTGTGCTTGTAATAGCTTGAAGACAATAATAAAGAAGAATATATTGTGGACGTAGCCCCAAGGGGGGTGAACCATGTAAATCTGTGTGTTATTCTCTG
The DNA here is from genome assembly GCA_000966675.3 of Picea glauca. Lineage (NCBI taxonomy): Eukaryota > Viridiplantae > Streptophyta > Pinopsida > Pinales > Pinaceae > Picea > Picea glauca. Next base: position 382,207 of record JZKD02S0010909.1, read on the forward strand.
TGATTTGATTCAATGTGTTTATCTTTTTCTATGTACTTTAATATATCCACTTATGCTCTGTGCTTCTTAGATATATCTGATTGTTAGGTCCAATGTGTATGAGGATGCTTAGTGCTGATCTTATGGATATGATCTAGGCTACTATGGTTAAGTGTTGAAATACTATAGATCTGAGCATACACTATGAAGCTCTGTGATGTCTGCGAAGTATAATAAGAGTTGAATATTTATGAATGATCTATGCTAAGTGATTTCTAAGTGATATAGTCAGAGATCTATGTCCCAGATACGTTGCAGACACTTGAGTCCTGCAACCACCCCTGCCTCTACCTCAGGTGAGACTTCATCTGCTTTGCAGGTGTTGCCGAAAGGGTCGATAGTTAGGGTTTTGTTGGTGCATTGTTGTAGCATTGAACCTCGAATCTTCCCCTGTGCCAACAAATGGTTCCGTTGCCAGGACCTGAAGTTGTGATTGCTGGGAACTGAGGAAGAAGAAACTTTGTGCAAAAGAAAGATCTGTGCATAGATCTGTTGCCCTAGTGCGTAGATTTTTACTCGACATGTGAAGCTTTGTGCCAGGAATAAGGTCAGATCTGAAGAAAGGAATATTGGATCTAAAGAAAAGAAGCAAGATCTGAACGCTCTGTGCTCTAATAAAAGTAAAAGTGGAAATTTCTGAAAGAAAGAGGTCAGATCTGCAGAAAAGAGGTAAGATATGTAAGCCTTGCTCTCTAATAAAGGTAAGAAAAGTTAAAAGTTCTTAGATATGGAAGCTTTGTGCTCTGTAGAAGTAAGATAAGTGAATTTTTTTTTTCTAGATCATGGATCTAGGTATGTTTGATAGATTATGTCCTAGATTAAAACCTAGGGAATTAATAGATGAAAGAAAGTTCGATATGAATACATATGATAAGGATAATGATAGATATGTGATACCTATGCATAGAAATAATGTTTGGACTAACAAATGGATGCAAGATCCTAGAAATAATTTTTTGCAGGATAGCTACCATGATCCTGGTGTGCAGTACAGAAGAAGTTGGGGATGATTTAAGAGAAAGAGAAGATTGACCCTATGTTAGAATTGAAAAAAACTAGGCCATCTAGCTAAGGAATGTCCCGGTGGAAAAACCAGTTGTCTATGTTGCAAAGCTTTGGACCATGAAGTATTGGATTGCTCTAGAATGATTGTTAAGCTTGAAAGAATGAATATGCATGAAGAAAACCCTAGGACAACCCCAGAAATAGCAGAACCCCAGAAAGAATTAGAGAAAGTATTAATACAGATGAAAGAAACCCTGAAGGAACATAAAGATGTCTGATTACCAGATATCTTCAAAGAAAAGGAACAAGTCAAAGAAAGACTAGGGGACTTCAACATTGATTGTATTCTTGATGAAGAAACACAAGTGAACATTATGCCAGAAAGAACTTGGGAAGCTATAGGGAATCCTGCCATGATTCCTTCACTGGGAGGAATAGGACTATTCAGAGGAACAATGATGATGTTATGTGGAAAATTGTAGCGTTTGAGCTTCGTCGAGATAGAAGAACAACAACATAGGGAAATTCGTCGTGGTGAAGCAATATAGTCGTTGGAAGCCGATATAACCATTCAACTGCTACTCCGAATGGGTTGGAAAAGCATTGATGGCTCACTACCAAACCATTAGACAGTGCCATAACTAACAGAACAAGAGTTAATGAAGCTTCATACCCATTGCAAGCAAACTGTTACTAAAATTTTTATATATCCCATCGTGCCATGACCGAAGGACACTTTTTCCAATTAAAATTTTTGACCTTGCAGCCTCAATTAAGATTGTCTGGTGATCATTATGACCTTACCTTCTACCCTATTACAGTACCTATGCTACTTTGAGAACCCGAGATGTTGATCCTGAGTGTATATGTCCGACAAATTTAGCCCAGCTGAAGAATATGTAAGAGAGGTACTCGCTAGCCTTAGAGCCAAGAGAGTCATGTTGGAGAGAGGATTATCTACAGGTTTACAGGAATCATCGACGAGAGGAGTGCAAGCCTCCCCGTCGACTGCTCAAGCAGGAACATCCCGAGTCGGCACAGAAAGAAGGACCAAACATAAAGACGATCTGGCCAATGCAAAGTTGGTTCCATCCATCCTACCTTCTTACATACCACCTTTGAGTAGTGTGATCAATAGAGACAGTGTGCCTAGATACTTTGAGTACACTCTAGTCACCGTGTACCTGCCAAAAGGGGTATGCATAGTTCGCGTAGATCAAGACAGGGTTGTAGCATTGAAGTTTAGTGACTTCAACCTAGGTGACTAGAAGGTTTATGGCATGATCGCTCCTTATAAATATATGACGAAGACATAGGGAAAGAATTCGAAGATCATCCCTCAGCAATGGATGATGAACCTCGCACAATCCACTCTGTTCAACGTTATGAAGATACCGCACTTCGGTAGACACCAAGAGGTGAATGATTGTGTGAAGTTGTTGTTGGTAAGTTACCATGGAGGATAATTATGGTTGAACCATCGCATAATAGTTGATACAGCATTGATCACCCAGATCATCGGGCTTAACATGCATGGCCCTGATCCCCACGATTACTATCCTTGAAAGACTGTGGATCGCGCTCTCGCTCAGAAGATCAAAGAAGCCTATGGCGATGTTGAGAAAGGTGTGCAGGGTTACAAGGTAGCTTCTATATAAAGTGGCACAGTGTGCCTCACCTGTCAACCCACGCAAGTATCCATATTTGTAGTCGACCTCGCAGGGAAGTGCACACAAGGACTACAAATGAGCTGGGTGAAGTACCTAGTGAATCAACTAGAGATTGAATGCAGAGAATCCCAAGATCAGGGGCTTGAATTCCATTTTAGATGTCTCTTAATACTTATAGCTTTCATTGCATGGGGGCTACCATAAGGTGCAACCTTCCCAGACATCGATCCCTTTGAACCATTGGCCGCAAAGTTCAGTACACAGTGGTACTCGAATGATATGAACAAGCAGTGGCAATCAAATGTCGTTTTCCATACCTACTATACCCAATTGAAGCTTGCCATCTAGTCCGAGCCATGCATGACCCCAAATACTTTACATAGGTTTCGACCATTGATGAATTTTAGTGTGAACCACCATTTCATATATATTACAGCACGTGTTGATGAGCATAAGGAACAACTTCAATCTTATTATAAGATGACAGAAGACGACCTAGAGGAGATCACCAAGGAATGGTTGGTGGACCTCCTTATCTCAGCAAACCCCACAGAAATGTCTGACATCGACAACCTAGAAGCTTCGCAAAATACACCTGGGCCCAGTAAGACAAAGAAAACAAAGCAGACAAAGAAGGATGAGGAAAACTAGGATGTAGACATTAGATTTGTAAGAACCACATCCACTACACCAGAGAAAGGAGGTAATGGCGAAGACTTAGAGGAAGTTGAATAGAGGCCAGGAGATGGAGTAGAGATCATAAAGAAAAGGAAGGGTTTGCCTCCAGAACCTCCCTTTCGAAAGAAATCAAAAGCACCTATGACTAAGCTGAAGACCACGCTCACTCCAGATGAATTCAGTTCTCTCATCGCAGCTATGAATGAAGCCATAGAAGAGATAATAGAAAAGAATGAAGCTAAGAAAAAGACAATGTACAAAAGGATTGAGATCGAGCTCCAAGGAGTACAACAAGCTCTCCAGTCTAGCCACACAGTCTCCTCTGCGGCCCTGCCAGAAGGAACAACAAAAGAGGGAGATGAACCAGTTCAACTCCGCAAGATAGTTGACACAGTTCAAGTACGCCTTTAGAAGGCACAGGAAGAAAAAACATAGGCCACCCAGGCCTTAAAGCAAGCACAGGAGGAAATCATCGAGCAACATTGAGTTGTGCAATAAGAGAAGGATGTTATCCAAGAGAAATTTGAAGAAGACAGAGCGAAGATCCAAAAAGAGAAAGAGCAGCTTCTCACGAGGAAGATTGGGATTGAAGAAGCAGTCAATATATCATATCGCTATGTGACCGTCTTAGAACAGATGGAAGAATAATTCATAGAGTGCCAAGTGATGAAGCTTGCTGAATTTATTCAACAACTTCAATAAAGAGTCATGGACTTAGAGCTTTAGACCATACCATAGACACCATAAGAAGTGTGTGACCAACGATAAATAAATGCTTGAAGCACCGTAGAAAGGATTAAATCACTCATTGAGGAATGCAAACAGTTAAGTAGAAGAAGTGTGCAGATCTACGAGAACCTAACTGAGAACCCAAAATTGCATAAATTGGAGTCGCAACTCCAAGAGGTGAAGTACAAATCCGAAAAGCTATAGGTGTTGCTGAAGGCCATGTCACCCATAGAGAGAATGAAGAGGTTTACATAGAAACTCACAACCCAACAACAGATTCACACGCTTCATAATAAAGTAATGGAAGTCTCTCAAGGACTTCAACCAGTAAAAGAAAAGGCATGCCAACTATTCACTGAAGTTGAAATCCAAGAAGTAGAACTTGAATAGGTTGTGAATACAACAGAACATTGCCTAGAAGGGCTGATGAACGAGACACTCATCTAGGAGGTCGCCAAGCAAGAGGCAGTAGCAATGCGGCAGGTCGAAGAAGCTCGAGCCAAGCTTGAGGAATTCAAAGAAGAATTGGTCAAGCCTGAGCGACTTGGGACGAGTCACAGGTGAGTGTTGGGGGTTTGTTGGCCCTTGACAAAGTTTTGAGGAAAACTTGGTCATATTTGATTGTTTTGGGGACTTCGACAGCCTGTCAAATATGGAGCGCCAGGTGAAGCAAAGATCACGAGATCTCGATCCACTTTTGGGCCCCTTTTAAGGTTTTGGGTTAATGTAATGGGAAAGGGATGTTGGCTTGTGGGTTTACCCATGCTTAGGCCCACTTTGTAATGTATAAATAGAAGGATAGGCAATGTAAGAAAAAGTAGATGTGATTTCTTAGTGCAATTGATAGTGCATCTATGTGATGTCGAATAAGTGATCTATGTGAACTGTGTAAGGCTTGCAAGGCTAAGTGCAAGTTATTGTGTGGTTGATATAGAAAGCTAAGTGTTGTAACGCAAGGAAGAAGGATCTAGCTATCTGCGTAGGTCTTCTGTCCTATGCGAAGAAGGGTTTTTGAGGCTTTGTGCTTGTAACAACTTGAAGATGATAATAAAGAAGAAGGTCTTGTGGACATAGCCCCAGGGTGGGGGGGAGGTGAACCACGTAAATATGTGTGTTATTCTATGTGCTTTGATTCAATGTGTTTATCTTTTTCTATGTGCTTTGATATATTTGCTTATGCTCTGTGCTTCTTAGATAGATATGATTGTTAGATCTGATGTGTATGAGAATGCTTAGTGATGATCTTTTGTATCTGATCTAGGCTACTATGGTTAAGTGCTGAAATACTGTAGATATGAGCGTACACCGCGAAGCTCTGTGTTGTCTGTGAAGTATAATAAGGGTTGAATATTGATGAATGATCTATGCTAAGTGCTTGCTAAGTGATATAATCATAGATCTGTGTTCCAGCTAGGTTGCAGACACTTGAGTCCTGCAACCACCCCTGCCTCTACCTAGGGTGAGACTTCATCTGCTTCACAGGTGTTGTCGAAAGGGTCGGTAGTTAGGGTTTTGTTGGTGCATTGTTGTAGCATTGAACCCCGGGTCTGCCCCTGTGCCAACAGTTAGATTAACTCAACAATGATGAAGGAATAGTTAAGAAAAAAAGAAAGGATGAAACCAAAATATTACTGCAAGTATATTTATCAGCCTTATGGATGTAACAAAATTATTATTACAGAAAGATATTCAACCACTAAAACTTGCTCAAAATTTTTCAAAATATGTGTTTTACTTAGTAGATTATGTGGGCACATTTTAAGCAATTTTCAATGGTTAAATTAGGAGTTATTGAAGAATTTGGTTAGAGTTTTCTGCAACCCTAATGGTTATAGGTTAAATTTGTAACAATAGAAAGAACTACTTGGATAAATGAAGCACCCTAGTGTCTCAAGCAAACATTTATAGCATAGTTTGATTCCACTAGGAACAACTTCAAAATCATGAAATTTCACGTTTCCCAAAGAAACGAGTTTATATATCCTATGCAACAAGTGATGACTATTTCCTCTAATGATTGGGTTAATGGAGTCAAGAAAATAAATATCTATAGGTACTACCTCCTTGGGGGTGTAAATCCTCTTACTCCCTAAGGCAAGTATCTCTAGCTAGGGTTTAGACTAAGATGATGTATGCACTTATACTTCTCTTAGTAAACCCTTACTAAATAAACAATACTAAAGGATAAAATGATGGAGGCTATGGTGGGGGTGTATTCCCTTATAATTCCCACCTAGCTCTAGAAAACTAACCTTGACTTGGCTAACAAATTATAGAAAAAAGTAAAATCCTTACTAATTCATGGAAAAATGCTAAGACAAACCACCACAATAGAAAAAGAAGAGAATTCCAAGGCTAGAGCATGACTTTCACCAACCAATAACCAAGAAAGTAGCCATACACAAGAGAACAAGAGAGAAAATAGTGAAATCTAGAAACAATTCTAGTCCAAGGCCTCTCCAAATGGGAGAGTTATGTTATGAAATGAGATCTTATGATCTCTATTTATACAAAATGTCTCCAAAATAGTTTTTCAAGAGAATTTGAGGGTAAACCACAAGACTACGAGTCAACAACCCTAATATTTTCCCTTTACACAAATAATATGAAACAATTCACTTAAATTTTACTTTTACACAAAAACAAAGCCAAACTAAAGGTGATGTCACCCCTTTAGGGGATGTTTTGACACTAGGAGAAAGTCGTTGGTGTTGGAGGAGTGTAGTAAGGCTTCCCAAATCCACATGTCAATAATCCAAGTCATTTTATTCATGGTCAAAGACAGATTCTCCTCAAAATTTCCTTGTGCCAATGAAAGATAACCTGACCACCAAACCTTATCCCTCCTAGATAATGCCATGCCTCTAAATGTGATGTTTTGCCTCTCCTAGGAAAAATGTTTGGCATGTGAGGGCCAGGTTATGTCATCCACAATGTCTTCTATGCCTCTGAAGGTATGTTTCTCTCATCCTTCATGTGAGCCCTTGGAATTCACCTGTGAGATTCAAGCCCCATGGAAGCCCAAGTCAGGCTTATTCCTCCAAAATTGTCCACCAACTAGGTCTTACAAAGACAAATAAGCACTCCCTCCAAGGATCTCAAGTCAAAATATCATGATAAGTGAAGCAAGTCAATAAATGGGCACCTTAAGCATGTGCATCAAAGATTACCATTTCAAACAATTAAGTCCTCAAAGACATTATGCGACTTTCCAAGCTTGGATATGGGAGGGTTGACGAAGTGTCCTATCAAGTAGATCTTACCTTAGGTCAAGGAAGTTTACCAAGATATCCCTCTCTAAGCCTTGAAAATTGGATGAAGTGGTTAAGTATCAAGACTCAATGGGCATGGGGTTCATGACATACAGGGGGTTGTAGTGTCTCATTCATGGGTGTCTTTGTAGAGGGTGTGTCACTCCTTTGTTTGTAATGCAATTTTTCCAAGCCCATCGTCTTTCCATTATTTGTTTCTTTCATGTTTTAAGGATGATTTTAAGGCCACTATCCTGGTGTGGTGTCCAGATAATGACACTGTCACTCACAAATACCTTGCAGAAATGAGAAGTTTGGATCTTGATGAGACCCCCTTTCTCTCAGTTGTGCAACTGAGAGCCAAAATCATGGCATGGTGGCCATATTATGGTAATTATGTCATACTTCTAGATACCCATGATCATGATAGGCCAACTCGTGATGAGACCTCCTATCCTCCAACTAACTACCTAAGTATTCTATAATTTATTCTTGTGGGTCCCCCTTTTCTTACAGATAAGTGTTTCATTTCTTTCTTGGGGAATCCCTTGGCGAAGCATATGGAAGGTTTATATAGAGTATTTTATGTTTTACCCTATAATAATTCCTCTAGCCCTTCAACCCCTTCTTCCCATGGAACGAGGGACAACCCCTTCTTGGGTCAGTACACCCTAAAATCCCAAGAGATAAGGAAATGGGGGGTTTAAGTGATGAAAAGTGGTAAGTATGGTTGGGAATGGTATGGTGGATCTTCAAGGGAGTTCATAGTAGCAAACCCATTCCCAAGGAAGACCACTTACTAGACCACAGTGTCAACCACCAAGGTGAAACAAGGAAAATGACATAATGTGCAAGCATATGTCATGAAATCTAAATCAATCTAAGATACAACATACTCGAATGCTTCAAATATTGAAATGACAGTCACCATAATACCTGACTTGTACCTCATGGAGTAAGTTCAAGTGCCTCTCAAAAGCTAGCTAGTGTGGTGGATGCCATCTAAAAATCTATGACCTATGTTGTGGTGAGAAGGGTCTACATCTATGCAAGTGGATACTTCTAGTCATGTAGTCTCTCGACACTCCATATATGGAACCTAAGAGCTTCGAGACATGATCTCCTTAGTTATCCCACAAAATGGAGATAACGATGACAAATTTAAAATATCTTAATGTCAATCAAAATCTAAAATGTCGTATTTCTCTTGATATATTTGTATTATACATTTTGTTTAAAATATAAAATATTGTCTTTTTCTTGATACAATATATTTTTATTAGACATTTGATTTACAATGAACACTTTTTCTTTAAAATAAATAAATAATATAATTATTTAATATTGTTAATTTTACATTTGTTTTAAAATACAAAATTTTTGATATAATATATTGTTATTAAACATTTGATTTACATTGTACATTTTTTTA
>JZKD02S0010910.1:0-12433 GCA_000966675.3 Picea glauca
GAATAAATGTTGAATGCTAATTGATGAGTTTTTGTGCAAGAGGGAAGTTTTGGGAAAAAGAACCCCACACTCATTCACCCCCCCCTCTAAGTGTGGTAGGTGTGTCCAACAAAGAATAGGAGGACAAGTCAAAGCAACTGAGAACCAGAGACCTAGCTGTCAAAGTTGAAAGAACACAAGAAGACTTAGAGAACTTATCCATACAGGAGAGTAGAGCACCTACTCCAGAAACAGAAAGAGAAGAAGTATTATCCTTGAAACTTGTGAAAGATCCTCAATAGGAAAATGTTAATATGATAAGAAAGGATAAGAACAAGAATGGAAAGAGGAATCTAGAAACACAAATCATAGGAAAGAAAGCTAGAAAACTCAGTAAGAAGAAAGAAAAGCTAGAAAAATTGCAAGAAGTTCCAGAGGAGACTTTGCATAAGGAAGGCTTGCATAAATTGAACCTCACCAGAATAACAGAACAACACCGATTCGCACTTCACCACCATGAAGAAATATGACCATTGGAGGCATCCCGACCATTAGAATGATGCTCTAGAATGGCTAGAAACACAGTAATTTCTAGAACGTTCACCATTGGACCGTTGGGACCGTGCCATAACAGATGGAATTGCATTGATTGAGGCACTCCTACCCATTGGAGGAGTCTGTTATGTCATTTTCTATTTAGTTCATCACATGTCTCACCAAGAACACTTTGCCAATTGTGATTATTCGAACCCACATAGAGTTGACTATTACCGCGTTGTGCTTATTGTAACCTCACCATCCATTCTACTACCTTGATTAATTGTTCATCGACCTAAGATATCATATCTTGAGCATGTATGTCAGGTGACTTTAGCATAGTAGAGAAATTCATCGAATATATTCTCATAGACCTCATGGTTGAGAAGGTCATGTATGTAGGAGCACAAGCTTCGTCAACAAGAGGAGTACAAGCATCCCCATCAAATGCACATCGATCTACGCCTTCTCGAACTACGAAAGAGAAATGAACCAAGTATAATGATGAATTGGCAAATGCAAAGCTCATCCCATCAATCCTTCCCGACTACATCCTTCCTCTGGTTGGAACGGTGAGTCATGACAGCATCCTGAGGGATTTCAACTACACATTGATCATTGCGTACCTCCTAAAGGGGATACACATAGTAGGACCACAGTTGGAGAGGATTATGACACTTAAGATCAGTAAATTCAACTTGGGAGATCGCAAGAACCATGGAATGCTCGCACCACACAAGTATTTGACCAAGACAATGAGAAAGAATTCAAAGATAGTCCCCTGACCTTGGACTATGGACATCACGAGGTCCACCATTCTTAATGTAATGAAGTTACCACACTTTGGCAGACATCGGGAGGTTAACACATGCGTTAAAATCATGTTGTTTTGCTTCCATGGAGGTTACCTATGGTTGGATAGGTGCATCACAGTAGATCTGACGTTGATCCACTGGATCAATGGATTGAGCATGCAAGGACCAGAGCCATAGGAATTTTACCTAGGGAAGGTTGCAGACCACACCCTAGCACAGACAATAAAAGACACCTATGGCGATGTGGAGAAGGGGAAGTAGGGCTATAAGGTATCCTCCATACAAAATGGTGCAGTGCACCTAGATTTCCATTTGATTGGTGGTAATATCGTCAGGAAGAATAGGCCAACGAAGGTCACGGGGTTTGTCGTCGACCTCGCAAGCAAATAGGGATGCAAATGAACTAGGTGAGCTACCTCGTCAACCAGTTATATAAGACTCTCGTGAAACTCGGGATCAAGGCTATGAGTTCCATTTTAGTTGGTTTTTGATCCTCGTTGCCTTCATTACTTGGGATATGCCGGAAGGAGCGACCTTCCCTGAAATTGAGCTATCTGAACCACTAACTATGAAGTTCACTATGCTCTGGTATTTAAGCAACGTGGAAAAACAATGGCAGTCAAATGCGATGTTACAAACCTATTATATACATCTAAAGAGGGCCATTGAAACTTTCCCTCACATGACATCGAATAACCTACATCAGTTCAGTCCATTCGTGAAGTTCTGTGCAGACAGGCACTTCATCTATATCACTACGTGTAGAGATGAAAGCAAGGAGGAGCTACAGAGTTATTATAAGCTCACAGAGGAGGACATGGAAGAAATAAAAAAGGAATGTCCTACAAATTTCCTTGTACTAGTCAACCAGGAAAAACTCTCTGACCCCGACCTCATCAGAAGTCCTATGGTCACTCACGAAGAATATGATGCACCCAACAACAGAAAGAAGAAAAAGAAAGCAGAGGTACAGGAATTGAACAATGCAACAAAGGAAACTACACCAGATTTACCTGAAGGGGGAGGAGGTGATGAATTATATAAAGAAGAGGATGAACGAGAAGAATACAAGCAGAAGTAGGGAGAAGTAACACTGCCTAAATATCCCCTGACGGAGACAAAAACATCCAAGAAAATAAAGGGTTCCCCGAAGAAAACTTCATCGTGGAAGAAGTAAAAAGACAATAAAACTCCATTCCACACTGTGCTCACGGTCGATGGAATTGACCTTATCATTTTCATTGTATCAGATACCTCAAAGGATATCTTGCAGCGAAGTGAAGCCAAACAAGAGACAATGTTTGACAAGATCAAGGCAGAGCTCAAAGGGGTACAACATAATATTTATTCGGGCCACACAGTGCCTACTGCGCTGATGTTAGTGGGGGACATAGAAGTAGGAGTTGAGTTTTCCCAGCTATGCAGACTAGAAAAATCAACCGAGGCTCACCTTCGTTGGGTCCAAGAGAAAAAGGAGCAGGCCACAGAGGCCCTTGTTATCACTAAAATTTCATCTGCAAATGGTTACAGGAATCCAACATCTCCAAACAGCTATTAAGTTCACCCATTGACCAAAATTACCAAAAAATCATTTCCAAAAGGTCCAAAGCTATACAACCAGTTATAAAATCAGAATGCACTATGACTATACAGGGAGCGCGCACACATGCGCCATCAAGAAACACAGGAAAAGCGCACATGTGAATGATGCATGACCGTGGACAATAAAAGCCACGCACACCTGAGAACGACGCATTTATGATGTTGGTCAGCCTCCCACCCACTTCTGGTTCAGCTTCCAAGTCAATTTGACATCCAAATTTCGAATGAATCTAGCTGGGTGGTTGGTCAAAGACCTAAAGGTTCCCTAAATAGCCCCTTGTTCACACTAAAAGATGGTTCCATAGTACCTCAAAGTTGTGCTATAAAAAGAGGCCATGGGTGCACTACATCTTCAAGGAATTCATTTGTAAGGTTATGTTGTTGCTATTCTCTTGGGGAATCCTCTTTTCTCATAAAGAGCATACTAGAACCATTCCATTTGAGCTATTCACATCAGCTCTTGAGTGAATCAGCTTGGGATTATTTCACCATTTCTTTCAAGTTTTCAAGTTGTAATAAGAACTCAATCTTGGGGGTCCAAGAGCCCTCCCTTGGAGGAAGAAGGGACCCAAAGTCCCCCTTTCTCTTTCGTGTTTTATTTTCACTAATACAATCCTTTCCATTGGTGACATGAGTCTTTTTCTTATGTCCTTATGCACTATAGTTTAATTTTTTTTATCATTCCTGGTTTAATTCTTATATTAGTCTTTTATGCTTTATTCTTCTAACCCTTTCCTTTACTCTTGTCTTTCTTAGATAACCCAACTAAGCTTGTAAGCACCTCTGTTTTTCTCATTCAGGTGACAAAATAGGTGCAACAAATTGGTGACTCCATTGGGGAGAGATATCAATTTCCTTCCCAAGCCGACCTACAGGAAGCCAAATTCAAAGTTGAGTTGAAGGAATTTCATCAGAAATTTTCTTCACGACCATGTGACATCTGTGCACGGGTTTATAGGCCCACAGTCATGCATCGTGCGCACATGTGCCAAAATCACTGCATTACTCAGTGCCTTATGTGCACATGTGCCCATCAACCTCTTCTAGTTTGTGCATTGGCGCTCAAAGCACCTCTGTCTAATCTGAGACCCGTGCACCTGTGCAGAAAAATACACATTGTAAGATTTTTACGATATGTAGCCTTCTTAAAGTTGATTCCATGCATGTTGTAATCTACACTACACATACATTCCCTCTCCATATAAAGGGATTAGTCAAAACACATAGGCACTTAGGGGTAAAATCATAACTTTTCCTCCTTTTTGTCGTTTTTCCACATGGATGGCCCACTTTGACTAAATTTTAAGTTGGAATCACTCTACATCACATATAAAACTTGCATTGGGACTAGAAATTGGATAACAATCGTTGAGTATGCTCTTCTCTCGTGCTTCAAAGCAACCTTGAGAATCAGAAAGAGGTTGTGGGACAATTTCGTCTCCCTTAAATAGAGAAAATATTTAGGAGAGGACAACAGCCCCCTTAGGACTCCTCTTAGTTTAATTTTCAAACACATCTTAAGATTGTAAGGGCCCATACACACCCACATGCTACAAAGATAGGATAGTGTTGAAATTTTCTTTCTTAGATTAAATCACTAGGGAAGTTTAAAGGTTTTGTAACGGGACCATACATGCGCACATATTGAAAATCTAGTATAGTTTCAAATATTTCTTAGATTAAATCACATCTAGGGAGTTAAAGAAATAGTAAAGGCCCCACATGTCCACATGCTAGTTTCCTAGGGATTTTAAAATTCCGCAAGGTTGTACCAACAACATTTAGTTAATTAGGTAATCAAAGACTTGTAAGGACCAAGAAAAGTCCACATGCAGAAAGGTGACACCTAATTTATTAAAACTTGGCACACTTTCACTTGTCCACACACAAGATCACCAATCACTCACATAGTTTTATCTAGAAGTTTCCTCCACCGTGATTCTGAAACACCCCACCCCTTTCCTTGACAAAACTATCCACTCCCATTTAATTTCAATGAGGTTGGTTCACACCCCCAATATCTCACACAAACACATCTAAAATTTTCTAAAAAATCACTAAGTTTTCCTCCACAAGAGGTGCCAAAAGAATTTTTTAGTCTAGGTAGGATCTTGGGGATAGGCATCCAAGTAACTTCCCGTTATTTGGTTCTTACATTTTCAAAACAATAGAAGTTGTCAAATAGGGAACTTTAAATCCTCCAAGTCAAGTGTTCCTAACACCATAAGGCAGGGAGATACCCATGAAGGGTTGAAGGCCAAGGTCTGGCTATTCTATGCATCCCCCCTTGAGGCACCCACCTCTTGGACGGGATCCAGCCCATGACCCATTTCTTAGGCCAAAAGCCTAAATGTCGCACTTTGACCGAGGTACCTAGTGACCAAATTTTTGGACATCTACCCAGGTGGCAATTGTGGGCTGCAATTGCACCTTGATCAAATTTTGTGTGGCTATTGGGAAATATTGCCAGTTCTTTCGAGATATTCCCCCTCTACCCCTCATTATAACTGATTGCTTCATCCTTCACTATTCTCTCTTTCTGTGGCTTCAGACCCCACTGTCGAGTGCTATTGGAAGGTCCAGTGCTATTTGAGAAGAAGGAATTTACATCTTTTAGGACACGAGCATTTGTTTTCTTTGTTCTCCCAAGTAGAAAAAATTCACCTATACACATGTATGCTTCTTTATCAAAACACTTTATGTATGATGCCCTTCTGATTACATTTGATTTGGAAATATATTGTGAAGGTTCAATAAATTGCAGCAAAGGCCCTTGTTTACTTATTTCTCTCACCACCATTCACAAACATTCACTCAGCTAGTCGGACATCATAGGGGACCCATAGAACCCTCGTTGTTCCAGACACTTGATAAATCTCTCTCCTATTCTAGGAGGAGTTACTAGTCTTGCCAACTCATCGGCTCCCCCTTCTTACACCCTTGTGAGTTCCACTGTTCTTGGGATCAACATTACTTGGTTCCACCTTACTTGGGTCCACTTCCCAAGGTCAACTTTCCACTCGATCTCCTTTACATGGAAGCAGGAGGCCAACTTCTTCTCAAAGAGGAAGTACAAACCCACCTAGCCCCCTCTAAGGGTCAAGTACTCAGACCACTCACACTATGACCGGAATTAATCCTCCTCCACCACCCCATATACCATATTTGGCTTCCCTCAATATCTTGGATCTGACTAAACTCACTAATGATCCTATATTACACAACCACACATGGCCTGCAATGCCTACCAAACTCCCTTCAGACATCCCCAAGTTTGAAGGAAAAGCTGGAGACGATCCAGCCAACCATATCATGACCTTTCACCTCTGGTGTTCTTCAAACAACATCATGGATGATTCCGTCTGAGTGAAGTTATTTCAACATACTCTCACTTGCCCATCAGCCAAATGGTATGTAGAAGAAACATCTGGGTCCCACGTGACTTTTAAATCCTTGGCCAAAGCATTTTTGACCTTCTTTCAACTACCCATTCGTCATGGAAATGGATTTGAACTACTCTTAGACTTCAAACAAACTTCCTCCACACATATTTCTGACCACATCCACGAATGGCATCGGTGACATAGCCTCTGCAAATCTGATGCTACCCCCCAACAATGTCTCAATTGGTTCCTCAAATCACTTGTTTCCCTCCTTGCCAAAGATGTGGCTGCCACCTTCCCCCAGTCTAAAGAAGAATCCATTAGCAAGAACCGACAGTTCAAACTCATTTATGCCCAATCTAGATACCTATACATGGTACTCTTGGATGCCCCAAGACCCATGCCATTTGGCCAAGACAAACCTGGGATATCTCACTCAACAGATGGATTGATCGGTAACACTACACACCACAACCCACAGCCTCAACAACCACCCATGTATAGCACACCCCAATATCCGTCGGCATATGGAGGAATCTCTTATTATCCTCCTCCTCCTTATCAATAGTCATACCCTATTTCCCTACCTTCACCCATCAGTGGACCTCCGCCAGTACCCATAATACACCCACCTATTCAACCAAGCACTGGTACTCCCTCTACCTCAACCTATACCCTAAGCACTAGAAAAAGTGCCACGCCTTTCTATGTACCTTATCGATCATTGCCACAACACATTCTGTACTTCTCATTTCCTGCCCCTCCATAGCCCATGGCTCCACCACAAGGACATCCACATGCTGGGGTTAATTTTGTTCAACCCTCTCCCATTCAGCAATATCAAAATTTTGAACAATTAAATACAAAAAATCCATCCCATCAATCAAACAATACCAGAAAGAAAGGAAAAATCTGGACCAATAATAATCCTAGACCAGGAGGAAACCAAAACCAACCCCAGCAGAACCAACCTGCTAGGGGAAACCAAAACACAGGAAACCAAAACCCCCAAGGGGGCAATAATAAACATCAAGGGAAAAATAACAACCATCTTTGGACCAATTTCCCTTATGCCCTTTGTGGTGAGTTTGGTCACCATACACACCATTGCCCCCAAATCGCTTACTTTAAATGGATGAAAGAATATGTAATTGGACCATGTCCCCTGGCACTGCCTACCCCCCAGCAGGCCCCACAACAATATGTGCAGCAACCACCCCCAGTAGTGCTACAAAACCCCATCCTCCACCAGGGGGTAATGAACACCAACAAGACATGCAACCTTCCCTACCATAGATAGGACAATATCCCAATCCAGGCAATCCTTCCTATCATACTATCCTCCTCACTAGTGAGGAAGAAGTTCTTCTACAAACACGCAGTCATCAATACAACGCAACTCATGAGCCTGCTCCCACCACCTTGAATGCACCCCTAGCTGTAACTGGGCCACCTTTGATGATTCCTCACCCTAATATTGACCCACCCCTTTGTATTCCTCGCATCCCCTTACACAGGAACATCCACAACCCTCAGGCTAGGGAGGCTCATAATTACAGTTTGGTCGATGATTTGGCACAATCTCCTACTGCTATGTCAGTCTTAGAAGTCCTCCAAACTTGTCATACTCAACGAAAGTCGTTACTTTCCATCCTTGAGGAATTTGACCCTGTGGATACCCGACTCATTACATTTGATCTCGATAGTAGAGAACCTCACCTCCATGCTCTCATTGCTTTTCAAATCCCAGTTAAAATCCGACACATTATAGTTCACTATTGCATCATTGATGAGGGTGCATCCACATGCATTATGTCAAAATATGTATGGAAGAAAATTGGTTCCCAGGAACTTATACCATCTTCCATTACCTTAGGATCCTACGATGGAAGACCCTCATCCCTCGAGGGACTCTTCCAAAATGTCCCCGTCGAGCTCAGGGGAAAAACCATTCTGATTGAAATTGAGGTTATCGATGCCCCACTCGACTACAATATCTTGTTTGGTCGTAGCTATGTGTATGCTATGAAGGTCGTCGCCTCTTTTGTTTTCTAAACCATGATGTTTCCCCATAATGAAAAAATAATTACCATTGATCAAGTATCACATTATGAGCCCAACCCCTCATCCAACATCGATAACATTATCCCTTTCATCCACAGTAATCCCGATGCCTATCCACTTATCAAGATGGGCCTTGAAATCTTCAAAGACCCATCTTTTCTAGGGACATACCATGGAGCACCACCGCTCCTCCATCCCTCATCCCAATTATGTGTCATATCATCCAATGGAATGACAACTAAAGATACTCTCCCTCCCACTAAGGCCTCTTTTATTCCTAACATACCTATAGTCACAAAATGTCTCCCTCAGGACCCCCCTGAAACTAGATCAGCTTGACCCATTCCTGATCTTCCCCTCATCAAGGGCCATATCCCAATCTGGGAAAAAGTCCCCCAAGCCATTACCCAAATCCCTTTATTTTACCCCCCACCAGGTATACAAGCTTTCCAGGTAGCTGCAACGCTTACCCTTCCTAACATGGTACTAGCAATCCCAGTTTGGTATCTACATTCTCCTGAGATGGTCCCTCAACCATACCTCCCTCCCCAAACCAAAGGAGTTCTGATGCAGCTTCCAATACCTACTCCCAAAGAAACACCCTCAACCCCTCTTGCTAACACCATCGCTATAGTTGGGGGCAAACAAAATAAGAAAGAGCCCATCGCTCCTCTCCCTCCTCACATCCAACCTCCTTGTGCACTCTGCGAGAAAGAAGGACACTCCACTAATCGATGTCTCTCTCTCCCCGAGTTACATAATCTCATTCAACTCCCTCGAGCACCACCATCACTCATCGCTTCCTCCAGCATTGTCGCTATCTCCTCGAACACAAGTAATAAAGGACTGCGGACCAAATTTGCATGTGCCATATGTTCAGAATATGGCCATTGCACACACCATTGTCCAACATTACCTCAATTCTGGCAGACACTAACAGTCGTACGCCATAATTTTCAGCAAGGACCCACCCCAACTCATGTCATCAACATCCATTATGTCACGACCTCAGTCAATGAACAGATGAGATGCCCTTGCTATTTATGAAAATCCCTTGATCATTTTACATATCAATGTCCTATGATCATTGAATATAGGCGTCCCCAAATGGCCCTTATTCAAAATCACACACCCTCTCCTCCAGCAGAACCAGTGAATACCCTTACCCCATCACTTGCTATGGTTCATATCTTTTCACCAAAACCTGAGGCACTCCCTACTCTCCCATGGTTCTTGGATGACTTATACGAGGATTTACCCCCAAATCCCCCCAATTCCCCCGTTCATTTCCCCATGGAAATTTTACGTCATGACATCCCATTCCACTGGGATGAACATGCCCAAAATGATTTCGATGATCTTAAAATGGCTCTCTCCAACGCCCCTTTGATTATTCCACTCAACTATAACCATGACTATATCCTCTACATATCATCCTCAGCCGTCTCAGTAGCAGGAGTTCTCGTTCAAATTGGGGATGATGATCGCGAGCACGCCATTTACTACATTAGTAAAAACCTCTCAAGAACACCCTTAAATACAATAATGAAGAGAAGCTATCCCTTGTAGTCATCCTCACCGTCCAGAATCTGGGCCATTAAATTCTGCTTCGAACTACCAAATTCATAGCAGATTCCAACCCTATGCAATACTTTCTCAGTCCTTGGCAAATTAATGGTAAATTTTCTCGATGGATCGTCATCCTTCAAGAGTACGACCTTGAATTTTCAACACCCAAGAGAAAGAGAGCTCTCATCCTCACCAAACTTATCATGAAATTTCCTTCCAACACTACCAGTTCACTGGTCAATACCAACTTCCCTGATGAACATCTCTTTTACATCCCCTCAGATGACCATTGGTATGGCGATCTTCTCATCCATATCTGAACACAAAAATTTGGAAACCACCTCTCTAGAGATGATCATCGACATATTCGTCACTAGGCACCCCGCTACCTCCTCATTGGGGATATCTTATATCGGTGAGGGGTCGATGCCATACTTCGTCGATGCTTGACTATTGACGAAGTCGATAGAGTCTTAAATGACTACCACAACGAGGCTTGTGGGGGCCATCTCTCAAGGATGTCCACCGCTCATAAAATCATTCGCGTAGGTTACTTTTGGCCTACATTATTTCACAACTACATTCATGTCATGAAATGATGTGATAAATGCCATCTTTATGCCAACAAAGCACGTGCACCACCTGCTCTTCTACACCCAGTCATCACCGCTGGTCCCTTTTGTAAATGGGGCATCGACTTCATGACTTGCGACCCTCCATCTAGAAATGGACACAAATACATAGTCATTGCAGTCAATTACTTTACCAAGTGGGATGAATCCATGCCTACCTTCAACAACACTGCTGACACAACAGCGCATTTTTTCTTTAACCACGTCATATCCCACTTTGGAGTACAACTCCAACTAGTCTCTGATCACGAGAAACATTTTGAGAATGAGATTTTCATGGAGCTCTCATGCAGGTTAGGCTTCTCCCATGAGTTTGCCTCACCATACTACCCTCAGTCCAACGGACAAGTAGAAGCAGTTAACAAGGTCCTCAAAACCATGTTGTAGCNCTCTTGGATGCCCCAAGACCCATGCCATTTGGCCAAGACAAACCTGGGATATCTCACTCAACAGATGGATTGATCAGTAACACTACACACCACAACCCACAGCCTCAACAACCACCCATGTATAGCACACCCCAATATTCGTCGGCATATAGAGGAATCTCTTATTATCCTCCTCCTCCTTATCAATAGTCATACCCTATTTCCCTACCTTCACCCATCAGTGGACCTCCGCCAGCACCCATAATACACCCACCTATTCAACCAAGCACTGGTACTCCCTCTACCTCAACCTATACCCTAAGCACTAGAAAAAGTGCCACGCCTTTCTATGAACCTTATCGATCATTGCCACAACACATTTTGTACTTCTCATTTCCTGCCCCTCCACATCCCATGGCTCCACCACAAGGACATCCACATGATGGGGTTAATTTTGTTCAACCCTCTCCCATTCAGCAATATCAAAATTTTGAACAATTAAATACAAAAAATCCATCCCATCAATCGAACAATTCCAGAAAGAAAGGAAAAATCTGGACCAATAATAATCCTAGACCAGGAGGAAACCAAAACCAACCCCAACAGAACCAACCTGCTAGAGGAAACCAAAACACAGGGAACCAAAACCCCCAAGGGGGCAATAATAAACGTCAAGGGAAAAATAACAACCATCTTTGGACCAATTTCCCTTATGCCCTTTGTGGTGAGTTTGTTCACCATACACACCATTGCCCCCAAATCGCTTACTTTAAATGGATGAAAGAATATGTAATTGGACCATGTCCCCTGGCACTGCCTACCCCCCAGCAGGCCCCACAACAATATGTGCAGCAACCACCCCCAGTAGTGCTACAAAACCCCATCCTCCACCAGGGGGTAATGAACACCAACAAGACATGCAACCTTCCCTACCATAGATAGGACAATATCCCAATCCAGGCAATCCTTCCTATCATACTATCCTCCTCACTAGTGAGGAAGAAGTTCTTCTACAAACACGCAGTCATCAATACAACGCAACTCATGAGCCTGCTCCCACCACCTTGAACGTACCCCTAGCTATAACTGGGCCACCTTTGATGATTCCTCACCCTAATATTGACCCACCCCTTTGTATTCCTCGCATCCCCTTACACAGGAACATCCACAACCCTCAGGCTAGGGAGGCTCATAATTATAGTTTGGTCGATGATTTGGCACAATCTCCTACTGCTATGTCAGTCTTAGAAGTCCTCCAAACTTGTCATACTCAACAAAAGTCGTTACTTTCCATCCTTGAGGAATTTGACCCTGTGGATACCTGACTCATTACATTTGATCTCGATAGTATAGAACCTCACCTCCATGCTCTCTGTTGTTCCAGAGTTTGTGTTTTAAGGCTATAAAACACACCGTCTAGGCATCCAAATATGATAATGTTTATAAAACTAAGAACAAAGAAGACTAGATCAGAATCAGTTTCT
>JZKD02S0010921.1:7610-19721 GCA_000966675.3 Picea glauca
CCCAGTGTGGGGCTACGTCCACCAAGTCTTCTTCTTCTTTATTAGTCTCCTTCAATCTTCTTACATTCACAGAGCCACAAATCCAACTCTGCATAGGACATGATATCTGCGCGCAACTCGCCAGATCCTCCTTCCCTGAGTCAGGTCCAAGCACAGAGCCTTTACACAGTCTACACACAAAGAACTTACAAAACACTTTTACTTAGCTCTACAAGCCTTAACACATCTTCTTTCACATAGCTAACATTATCACTAAGCCATCAGCCTACTAAATATCTTTGTTACATCACCTAGCTACTTATTTATACATTACAAAAGGGGCCTAAACATGGGCAAACCCATGGGTAGACATCCCATACCCATTACATAAACCCTAAAATCCAAAAAGCCCCCAAAAGGGAGAGATCCCATGATCTCCGCTTCTCCTGGGTGCTCTTTCTTTGACCAACCTATCGAAGTCCCAAAAATGGTCAAACATGACCAATGTTTCCACAAAACTTGGTCAAGTGCCAACAACAAAAAGCTGACGGGTGTTGATCTGGAGAGAAGCGGTGCTGGGGTCAGCTATGACTGGTCGACTGCCTCCGAAAGCTGGAGGGACCCCAGTTGGTGGGGCACCTCCAACTAACAGAGGACCTAAGGGGGGATCTATAGGGGCACCGTGAGTGATGAGCTAAGATGCATGGGTTTGGGAGCCCGATTTTGTATAGGGTATTTTATACCCAGTTTTGTACTCATAGGGATGTTGAGACCGATGAGTCTACAGGAATTTGTATATATGTTTTTTGTAAAACATTTATGACCTTTATAATATATATGGTGGATATATTGGTGACCACACATGTCTTTGGGTTTTTTTTTATGGTTTATGATGTCTATTTCTATATTTTGACAAATGTATCATGTTATGAATATGATGTTTTTAATGTGATAAATGCCAATCTAATACTAGGTTAGCCATGTGATCTGCTACTTGATTGAGGTTTCTTGAAATATCATGTTTAAATGTGATGGAATCAAAGTTGCAATATAGGATTCTAACTTGCAGGTATTTGCAAAAGAGGCAGGGATCATGAACATGATACATGTTGTTGAGTTGCAGGACGATAAGCTAAAAATCTAATAGAATGTTAAGGTGACCAATGTGGTGGTGACTTGCCTCAGCGAGGAGACTAATGACGACATCATATTCGGATTTGTTGTTGGTGGTCGGGACTAAGAATATGCCACTGGAATGGAGTAGTATATGTGAGGGGGTATAGAGGGCCCAAGTAGCTGAAGCAATATTTTGGGTCTAGCAGTTGGCACTGTCAGCATAAACGATATGGTAGACTGATGGATGATGCATTTTTCAATAACATGGGTTATAGATCAGACATGAGGAGTGGTGGGAGTAAAGAAGACTAAAACCTCTACAAATGTGTATAAAGAGAAACCTAATATAAGGGGTCTATGCTTAGGTGTAAAAATTCTTCAAGTACAACTTGTTGATGGGTTATTTGAGAGGGTAGCCTTTGGGAGAGGCCAAGATGTAGGCTCCTTTAGTGAGGAAATGTTGGGTGATGAAGGGTCGTTTCATAATGACTTGAATTTCCCATGGTTGAGAGTATCGTGGATGATATCATAGGCTAACATGATATCACCTTTGTTGAATGAGCGAAGGTTAACATGGAGGTCGAAGGTGGCTTTGGACCATTTATTAGCTGCATCATTGTCTTGTAATGAGGAATGATGGTCTTCATCAAGTGATTCTAAGGTCAACAAGTGCTTCTCCATTGAATCAGTGTGAGGTAAGAGATTTATGACAGTGCGTAATGTGGGGATTTCTCACTCGATAGGGAGGGTGGTTTCGATCCCATGGATGAGGTGGAACGGTGTAAAACCAGTGGAAGTTTTGACTGTCGTGCGATAATCCCTTAAAGAAGAAAACAACATATGATGCCAGTTTTTCTTATGTTTTTTAATGGTGTGTTGTAGCATGGTTTTGAGGAATTTATTGACAGACTCGACCTGTTCGTTGGACTGAGGGTAATATGGGGAGGAAAACTCATGGGTGAAGCCTAACTTTGAGGAGAGTTCTGCAAAGATCTCTTTCTCAAAGTGTTTACCATGATCAGAAACTAACTGTTGTAGAATTTGAACTGGGTAATGACAGGGTTGAAGAAAAATCACGTTGTTGTGTTAGCATTGTTGTTAAATGTGGGCATGGCTTCGTCCCATTTGGTAAAATAATATACTACCACAACAATGTACTTGTATCCATTACTAGATGGAGGATGGAAAGTCATAAAATCGATGCCCCATTTACAAAAGGGGTCAGCTATGATGACTAGGTGTAGAAGAGTTGGTGCAGCTTGTTCTTTGTTTTCATAAAGCTGACATTTATCAAATCACTTAACAATGTGGATGTAGTCATGAAACAAAGTGGGCTAGAAGTATCCTGCTCAAATGATTTTTTGCGTGGTAGACATAGTCGAGAGTTGACCACCTCAAGCACCATTGTGTAAATCATTCAAGACTTTGTCAGCTTCATCGATGGTAAGACATCGTCGAAGGATGGTATCAAAACTGTGTCAGTAGAGAATATCTCCGATGAGGAGGCATCAGGGAGCCTGATGGAAAAGGCGTCACTGGTCATTTTGAGAGAGGTGAGGCTCAAACTTTCTTGTATGAAGGTAGACAAGAAGGTCGTTGTACCAGGGTTCATTTGAGGTGATGAATAAGAGGTGTTCATTGGGGAAATCCTCATTGATGGGGGAAGCTTTGGTGTCTGAGGGAAAATCCTTAATCAGTTCGGCTAAGACAAGAGATTTATTTCTTTTGGGAGTAGAGAACTCTAGATCGTAGTTCTAAAGGTAACGATCCATCGGGAAAACATTTCGTTGATATTTCATCAACTGAGCAAGTACTGAATGGGGTTGGAATCTGCTACGACCTTGGTAGTTCGAAGTAGAATGTAATGCCATAGTTTTTGGACTATGAGGACAAATACACACGGGTTTTTAATCATTATTATACTTTAAGGGTGGTTCTGATTTTTTTTTAGTAATGTAGTAAATCACATATTCACTCCCATCATCCTCTAATTGGACGAGGACTCCTGCGACTGAAAATACAGAGGCTGATAAGTAGAGGATGTAATCGTGATCATAGTGTGGGAGACTAATCAAGGGGGGCATTGGATAGAGTGGATTTTAAATCATCAAACATTGTTTGATCATGTTCTTCCCATCGAAGTGGGATATCATGGTGTAGTAAATGAAGAAAACCATGTGCATGAGTGGCATAATTTGGGACAAAGCGACGTAAAAAGTTGGCTTTGCCTTGTAGGCTCTGTAGTTGGCATAAAGTCCTAGGTGGTAGAATTTATGTGATAGCTTGGCCTTGAGGGGGTCCATAGTAATGTCATGTTGGGAGACAATGAACCTGAGGATGTGCTCGACAATAATGCAAAAGACACACTTGAGAGAGTTCAAGAAGATATTATATTAGCGAAATCATTGAAAAACGATATGTAAGTCCTCTAAATGATGGGTTCGCTTTTTGGATCAAGCAGTGAGGTCGTCCATGTAAGCAATAATGATGGAAGCAAGATCATGAAAAATGTAGGTCATGTCCCATTGAAAAGTAACACCAACATTTTTGAGTCCAAAGGGCATGATGCGATACGAAACAATACCCCAAGGGTTTGTAAACACGGTTTTGTACTGATTTGTTGGGTTGATTTGAATTTGATTGTAGCTGGAGAACCCATCCATAAAGGAAAGTTCCTCATGGATGGAATAGTAATCAATTATTTGGTCAATGAAATGTGTTGGGAAGTTGTCTTTGGGACAAGCATGGTTGAGGTCGTGAAAGTCTATGTAGACATGAATAGTTCCATGTTTTTTGTTAACAGGGACGGGGTTGGAGACCCAAGAAGTGTACGCAATGGGGTAAATGAACCTGTCATCATGTAATGTGTCAATTTCATCTTTGATAGTCGCAGATTTGGATGGGTGGAAGGGGCGTTGCTTTTTATGAACATGGGCAATATCTGGCCATGTGTCGATTCGATGTTCAACTATAGAAGGATCGAGGCCAAGCATCTCCATATATGACCAAGAAAAAATATCTCAGTATTCCTGAAAGAGAGATTTGTAAGCAATGATTTCTTCAGGGGAACATTTGACACTGATGGTGATCTCTTCTATGATTCTTTGTTTAATGGAAATGTCAATTTTGACTGTGGGGGAGATGTTGGCCATGTTTCCTTCTTCAAAAGTATCGGGGGTAGGGATAGGGTTCTTGAACCAGTGAACATGCCCTGGAGGAATAAAATACTTAGTTTCGATCACTCATAGGGAGGCTTGATAAAGAGGGTGAAAGACCTCTTGTGAGAGGAAAAGTGCTCAATTATGGAGCAAATTCCAAGGGAAATCAGGGATAGTCAGTTCCTCCAATATATCTTTGTCGCAGTGGAAAATGAGAGAATACAGGGGATCCTAGGGATGGTAGGGGGACCCATCAATGGGCAAGTGTTATTGTCCTCAAGGGGTGAGGAAATAGAAAGGATATCATGTACAGGGTGTGATGGCTCACTTGACATAAAATAAATGGAATGATATTGTGGATGGCATCTCATTCGCTCAAGGATTGATGAAGAAGTATAACGAATGTCAATAATGTGAGTGGAAGTAGGGAGTACCTAAGAGGGCTCAGTTCAAGATGTGTGGCGTACTGTGGCTAATGTGTGGTGAAATTAGGGTAGAGCTAGAAAGTGATGAGTGTAGTGGCCATATTCTGAGCATATGGTACAAGCGAATTTGGTTTGCAACCCTTTCATGCGTGTGGTGGGGGACTCCGTAGTAGTGGCGAAAGTACTTGGTGGAGTAGTAGGAAATGGGGTTTCTTTAGGGAGATATATAAGATTGCGTAACTCGGGAAGAGTAGGACATATATTAGTGGGGTTTACTTCTCTTTTGCATAGTGTGCAAGGAGGTTGATCTTAGGGAGGGAGTGGAGCCATGGGATTGTTCTTCCTTCATCTTCCCTAATAGTGGTGGTGTTTTCATTAGTTGTGGGTTGGGGTGGTGTGGTAGGAGCCTGTACTGGAATCTGCATCGGTAATCCCTCTATCTGAGGAGGGAGAGATGGTGTAGAAACCATGGAGGGTGGATGGAGATACCATATAGGGATGGAGATAACCATGTTAGGAAGGGTGAGGGTAGCAGTGACCTAAAATGCTTGGATGCTAGGTCAGGGGTAGAAAAAGGGGATTTGGGTAATGGCTTGGGGAACTGTTTCCCAAACTGAGATTTTCCCTTGGAGGGGAGGAAAATCCAAGACAAGCGGTGCAGTGGGTTTTTCAAGGAATTCCTAAGGTAGTAGTTCTCTGACTGGTGGAACTTTGATGTGGGGAGGGGCCTCAGTGAGAGGATTATTGTCTCTTATATTTGTTCTGTTAGAGGACACTACATGTACTTATGCTAAAATAGAAGGGTTCAGGAAAGGTGGTGTTCCATAATAAGTTCCTAACAAGGATGGGTCCTTAAATATTATGGGACCAATGTCGATGACTAGAAAAGCATCCAAGCTAGCGCATACAAGAGGGAGGATGTTATCAATGTTGGCAGAATGATTAGGCTTGTAATGTGTAAGTTGGTCGATGGTGACGATTTTCCCATTATGAGGGAACATCATCGTAAAAAACATAGAAGAGGCTACCACCTTCATAGAATACATGTAGCTATGTCCGAACAAGATATTGTAATCAAGTGGGGCATCAATAAATTCAATGTCAATCAGGATGGTTTTTCCCTTGAGTTCTACGGGGACATTTTGGAAGATCCCTTCAGGGGATGATGGTCGGTCATCACAAGATCTCAGGGTGATGGAAGATGGTATGAGCTCATGCGAGCCAAGTTTTTTCCATACTACTTTGGACATGATGCATGTGGATGCTCCTTCATCGATGATGCACCGATGAACTGTGATGTTATGGATATTAACTGGTATCTGAAAAGCTACCAGAGTGAGACGTGGTTCTCCACTATCTAAATCAAAGGTGATTAGTCGAGTGTCAATAGGGTCGACTTTCCCCAAGGCAGAAAGCAAGGATTTGCATTGTGATTGATAGGTTTGGAGGATCTCCAACATAGACATGGAAATAGGAGATTGTACTAAGTCATCGACCAGAGTGTAGTTATGGGTTTCCCTAGCATGAGGGTTATGTACATTCCATCATAGAGTTATGAGGGGTACACAAAGATTAGGTTTAGTATTAGATCGTGGGATCATCAATGGTTGTCCAGCTATAGT
Organism: Picea glauca; assembly: GCA_000966675.3. NCBI lineage: Eukaryota > Viridiplantae > Streptophyta > Pinopsida > Pinales > Pinaceae > Picea > Picea glauca. Next base: position 13,911 of record JZKD02S0010921.1, read on the forward strand.
GGGAGTTGTTTCTGAGGTGTTTGGGGTAGATTCAGGGAGGATTATGTTTACTATTTTTCTAGTTGCCCCCAGTGGGATTGTTTTGTTGGGGGTTATTTCCTCTTGGTCTTGGGTTGTTATTGTTTCGGTTTTTTCCTTTCTTCTTGACATTTTTCAGATGATGGGCCATATTTTATGTATTCAACTATTCAAAATTATGAACTTGTTTAATGGGATAGGGATAAACAAAGTTAAATCCCACGTGTAGTTGTCTTGGTCGAGAAGCAACTAGTTGGGGAGGACCAGGAAATGGAAAATATGGATTGTTTTGTGGAGATGAACCATATGGTGTATAGGAAGTTAAATTACTTCCACCACTATTTGGGTTATATGCGGGGGTTAGGGGTGTACCCATACTTTATTGAGAGACTAGATGCATCATGGGTATCGGTGGGCCCCCCCCCAACAGTGGAGGGGGAATAACAGGGTATGAATTTTGGTGTGTGGGAGGAGGGTAATAATATTCCAGTCCATATGGTTGATGATATTTATTTGCACCAAAATTATGTGATGGTGTGTCGTAGGGGTTGAGGTGTGTCATAGAATCAATCAACCCATCCGTAGCGTGAAAAAACCCAGGTCTGTCCTAGCCAAATGGTATGGTTCTGGGTGCATCAGAAAATAATGTGTACAAGTAACCTGATTGGGCATATATGAGGTCAAATTGGTGGGACTTGATGATGGTTTCCTCTTCTGATTGAGGAAAAGTGGATTCTACATCCTTGGTAATCACAGGGATGGGCGATTTAAGAAACCAATCAAGATGTTGTTCTTTGGTGGTTTCTTATTTACATAAAATACATCGCCAACACCATTCATGGATGTGGTCGGCGATATGGATAGAAGTGGTTTGTTTGAAAAAGGATAGAAGTTATAAGCCAGTATCATGAAAAAATGATAATTGGAAAAAGGACAAAAAGGCCTTGTCCAATTATTCAAAGGTCACATGGTGTTATCACATGAAGTTGTCATGGGTCATTCTTTCCCTTAGGTTTTAATTTTTTACTCTTTAGTCTTTAAGCTTGTTTTATTTTTCCTTTTGTGATTTTCTTAGGTTAGTCTAAACAAATAAAGACTTGGGTTTTTGTTCACATTTTTGGCCCACATATATGGTTATAGTGTAGGTTCATTTTGTGGTTTATGTCTTTGACTCATTTTTTTAGGATTAATCCATAAGTGCGGACACAAACCGTTCTCCCTAGATCCACCTGGATCTAGAACAAAACAGGATAGAACATGATGCCTTCCTTAAGTTTTATATATTGAATTTACTAACTAAAGAGGGATGAGTGACATACCATTTAAATGTCGCTTCCTCTCTCCATCGCTATCCTAGCTCCGTTCCAACGCTCATATAATGATGAACCTGCAAAAGAATGCAACCAACCAAAGTGATAGCAATAGCATAAAATCAATATAAACCTATGTATGTGATCAAGGAATCATACAATAAAACACAAAAATCTTTATAGGAAAGAATCATATTACTGTATCATATTAAATGTGAAAGAGAGATTACAACCATAGCCTTGATGTCGTAAGGTCCCTTCCAACTGTCCTTCGTTCTCCACACACTTCTTGCTCCAAGGATTCTGAAACCATAGATCTGATAGCTACTCACAATCTATCTTGACAAAGCAAATCTCAAAGCCACTCCAACCAAGCCAAAGCTAACAAGCTCAAGAACCAACAAAGCTAACCCAAGCTCAAGCTAACTTTCTCCATGAGAATTCCTCTCCTTTTATAAATTGAAGAGGATAAGGTGAGGAGGTTAGGATGATCCCACTAAATCATGAAAGCGAGTAAGATCCAAACTATTCGGATGCCACCTCACCATAGAAGCTTCTCCTTCTAGAAGATTCAATAAAACTCTCATTTTTCCCACATGCTGGAATTCTCGCACCCTAGCTATAGAGCAACCTGCGAACACCTCGCACTCTGGCTATAATGCAACCTGTGAGAATGGGTCATTCTCGCACCCTGCCTATATAGCAACCTGCGAACTTCCATTTTTATAAGGTTTTTACATAGGAAAAAGAAATTTCTTTTCTCAGGAGAATTTCTTCTCCTTTCTCTCTTTAGGAACTCAGGCCACTGACCCCTCTGAAGGGAACATATAGGTTTACATCATTAACGATCATAAGGATGATGAAAATAATGTGTAACACTCATATTTTTACTTGACACCACGCATTATAGACCCCATTATCCTAACAACTTGACAAGTCACTCCATCCACTCATGCTCTTGATCCTTTCCATGTTGTCCATATTCCCATTAAGGAGTCAAATCAAACTTTGAAAAGGTCGTTGCCAACTCACTGGGCATTTTCATAGCGCACCTTTTTACTTCTTCTCCTTTACCATCATTCACCATCATTAGTTGATTTTATGTCTTTCATTGTTTTCAGCACCCTTGTCTTCAAAAGGAATATTAATATTTGGTCATTTATGAGGTTCTAACTATTTACCTATTTGAAATTTTCCTCCTAAGGACGGCGCTGTTGAAATCACTAGTCTAGACAGAGCTACGAATTGCACTACAGGATTGACTATTTGAGTTGAATTGAAGGATGAGGTGGATGTAACAACTCCATAGCTTGTTGTAGATATTCCACTTATCCACCATAAAATCTAGGTACTTCATGCACCATTTCACCTACAATGAAGAGTGTTAAGATATCTCTGCATTATATTTTGGTAGCGCCTGGCACTACAAGCTACAGATTCTCCCACCTACCAGCCTTTGTACCACTTCTGCCACAAACTCCATAGTGATTTTCATACTGACATTTTCCTATACTAAGATCAAGCCATTTTAATTCAGATATTTGAATGCACATTCATCCACTTAGCTCATGTTGCCGACACTGTGCTACAAAAATTGCTGCCAAAATTACACTATAGATCCCATGTTCCAGCGCTGCATTTTCCTTGTTATATTAGTGTCATCTTCTATGTTCACAAATCCATCATTAACTTTCCTTATTCACTATATCATTCTATGTTTTTATCTCAAAGTATGATTGCAGTGAGGAGGATAGGAGCCCTTGCGTTTTTAAAGATTTGATGACCTTGTATGGTAGTTTAATGATATTCTAAACCTGAACAATACATCCCTACATACCATTTCTCAGAGTTTCTTTCCCTCATTTTAAAACCATCAGACCAGTCTATTGTTAATTCAAAAGTAATTTTGGAGGAAAATCCCTGAATGATTAACCATTCATCACCTTCAACCCTAAAATACCTTTTCCTCTATTTCATTTCTTTACCCCTCATAGAATTATAGTCTTTGATCCCATGTTTCTATCCATGGATACACCTCAAAAGAAGAAGTCTCACAAGGGAGGGAGTGTGGTCAGGACTGAGCCTTCTGACATGCACCTGTTTGATGTTGAACCTATGGTTAGGGAGGTTTTCCAAAGGGTTGGTTGCCTCTATTTTTGTCAAAACATGCAGAGGGGACACCCTAAAGTGGTAAGGAAATTTGCATTAAACATTGATGACATTAATACCAAGGTAGGAAACCTTGAGTTTGAGGTATTTGAGGCCTCTATTGCAGCAACCATTGAGATACCCAATAATGGTGAGAAGTGGTTCAAATCCATGATCCTCAATGAAGTCTTTTCAATGGATTTCCTCAAACCAGACTATCAGAAAGAAAATGTGTCTAAGGAAGTGCCTAGGAGCCACGTGGTCGAGGTTTTTGATAAAATGTTGAAGATTATCCAGAGATATTTTACATGTGAGGGAAGATTTAACATGATATACCAGTATCACATAAGACTCTTGCTACATTTAACTGGTAAGGATTCAATGAATATCCCTTTTAATCTATTGAGAAGTATGAGAAAGATGTTTGATAGAGTCCAAGGAATGTCCAAGGTTGTGGACACTATTTTTTTCTACTCTGGGTTGATTAGGATGTTGGTTATGGAAGACTTGAAGAAAAGGAACATTTCTTGGGAACAATTCATTGTATTTGGCAATATGAAGCTAGATATAGCCTCTACCCCTCAATCTAGGATGAAAATCCCTTTTACATATAGTAGTGTTTCCCCAACAAAAATAAGCAAGAAGAGGAAAAAAAAAACCTACTACCCAAGACAAAGAAACCCCTAAGGAAATTGAACAAGAAGAGAGGGAAGTTCATCACTCCCCACAGAGATGATTTTTACCTCCTCCTACACTTGAGTTGGAAGAAGTTCCTTCATCACAGCCAAGAGGAGGAGTAAATTGCATTTCCCTTCACCTGCTCCAACAGCTAAGCTCAGAGTCATGAAGCCTTTTACTAGATCATCATCCCACAAGGAAGTTGTTGAAGTAAAATTCATACTCAAAGATTTAGTCCCAAAAAATGATAAAGGTAAAGTTGAAGCCAATGAGAATCCTATTGAGGTTATAGCCAAGGCTTCTATTCAAAATAAAGATAAAGGTAAAGGTAAATCCACTAAGAAACCTATTGATTTTATCAACATCATCACTCTGCCTGATAATCCCACTTTCAAAAGATTGATCAGACAACTCAGGGATGCTAGAAAATGAGTTGCTTGTTTGAAGGAAGAAATTTTGACTGAGAGAAGGAAGATGAAGGAGCTCATGGACATGTACAATGAAGCCCTTGATCAGGAAAGTTTTTCACCAAGAATATTCTTGCCTTTCCATAGGCAACTTAAGACTTTGTACAGGAAAAATAGACGATTTCGGTCCCAAAACAGAAAGATCAAAGAAGAATTGCATCCCTTCAAGAATGAACTGGCCCAGAGGAACTTAAATGTTTTGGTACAAGTTGCAATAGAAAGTGATGAACCTGTAGTTAAGAGGAGTTCCCTTGCAAAAGAAAGAGATGTTGCTATGATAGAGGGTAGTTCTCCTACAACAAGGAGGAGTGTTAGATTGAGGAAGTAGATGGGGGAATGACAAATCCATTTTTGTGGGTGATCACTTTTTGCAAAGCTTGAAATGTTCAAGGAAGTATGATTTTTCACCTATATAGGAATCTACAGGTTCCTAGTCCATCAGCTAAGATTTTTTTCTTTTGAAGAGTTGTTACATCACATAGAAAAACACAGAGATTTTGTAGTGCCATGGCGCTATAGAATCGTCTACATAGGTTGTTCTGTATTTGCACTACCAAAGGAACTACATAATCACCTAGCCAAATATAGGAAGGGCGCTACAAAATATACAGAGATATTTTACAAAGGAAGTGCTACAGAATCTATAGAGATAATTTACAAAGGGCGCTATGGAATATGCAGGGAAGTTTACAAAGGGCTATACAGAATTGGCTACCAAATGCTCTACGGTATGGCACTAGGAACTGGCCATTATAGTCAAAGGTTTGAATTCATGACTCCTTCTTGAATTTGTTGATGTGGAGGGAACCAAGGATAAGTAGGTGGAAGTTGGGGATCAACATGCAAGCTTGGAGGACACGTGGCACTGGAGAAGGATGCACCCAAGATGCAAGACATTTCATTCAATTCTTGTTAGAGTGATTGCCAACATGTCTCCTTAATTTTAGCATTTTGTTAGATCTGTTAGTACAGATGTTATAATTGTATTTGTTTGTGGAGAGTCCTAGGATAGGAAGGCCAGCTCGCACATCTAGTTGTTTCTTACTTTTTTTTATTATAAATACATCTTTTGAACGATTAGAGAGGTTTGAATGGTTGAGAAGAGCTCCCTTATTGCAATATTTTGACTAAGTAAAGTTGTTCTCTGGTTATGAATTGAACTTGAGACATTTTCATTAATAGAAGTCAGT
>JZKD02S0010943.1:11666-27063 GCA_000966675.3 Picea glauca
GGTAAGGGGTACTTGTTCTTTATGGTTACCTTATTGAGTTGTCTATAATCTATGCACAGTCGGAGGGTACCGTCTTTCTTTTTCACAAACAGGACTGGTGCTCCCCATGGAGACACGTTGGGCAGGATATAGCCTTTGTCCATCATTTCTTTTAGTTGTAATTTAAGCTCAACTAGCTCAGGTGTGCTTATCCTGTAGAGTGTCCTAGACACTAGCACTGCTCCTGGTGTAAGTTCTATCGAGAAGTCAATGTCCCTTCTCGGAGGTAAACCCGGTACCTCTTCCGAAAATACATCTCTATATTCTCTTAGTGTGGGGTGGTCTTCGAGGCTTGGTTTGTCATCTTCAACTGATTCCAACACCTATATCGCATATAGTGGACATCCCTTTCTGCAATACTTTCTCATTTGAAGCGTTGATATTCGTCTCACCGAGACAAGTTTTTGGATCCTCTTGAAGGGTTGATATTCGTCTCACCGAGACAGGTTTTTGGATCCCTTGAAGGGTTATCCTTCTTCATTCTTCACTTACACATTCTAAGGTTTTATGGTAACAGTCCTGTCTAGCTTTATATGTGGCTAGCCAGTCCATACCAATCAAAAGGTCATACGATCCTAGGGGTAGTATGTTAAGGTTTGCTTGGGTGGGGAATTCACCCATAGTGAATTGGCAAGCTGGTATGACCTCTGCTACCTTTCTTTTGGTGCCGGTGGCTAACTGTACCAACCATGGCTTGGCATGTTTATGTGGTTGTAATTTACACTTATCAACAGCCTTAGGAGCTATATAACTCAAATTTGAACCAGGGTCAATTAGAATAGACACTAGATGGTTGGTGATCATACCTTCCATCTCCACCACTGAAGCTTGGTGGTCAGCTTGTTTATTATCCAAAGCTGCATAAATTTGCGGCACACTCCTAGCCACATCATTGACGGTGGTAGCTTCTTGAACGTTGTAAATTCTTCGACCGTTCTTTTGTCAGTGCGGGCAATCCCTTAGTAGATGTTCTTCTCCACAACCCCAATATTTCAAGGGTTCTCTCTTTGGGTTATCAATCTTTCTTGGGGTAGATCCAGAAGGTTTATTTCCACTCTAGGAGGGGAAATTCTATTGATGTACACTTTGGGTTGAGAAGCTCATCCTTGAGTCCTTTTTATAGTTTTTAAATCTTAGGGATTTAAACCCCTTTTTTTGGAATCCCGAACTTTTCTTCTGCTTCCAGCCTTCGCAAGGTTTTGTCCGATGCCCAAGTTGTTCATAACAATATCTTTCCTTTCGGATAGTGTCTTCTAGGGTCTTTGGCTCATCAAACTCAATCATGTTCTAATAGTCCTTAGGTAGTCCACTGATGAATCGTTGCACCTTTGCCTTTTCTGCTTTTATATAGGGTACGTACCTCAGCAACTCGAGGAATCTGCTGACATATTCCTCTATGGTGAGTTGCCCCAGCTTGAGTTCATAGAATTCTTTAGTCTTTTCGTTGAAATACTTTTCCGACAAATACTTCTTCTTGAGGTATTTCTCAAACCGTTCCCAAGATAGGTCCTCTTCGTGAATCCCTTTTACATTCTTAAGGTCTTCCCACCAAATGGAAGCCTTTCCATTCAAGTTGAAAGTGGCTACTCGGGCCTTCAAGTTTTCTGAGAAGTCATGGACTCATAAATACTTCTTTAGTCCAAGCAGCCAGGCCTCTGCTTCCTCCCCCTTCTTTATTTCACCGTCGAAAGAGGGTGGTTTGGCCTTCTTGAATTCTTTGAGATTATGACTTTTGGAATTATTTCGCTACTTCCATTTTCTTCGAGAATAAGAACTAGTTCTTCTACTAGAAGATCCCTTAGAGTCGCCAGTTTCCTTTCTAGAGGAATCCCCCGACGCTTGTCCCTTATCTCTAGGGTGGACCTTTCTCGAGGTGCTCTTCTCAGTGTGGCCACTTAAAAGACCACGTTTCTGTATCTCAGGTGGACTTCAGCTTTTCTTTGTCTGTCGTCAGTCCGTGTGACTGGTGTCAAGTCCATGCTACAATTGTCTTTGTATGTCAGATAAACTCTGCAACAAGACTACATTAATTTCGGTTTGCTTCTCTTGCTCTTTTATCAACCTCTCGTTGTCAACCTTGTAGCTCTGTAGTTCGACCATGAGGCTCCTCACAGTCTCAACTAGATATGGAGGGGTCTCTACCGCCCTCCTTTCGTCAGACTCTTTGTCTCTATTGTGGGAGCCATCCCCCACTTCGTGGTGCATCACCATTCTATGCATCTGCAGTTTCCCGCGGTTGATCGTCCGCTTGTGTGCAGGAAAAACACTTGTTGTTAGTCAATATTTATATTCATTCATAACTAGCGCATAATTCATATTTTTCAAATGCATACACACAATAAGAATTTTCATTCTTAACTTCGACTTTTGATAAAGGGGGTTAAGATAGAGGGTTACTCCTTTTAAGAGTACTTCAAATGGAGTTTATGCGCAACTCGTTCATGAGCCAAAGCAGGCCAAGTGTTGTAACCATGCTCTGATACCAATTTGTCACACACCCATTACGGAAACTAAAAAAATTTTGTCTTTTCTTCGAGGGACAGAATCCCTGAATTTCTACGGGCCTAGCGCAGACCATCCCTTCCCTTATCCTCCTCCAAGCAAACACAACCTGGCCTTAGCACAAGCACCTTTCGCAACTCGTGAGTTGGAGAGTCAAGGCTCTCGACTCCTCTTTTTCCAAACATCGATACTTGAAATGTGATATGGGTATGGCTCCCTCCTCGCTAGCGCCTGCTACATGTAACCCTAGGCTAGGCTAAACACTAGCACTACTCGCATCTCGCGACTTCGCGAGTTGGAGTGTTGAGCCCTCGTGCTCCTCCTTTGCGAATCCACGAAACCTCGATAAGTCAACAATGGGTTGACTCTTTCCCAGGCGACATGTGTCCAGCACCAGTCACCTGCTTCCACCTTTCTCTGAGCGCTTGTTGTTATGCCACCTGTCAACCACGCGGTCCCCACCTAACGGATGTGCCACGTGTTCACACGAGCCCTCAATGCACGGCACTTCATGACTTCTGCAATCGAAAAGAAATTCTTTCAACCTTTGAACCCCCGACACGCGATACCACGTGAAGGTTCTGATCCAACAGTTCTTCCGTGGCTTGGATCCAACGACCACGATCACGTCATGATTTCGCGAATCGTGAGTTTGTGCAGTCCTACCCTTGACCACTCCAAGTCGCGAGTTAGCGAAATGCTACCCGACTGCCACGCGTCCTATGCCAATGGACGGTTCCGAATACTTCGGGATTTTCAGGACGTTGTCAAGTCCACTCTCCTGCCTATGCAAAGGTTAATATCGACGGTCAATAGAGCTCCGTCAGATCCTTGGATCTACAGTCCTAGATCCCATCGCTACTTGCGAAGGCTGAAAGCGTCAAGGTGTTCACGCCTGCGCTCCTCCCCTAGATCCATCGGTCTTGACAGATCTGGGGTATTTCCGAAAGGATTCAAACCATTCATCTACCAAACAATGGGGTATTCTCTTTCGATAATTGGACTCGCTGTCCTTTCTGAGCTTGAATCACAAAATTCAACCTCTCAGAGCTTCAAACTCCCATGACTCTGAGACCTTTGAGAGCTACTCTTTCTCGCATAAGGTTTCCAGATATGAATCGCATGAACCTTCAGACGGTTCTTGAGCAATTATCCCTGATCTTAGTCGAGTCTCTGGGTAAAGGTTCAGTACGGTTCCAAGGTTTATGTGGTAATTCCTGGGGAAGAGTACTCTAGAGTATTACGAGAATCAAGCAAACAAGACAATTCTCAGTGGAGCGAACTCATGCCCCAGACTTAATCATTTGTATAGAAACCAACTATGGCATGTAAGTATACACATGCATCCATTATTTCCAATCTAAAACACCAGGCAATCATTCCACACAGAAATCATTATGGGCATATAAACATGAGCATGTATTCATGATATTCAATTCAAAATACAAGGCATAAAACACTTATCAGATCCACCAGGCGTGATGCAACTGTTGAGAGGGGTGCTCGTTTCCACCCAACCGTAGGCTCAGTGACTCCAAACGGATTTACCACTAGCCACCCCCGAGCTAAACCACGATGCTTTGAGATTCAGTCTCCTACTTCCAACTCAACAGAAGTCAAGGACGAAGGTTACTCTCCTTCTCCTGATACAGAAAAATAATCCAGGACGAAGGTTACTCTCCTTCTCCTGATACAGAAAAATAATCTAGGACGAAGGTTAATCTCCTTCTCCTATGTTCAGAACTCCCTGTGTTTCCAGAGTTTCTCCAGTTCTCTTCCGCGATCCCTGTCGCACGCTCTCTCTCTCTACTCTTTACCACACTTCCTCTCTTGCCTTTTTCTCTACAAGATTGTGTGTGGCATGAATTTCTTCGTCCGTGGTTAGGTCTGAGAGCCTTTACGGATGGGTGGTTCACCCCCATCCCCTCATTAACTCTTGAGGAGCCTCCCCACCTACCAATCTGATGGAAAATCCATTCCAGGGTCAGAGAGTTGCTTTGGTCTTTGAGCAAGTAAAAACTAGTACGGTACTGGCTCGGTGGAAGTTAACGCAACCATTCCAGGTCCCTTCCACCACCTCTCATTAGCCATCGTGGTCTCTTTTAGCACATCCCCCTCCCAACAGTCGTGCAACACATATTCATAACATAATTTGCATTCATCGACCTTTTATACAAAGGTTCGTCAAATCAAGCATTCACATCTTTGAGTTTGCCATAGTTCTTGGCCAATATAGTTATTTTTATAGACTGGGGGAAACAGGGTGTTACAATTCATATGTAGGATATGTAGGGTTGAAATCTACTTCCAAACATTCTAGCATTGCAGAGCTGGTGGCACTAGCTTCCTTCATAAATTTTCTCGGGCTATTTTGACGCAGGTTTCGTCCAGCTCTGGTGTCATATGCATTTTCCCTAAAAGGTCAAGTTTAACGCGGCCCTATGTTGTATAGGAAGTGCATTTTCGTTGCTCATGAATCTCACCATGGAGAAGCATTTTGGGTTTCTGCAATCAAAATATGCCTTCATTTGGATAGATTGAAGAGGAAACGAGGATGACTACATGTTTTAAAATCACATTTCGGTTCTTTATCAAGAAAATCGCTAAATAGAGGACCTCCTGTTGTCTTTGTTTGGAGGGCTTCCTCCAAATTTATTTCCCAACAATCTCCCAAGCTAATTTCTCTACTAATATATTTGCAAACAATATCCAAATTTCTTTTCTCCGCAATCTCTCATGTTAATTTATCTGCCAAAATATTTGCATAACAATACGAATTTTGTAATGCATGAGCCAGACAGAGCAATAAAATTACTCTGTTATATTATGCAAAAGATTCAACAAAAAGATAACGAGTCGTAACAATTTATCTACATCATGAAAAAGAGAGGACTGAGGGAAGCGGTCTGCAGCTAGGGTTTCCCTGGCCACAGACTGCACACTCCTTCTCTTATGCGGCTCAAGAAGGCTTATTCATGCCCGCCCCTCCCCTCGTTCAGTTGCTTCTTCTCCCCGACATCTCTCTCCCTTCTAGAGACTCTTCTTCTCAGTTCATCCAAGCAAGGTGGATCCCCTCCTCGTCGCTTGGTTCATCTTGCGCGGATCAGGCTCTACATTTTTTGTTGCAGACGGGTTGTGGCATCTTGCAGCAGCTCCTTTTGGGGAAGTTATGTCTTCTCCCTAAGCCATCTGCTTTCTCAGTTCGGGGCCTGGTGCCCGGATTTGTCTCTGGTCTCATTATTTACTCGGCTTCTGACTGCTTGTTCCTCAGTCGGAGTGCAGATTTAGGATTCAATCATGGAGATTCTGCTTTTTTCTACTTCGTTTTTGCGGTTCCTCTCTCGGGTTTCTTCGGTTGTTCAAGGTTTGATGTATGCTCATGATTCGGCTCCTTTTGGCAGTTATTGATGTCTCCTTTCCTCCACTTGACTTGGTTTGTTCCATAGCTTTGAGGTCTTGTCTTGGGCATGAGGTGTTGCGGATCTAGGCACTTTGAGATCTTGTTGGGAGGGCATGCAGTTTATGGTCTCTGGTTGGTCGAGGTTTCCATTGATATTGTTGTTTTTTGGTTTTGTCGATATGAGGTTTTCATACCTCTCAGATATGGTCCTTTCAGCCTCTTGGGTCTATTGGGAGTGCAGTTTTGGGGTTTTTTACTTCTCTCGGGTTCTCTTGTGTGGGGTCTTCACCGACCCATTTTGAGGAACATTTCGAGTTAGTCTTTCTTCTTTTTTATTTATGGAATATCTGTCATCTATTTTTCCCATTGGGATCTATCTACATATGTGCTAGATGCACCTATAGAATGTAAATTGGTTCTCTACGAATAAATAGAATTACGCTTTTTTCTGAGGAAAAAAAATTCAAAAGATTCAACAACCTATATATGTTATCTCGTTGTTGTTAAAGTGAAATAAAAATAAACTGAATACCTTCTTGTGTTACCTTTTTTTGTATGTGGTAGTTTGGATCCCTCCAAGAGTCATTTCCACTCTAGCGAGTGGGTTTTTGTGAGGATCCATGTAAACTGCATCGATAGAATATGTAATTACTATGTGCTTCACTCCCATTTCTATGCCCACCTTCGTAACTTTCCTTTTTTCACTCAATGTTGGCTCAATCAATTGTTCTTGCATTGACAAGTTAGTCCATAGAGGGAGTTTATTAATTGTTATCATAGATTCATAACGTTCTTTTTTTCATTATCTTGTCACAAACCATCTTCCGTGTTTTCATTATCTTGTCACAAACCATCTTCCGCATTATGACAGTGTAATGGAAGAAAGATCCTAGCTAAAAGGCCTTCTTGAGCCTAGGAATATTATAATGGAAGAAAGACTATTTTGGATGAAAATCAATTAAATTTGTTTAGGATCTACAGCTTGGAGTCTATTTAGTCTGTTTTAGATGGGCACTTAGTTAAAAGTACTTGGACTCACAGAGTGCTATCAGATCTTTGAATTTGAACCTTGATACCTTGGTAGGGTATGAAAATTGTCTATTGGATACTTCAAAGATATATAAGTCTTGAGGTTTTTTCTAAAACAAAAATACATCTTTGTATCCTAAACAAAAATTACATCTCTAATATATTTAGAGGAAATAATAATAATAATCTATTTTTAAGGTCATGGCCAAGCCAGACACCAAATTGGTGTATGTGATCCCCTCCGCCCAGCGATTTGACTGGTAAAGTCTACAGAAGTATATGAAAGGATATCAAAAAACAATATTCCAAATGCCTATTAATATTGTCGTCTTCATAAATTTCCATTCTAATTATGGTGTCGTTTTCTTAAAAAAAAACCATAGATAAAATACGTCAAACATCTATAATATTTTAATTTTAAATTATTTTAGATAAAATGCGACAAACATCTATAGTATTTTAATTTTAAAATATTTTAGATAAAATACACCAAACATCTATAGTATTTTAATTTTAAATTATTTAAAAAAATACATCTAGAAAAAATATATATTTATACAATAAATCACCTAGTTGTTACCAACTCCTCTAATTTTGTGTTTCATGGTATAAGAAAAACTGAAAACTCAATTCACAAATTCGCACATTGACTTGAGTTTATTAGAGATCAAATCTATTATTGTGTAATCTAAATCTAATATAAGTTTTTAATAAGAGTACTAAAAAGAAGATGAATTCATTGTTGTTATTTTTGAAGGGGTTTTGATGTTGGTGATTAATATTTTTGACAAGTGTTGCGTGGCAGCGTAGTCCCTGCCAAGCAGGTTACAAGGTAAATTGTGGAAAATGGGGTCGAATTGTAAATGAAGGAAGTGTTTGGTGCAAAATGTATATCATGGAAGTGTTGTGTGCAACATGTATATCACGGAACATGAGGCATAAAATTTCGTTAGCGCTAAGGTGCGACCCCGCAGAGAGATAATTGGCTAAGTGTTGAAAGGAACTGTGGTCAGTTGAGCTCATGATGTGACGATATAGGACCAATCAACAAGTTCGAAAAAAGTAAGGTTCAAGTTTAAGTATATTTATTTAAATTGTATTTATATTAATGTATTGTAATAACTAATTTGTCGTCCAAATGTAGACCATGTTCCAATATGTGGACGAATTGTAGACCACAAAAGTTTTTGGTGCAAGATGTATACAGCGGAACTGTAGATGACGCAAGTTTTGGGTGCAAGATCTATAATAGCGCGTCGAATTGTAAATGACGAAAGTGTTTGGTACAAAATGTATATCACGGAAGTGTTGTGTGCAACATGTATTTCACAGAAGTGTTTGGTGAAAAACTGTCACCCTATTTTGAAGCTCGTCCGACTGGTTTTCCTCTCTACTCTCTCTTTCTTGTTACTTACACATTTTTCCGAAAATGTTCCAATGCGCACGTTGGTGGACGGACTAGTTCACATTTGCGCTTGTGCTTTTATATCGTGACTTCGACCGACCGCTAACCATTCGATGCCTAGCCACTTTTCAAATCGTGGATTTTCATATAAGCGGGCTCTATAACCGAGGTCAAATTGTATATGACGCAAGTGTTTGGTGCAAAATGTATATCATGGAAGTGTGGTGTGAAACATGTATATCACAGAACAGGGGGCATAAGAAATCGATAACGTGAAGTCGAGACGAATTGTAGAGTACGAAAGTTCTGGGTGCAAGATATATTTCACGCACTTGTAGATGATGGAAGTTTTGGGTGCAAGATTTATAATAGAGCCAACCCGGGGGTCGATTGGACTCCCGTAAATTGTTGTTGAATATGTATATCACGGAACATGAGGCATAAAAATTCGATAGCGCTAAGTCGTGACCCATGGAGAGATATTTGGCTAAGTGCTGAGAGGATCTACGGTCAGTGGGGCTCGTGATGTGACGATATAGGACCAATCAACGAGTTCAAAAAAAGTCAGGTTAAAGTTTAAATATATTTATTTAAATTGTATTTATATTAATGTATCTTAATAGATTTTGTGTGGGCGAGATGCAAACCATGTTCCAATATGTGGACAAATTGTAGACCAGGGAAGTTTTGGGTGCAAGATCTATAATAGCGCCAACCCAGGGATAAGATGGCATGAATACCCTCTTCGCGTTACACATTTTGCACTGAAATGGGGTCGAATTGTAAATGACGGAAGTGTTGTGTGCAAAACGTATATCACGGAACAGGGGGCATAAAAAATCAATATTTCTAAGTTGTGATGCCTCGGAGAGATAATTGGCTAAGTGTTGAAAGGAACCGCGGTTGGTGGGGCTCATGATGTGACGATATAGGACCAATCAACGAGCTCGAAATAAAGTCAGGTTCAAGTTTAAATATATTTATTTAAATTGTATTTATATTGATGTATCTTAATAGATTATTTGTGGGTGAAATACAATTTATGTTCCAATATATCGATGAATTGTAGACCAGGGAAGTTTTGTGTGCAAGATGCATATGGCAGAACTGTAGATGGTGTGGATGGCATGGGTTTTGGGTGCAAGATTAGTTGTCACCAGTAAAAGCAAAATGAATTTAAATTGAAGATGGCATGAATACCCTCTTCGTGTTACACATTTTGCGCTGAAATGGGGTTGAATTGTAAATGACGGAAGTGTTTGGTGCAAAATGTATATCATGGAAGTGTTGTGTGCAAAACGCATATCACGAAATAGGAGGCATAAAAATTTGATAGCGCTAAGTCACGACCCCGCGGAGAGATAACTGGCTAAGTGTTGAAAGGAACTACGGCCGGTGGGGCTCATGATGTGACGATATAGGACCAATCAACGAGTTTGAAAAAAGTCAGGTTCAAGTTTAAATATATTTATTTAAATTGTATTTATATTAATGTATCTTAATAGATTATTTGTGGGCGAAATGCAAAACATGTTCCAATATGTGGATGAATTGTAGACCACGAAAGTTTTGGGTGCAAGATGTATACGGAGGAACTGTAGATGATGAAAGTTTTGGGTGCAAGATCTATAATAGCACCAACCCGAGGGTCGGTCGTGCTCCCTAAATCTTTGTTGAATACATTTTTTGGTTGTTAATGCCAATAAGCGAACCTGTGCACTGAGTTTTCATGAGCAGTAGCAGAATATATATACAATTTGACATGCAGGGCCTTACGTCTTCTCAGGAACCCTTGTCACCCTATTTTGAAGCTCATCTAACCATTTTTCCGCTCTACTCTCTCTTTCTCGTTACTTAGTCATTTTTTTCCAAAAATGTCCCAATGTGCGTGTTGGCGAACGCACCAATTCACATTTGCGCTCGTGCTTTTATATCGTGACTCTGACCGACCATTAACCATTCGATGCCTAGCCACTTTTCAGATCACGGATGCCTGGATAGGCGGGCTCTATAACCGGAGTCGAATTGTATATGACGCAAGTGTTTGGTGCAAAATGTATATCATGAAAGTGTGGTGTACAATATGTATATCATGGAACAGGGGGCATAAGAAATCGATAGGGTGAAGTCACGATGAATTTTAGAGTACGGAAGTTTTGGGTGTAAGATGTATATCGCGCACTTGTAGATGACATAAGTTTTTAGTGCAAGATTTATAATAGCACCAACCCAGGGGTCGGTTGGACTCCTGTAAATTGTTGTTGAATACATATATCACAGAACAGGGGGCCATCAAAATTTGATAGCGCTAAGTCGCAACCCCGCAGAGAGATAATTGGCTAAGCGTTGAAAGGAACTACGGTCGGTCGGGCTCATGATATGACGATATAGGACCAATAAACGAGTTCAAAAAAAGTCAGGTCACATACCACCAATGTATTTATATTTAAATTGTATTTGTATTAATGTATCTTAATAGATTATTTGTGGTCGAAATGCAAACTATGTTTCAATATGTGGACGAATTGTAGACCACAGAAGTTTTGGGTGCAAGTTGTATAGGGTGGAACTGTAGATGGGGCAAGTTTTGGGTGCAAGATCTATAATAGCGCCAACCTAGGGGTCGGTTGGGCTCCCGTAAATGGTTGTTGAATACGTTTTTTGGTTGTTACTGCCAATAAGTGAACTTGTGCACTGAGTTGTCGCCAGTAAAAGTAATATGAATTTGAATTGAAGATGGCATGAATACCCTCTTTGTGTTACACATTTTTCACTGAAATGTTTCGATATATACAATTTGACAGGCGGGGCCTTACGTCTTCCCGAGAACCCTTTTCACCCTATTTTGAAGCCCGTCCGACCTCTTTCCACAGTTGAAACATACAGAAAATATCTTGGTAGGAAATGGATTATCAATTGCAGATTTGAATATATCGGACCTTCTTCTCCCTCTTCTATACTCAACAAAATTCCTGTTTGTTTTTCCACTCTACTCTATCTTTCTCGTTACTTAGTCATATTATCGAAAATGTCCCAATGCATGTTGGCGGATGCACCCGTTCACATTTGCGCTCGTGCTTTTATGCCATGACTCCAACCGACGCTAGCCATTCGATGCCTAGCCACTTTTTAGATTGCGGATTCTCGGGTATGCGGGTTCTATAACCGAGGTTGAATTGTAAATGATGCAAAATTTATATCACGGAACAGGGGGGCATAAGAAATCGATAGTGCTAAGTCGTGAAAAATTGTGCGTTGAGTTGTCACTAGTGAACGCAGAATGAATTTGAATTGAGGATGGCAAGAACACCCTCTTCATGTTACACATTTTGCACTGAAATGTTCCGATGTATACAATTTGACAGTCGAGGCCTTACGTGTCCTCGAGAACCCTTGTAACCCTATTTTGAAGCCTGTCCAACCACTTTCCACAGATATTTATGTGCCCACCACCTTCCAATAAGTATATAACTTCTCCAGAAACATGTAGAAAAGATCTTGTGAGCAAATGGGATATCTATCACAGATGTGAATATATTACTTTTATCTTTTGTCACAGAATTGTTGGGTGAAAAAGGTATATGATGAAAGTGTTGGGTGCAAGATGTATATAACGGAACACGCAGGATAAGAATGCAATAGCGCTAAGTTGGGATGCCACGGTGAGATATTTGGCCAAGTGTTGAAAGGGACGATTGTCGGTCGGGTTCCTGATGTGAAGATATAGATGCAAATGAGGATTTGACAGTCCGCTAACTGATCAACCCGCGGACAATCCAGGAGCACGAGAAAGTCAGGTTCAAGTTTAAAGGGATTGTGTTTATGTTTATTTAAAATGTATCCATATTAATGTATCTTTCTAGATTATAAAGACGTTATTTGTTTGTTAGTGCAAATAGGCAAAGATGTGCACCGGGTTGTCACTAGTGAAAGCAGAATGAATTTGAATTGATGATGGAAGGAACACCTTCTTCATGTTACACATTTTGCACTGAAATGTTTTGATATATACAATTTGACAGTCGGGGCCTTACGTCTCGTCGAGAACCCTTGCCACCCTATTTCGAAGCCCGTCCGACCGCTTTCCATGGGTATTTTTGTGCCCTCCACCTTCATACTCTTTTACAAGTATATGCAATAAGTATATAACTTCTCTAGAAACATCTAGAAAATATCTTGCGAGCAAATGGGATATCTATCACAAATGTCAATATATTAACCCTTCTTTTCCGTCCTCTATACTTATCTTTTATCACGGGATTGTCGGGTGCAAAATGTATATGATAGAAGTGTTGGGTGAAATATGTATATAATGGAACACGCGAGATAAGAATGTGATAGCGCTAAGTTGGGACATCGCTGTAAGATATTTGGCCAAGTGTTGAAAAGGACGGTCGTCGGTCGGGTTCCTGATGTGAAGATATAAATGGAAATGAGGATTTGACAGTCCGCTAATTGATCAACCAGGGGACAATCCAGGATCCCAAGAAAGTCTGATTCAAGTTTAAAGGGATTTTGTTTATGTTTATTTAAAATGTATCCATATTAGTGCATCTTACTAGATTATTTGTGGTCCAAATGTAAACCATGTTCGAATTTGAATGGTGTTTTGGGATCGAATTTTTTTGCTCAAACCTACAAGGAACAAAGAAAAAATTCATGACTTTACATTTTGTATATCAAAGAATATATAACTTATCCAGAAACATGCAGAAAATATCTTGCGAGCAAATGGGATATCTATCACAGATGTCAATATATCAACCCTTCTTTTCCGTCTTCTATACTTATCTTTAATTTTTTTAACCTACAAGGAACAAAGAAAAAATTCATGACTTTACATTTTGTATATCAAAGAATATATAACTTCTCCAGAAACATGCAGAAAATATCTTGCGAGCAAATGGGATATCTATCACAAATGTCAATATATTAACCCTTCTTTCTTGTCTTCTATACTTATCTTTTATCACGAAATTGTTGGGTGCAAAATGTATATGACGAAAGTGTTGGGTGCAAGATGTATATAATGGAACACGTGGGAAGAATCCAATAGTGCTAAGTTGGGATGCTGCGATGATATATTTGGCCAAGTGTTGAAAGGGACGGTCGTCGGTCGGGTTCCTGATGTGAAGATATAGATGGAAATGAGGATTTGACATTCCGCTAACCGATCAACCCGCAGACAATCCAGGAGCCCGAGAAAGTCAGGTTCAAGTTTAAAAGGATTTTGTTTATGTTTATTTAAAATGTATCCATATTAATGTAACTTACTAGATTATTTGTGGTCCAAATGTAAACCATGTTCGAATTTGAATGGTGTTTTGGGCTCGAATTGTTTTTGCTCAAACCTACAAGGAACAAAGAAAAAAATACATGACTTTACATTTTGTATATCGAAGACTATTTTGAAATATAGGAAGCTACAATACATGCACAATATAGAACAGGATCATGTACAACAAAATGTGTTAATTTTACGAAGAAATACAAATTCCAAATAACAACACCAAGCATTGAATATTAGCATAGAACAACCCCAAATATTTATATGTAGATAAACTGGGTCACAAAATACATTTGAGAATATTTCCCAAAAAAAAAGTTGTCTTCTAATTTGCAAAAAAAACTATAGGTCAGTACATATTCTGTGAAAGAAAAATCTATTTTCCAGAATGACTCTGATTGGGACTGTCGCGGACTACGAAACAAAGATGTACAAGAATGAACTTTGTAGAAAGAAGAAATTCAACGATGGAAACAACAAAACCTAGCAAGAAGAAAGAGAAAATTGTCAGATCTAGATTAAAGCTTTGTTAGAATAAGTGGATGAATACAGAAGAATGTAATCAGTATCAACTTACTATGATGGTGTGCCATGGCTTTTCATTTCTTCGTTGATGTCCTTTTATGGCTTTCCTCGACTTTGACCATCATTGGTAATATGGTCGACAACTTTTTTCAACCATTCTTCAATGTATCTCCTCATCGGCGCCATGTTCATTTCATGTCGGATTTTTATATTGAAGAGTTCACTTTCCAAGTCCCTTAGATCAATAGACAAGTTGTGCAATGCTTCTTGAATATTTTTGTTTCTAATTGCATAACTGACTAGCCAAGTTTTCACGTCATATTCACCATATTCAAGAATGCCATGAAATTTTTCAAATGATAGTCTTTTATAGATATGAACTTGATCATCAAATGCTTGTTTGGTTAAAAACAACGAGTTTAATATCAATTTCAGGTCTTGGACTTCATTGGTGTTGCCAGCTAGATCTATCTCAGTTAGCTTCTTGAATAGTGTGTCTCTTTTATATATGGTCTGGCTACATTCTTGAACAATACCAATCAAGTTCTTTACCTTTTCTTTCCAGCATGCATTTAGCTGGTCTATTCGATCCAGGGAAGGGAGATTATCTTGTCTTCTTCTGGATTTAATCATACCGGTAACTTCAAAACCAAATGGTAAAACTGCATCGAGATAAAAACCTTGCTCGTTCTTGAGATATGCTTGCAGATACTCATGAAAAGCATGCGCTCTTGTTCCAAAAGAGACCATATTCTTTGACATCTCCCAAGCTTCTATTATTTATTCCATTATTTTGTTTATATTATTTTCCACATAGTCTCGGGCCAATGTGAGAAGGCTTGCTGATCCTTTTAAATTTGGCACAAGTGTGGTGGACTCAACCATTGCCAAAGGAGTAGAAAACAGTGGAAGAGGCATTAGAGTTGCCTCCAATTCTTTGATTCACGTCTTTAACATGAGGTTCTTCATTTCAAGGCCGTTAATAGAGTTGTCTAGAGCATCTCCAGTTGCTCGGTGCATCTTGGATATCTGGGAAGGGCGCATGTTGTGTAGGTTGTGTTGGTTTTTATTCATATGAGATATGATCGATATTCAATATATTATTACAATAATGAGTGTTCCATATATAGGGAACATAAGGTGACCATCCATGAACGGATGTGTCCCTTGAATAATCAATAACTATTTATTATTATCATTTACTTATAAT
>JZKD02S0010987.1:0-11265 GCA_000966675.3 Picea glauca
CACATATGCTCAGACACTACTACTCATGCAAAGAATATAACACATACCCAACAGTACATGGGACATGTGTCAAGCTCCTTAGATGATGGAGGAAAACTAACCCCATTAAGTTAAATACCTTCTTTTTGAGACACATATAAAAGGGAGTCTACACAAATTGGGCTTTGAGCATGAGACATATTTTAATGGTGAGATTATTTCTATGGCATGAAAATTTGACCATTAAACTTGCATTTCATAGTAGTCAATACAATTCATGCAACACTCAATCAAATTCTATACATGGAAGAAAGTGATAAGTTTCCTCATTAGTGCACAACCTCATATGTATTAAGACAATTACCCAACATAACATTTAGCATCACATTCATGAAAAAAAAAATCTCTTTTATTAGTCCCTGTTGTTATCACATATAGTTGTCAAAGGGTCGCAAGATGACCAAGTTCATGGTCTGCACAGAAACATCCAAACACAACATTCAAAGCAACCCAT
This sequence comes from Picea glauca, assembly GCA_000966675.3. Classification (NCBI taxonomy): domain Eukaryota; kingdom Viridiplantae; phylum Streptophyta; class Pinopsida; order Pinales; family Pinaceae; genus Picea; species Picea glauca. Next base: position 494 of record JZKD02S0010987.1, read on the forward strand.
TTCGGGCTTAAAATACAAGCAACGGGTAGGTTTATTTTTCCAATGATGGAGATCCCAGGAGTAGTTCAGATCAACGACTCACGTGTATTTGGAATTTCAAAGTTGTGCGAGGTCTAGCACCAGATAGAAGCCCTGAAGTTAAAGATTAGGTGCCACACGTCCTTCTCCATCGGACGATCATGATTTGCTTCGCCATTTCGGGTTTCAGGAGTTTTGGCTCCTCTCTTTTTGATTTCCTCCAGAGCACATTCCCGCGGAGTGCATGGATCTCTGCCGTGTGTCCTCCCAAATCTAGTGGTTCAAATCTGCCCCGAAGCTTCGGCGTTCTCGCTCCCTCCTTATTTTCAAATTCTCGAAGTGTTTCTGTTGCGGAGTTTCAATTCTTTCGCCACCTGTCCATCCGACGCTGACACATGGCACTCAGTCTAGGCACCTTTGGGCATATCATCCGCTTGTTTCCAAGTGACGTGTGTCACCCTCCTTTCCGCAACACATCATCATAGTGACGTTAGACAACCACGTCAGATCATCCTCCGGGAAGTGTTCTTGTTCAACGCCAAAATTAGCACCATCTCCAAGCACGGCTAGAATGATCCTAAAATTGGTAGGCGGATAAACTTTAGTGAGGGCGCTAAATTGGCAGGGTTACCCAGATCATTGAACGTGACTAGATCAATGACCAAGCTTCATTGCAGGGACCCAACATGCTCGAATGATAAAATTCTTGAGCGGTCCCGCAATCGAAATCGTGGTATAGCGAAAGTGCTACATGGTGGAAAGTGGTGAATTGCGAGCACAAAAGTGATGTGGATCCAAACCTCCCTTCATGGCCCCAAAATCACGTGCTTATATAGCATCAAATCCGAGAGCAGCACATGGCATCCCCTTAGGCATTAAGCCTCATCCCAATCCCGATGAGAGATCAATTAATAAAAGAAGTACTAGTGGTTGAAACCTCGGATCGCTCCATAAATAGAAGGCATGAAGGGGCTGGTCGTGGAGATAGAACTGTCAGCCCGAGGTACCACGATGGACGGTTTTTTCCTGCAAACCCATGTTGATCTGAGCTTGCGTCTAACAGAAGAATACACGCACAGTCTGACAGAAGGTTGCATAAATGAAAATCTTTGAATGGGATGGCTAGGTCACACTCCTGACAGTTGTAGACTGATCTGATTATAAATAGATCAGTTTAATATTTTGAAAAGGAGGTGTTTTTCAGAGGCTGGAGAGCCGAGAGAGTTTTGTGAGCAGGGCTCTGTATTTTTAGTTTGTAAGCCCGAGGGCTTGGATTGTAAATATTATGTTATTTAAGATTCCTTTGAATTGTTTTTATGAGACCATCTTCTTAGTTTACATGCTTTTCTCTTTTTCTTCTTGTTTGGATGTAATCTCTCTGATTTATGGACTCCTAAGGTGATGAAGGATCTGTTGTCATCATGCCCATATTTCAGGGTTCATCAAATATTTTATGTTTTTCTCGTCTGGATGTAATCTCTCTGATTCATGGATTCTTGAGGTGATGGAGGATATGTTGTCATCATGCCCATCTTTTATGGTTCATCAGATATTTTTTGTTTTTCTTATCTGGATGTAATCTCTATGATCTATGGATTCCTGAGGCGATAGAGGATCTGATGTCATCTTGCCCATTTTTCATGGTTCATCACTCATACGCTTGTTGTTTTTCTTCTTGTCTGGATGTAGCATCTCTCTGATCTATCGATTCCTGAGGCGGTGGAGGATCTGTTGTCATCTTTCCCATTTTTCATGGTTCATCACTCAGACACTTTCTTCCTTTCGTCTTCCCATCACCACTTAAATCCTTTTGTCTGATAGGTAGTTTAAATGCCTTCATTATTCACGATACTTATGACTCCATAGCCCAATGGTCCCAACTAATCTGCAGTTACTTCTGTTATCTTTTCCTCTCTCTGCAGTCTTACTGATCCACCTACCCAAACCATTTTAATCCATTTTACATTTTTGATGGGTACTGGGCTTATCCTCTACCAGTCTGAGGGTGACTCTCAGTGTTAACACCTACATGTTCCAGGGACTATAGTTTTCAGTCACTAGTCAAACTACGTTGAACTCTTATTAATTCATTCCTAATTTGCAACCATATCCAAAGTTTTGTTCAAATTATATATTAATTTGATTTATTTTTAAAAATAAATTTATTTTCTTATTTATGAAACTGTACAAATAAAATTTCTAATTGGTTCAATGCTATGTGATGTGATTTTAAAAATAAATATATAAATAAAAGTTTAGGCATTGGGTATCGCCAAGGAATAAAGTCATCCTCTCTCTGAGCTTGAAGGCAAGAGTGAGGTTGTTGGCACATTATGAGCACCAGAATATCTTAATTAAGAGCTCAAACATATCGCTTACAGAAGTTGAACCTGGGTGGGGAGGTTAACAACCATTTCTCCCAACCACCCAAGTTAGACCCAATTCACTATGTGATGTGATGTTATTCCATTAGTGCATGGGATATTTTTTCTTTCAATTGTCAGAATTAACAAATTATTTAAAAGAAAAAATTTCTTGGTGGCCACTTTGGAGGCTCTGGTAGTGGTATTGCAGTCAAGGCTCTTGCCAATGCTACAATCAAGGCTCCAGCAGTCCAATTGAGGCTATGACATTATCCTTTTGTCCTACCTCATCACCTCTCCATTGCTATCCCTGTACAACAGATATTCTGAGCTAATGTATATTATAGATCTTTTGAAGTAAGAAATAGATGTTATACCACTTTACCAGTAGTCGATGTCGAATTTGGATCTGAAAATGGATATATTGGGAAAGCATTGTTTTGGATATGGTATCAAAGCATCAAGACCTTGAGCATCTTTATGGTAACAAAAGTATGTTTGGCTAGTAAACTACCTGCTTCCTTGTTGTACCTTCTCAAATTTAATTACATGTACCTTGTTGTGGGCCTTTGTTGTACCTTCTCAAATATAGTTACACACACCTTTCTTAAACCATTCATTGTCTAAAATCTCAGGTATTGTAATTCATTGTCAATTATACACAATAAAAAGTATTAAAAGTGTCATTGAACTTTACTATAAAAAAAATGTGTGCAATACTAATCCAAATGCTCCATAACAACATCAAGTACATGTTATTGAGCAGTACTAGATCATAAAACATACCTTATGAAATATTTTACCATATCATTACATTATGCAGGAAAATGCAACCGATCATGTGAAAAGATCAACAAAATGATAATAGTTTGTGTTGTGCATGTTGCTTGTCAAACATATAGAAATTTTCGCCTATCATCTTAGCGTTTGGGTCCAAAATCCTTATAATTATTTTCTTTACACTTGAAGAAAACCATGAAGGACATGTAAAATCTACTTGTATATTTACAAGTTACTAGAAAAAATGTTTTTAGTTACTAGTGCTAAATGATACAAGATTGCAAACAACTAAATTCATAGAAAGTTTGATTTGGTTGGAAACAACTAAATTCATAGAAAGTTTGATTTGGTGTATACTAATCACCTATTTATACAATGTCATAAGATTTGAATCAAGTAACTTGCCATCGAAACAAATAAGATAACACCACATGACCACAAGTTTGCAGTTGCCCCGTCATAACCTTTATCATAGATGACCTACAAAACATAGTAGATGAAATCCCAAATGAATGTCTTTGTAGTCCACAACATAAAGAAAACAAGAGGTTTACAAAATAATTAAGCATGAATCAAAGGAGACATCGCAATAGGTTTTAACAATGAATAATATTCACAAAGTGGGGACATTTCTATAGATATGATTGTTCATTGAAACATACAATAATTATATAATCCAACTATTAGTGCTATTCTAAACATTGTCCATTTGAAATTGATTGAATAATATATTCACATTTCATAAAAAAATCTTGAAAAAAAAATTAAAAAAATATAATCTACTTAATAAATTTATAAAAATCCTCTATTAAATAAATTAAAACTAAATTAAATTATGTAAAAATAGAGGTGATTTCTTTAGTAGAAGTGAAGAAGCGATTGACCAAAAATGTGGTAAAATTCATTATTTTCTACTCTTTGCATTCTATTAAAAAAAATAAAAATTAAACAAAATGAAATAAAATTCATTGTTTTCAACTCTTTACATTCTATTAAAAATATTATTATTATTATTTCAAACAAAATGAGGTAAAATTCATTGTTTTCAACTCTTTGCATTCTATTAAAATATTCTTTATTATTTTTTAAAAATTGCAAACCCCATATATATATATATATATATATATATATATATATATATATATATATATATATATATATATATATAATATATATTAATTTGAATAATCTATATTAATTTGAATTTGAGTGTTTTAGTAAAATTTTGTTTTAAAAAATATTTATATTTAAAAAAAATATATATTATTTTATAAATTAAATATTAAAATTAATTAAAATATTAAATATTAAAAATATTTGAATTTCAAAAAAAATTAATTTTTCTCATTATTTACAAATGTCTGTTGAAAAATTCGTAAACCACTAAAATTATATAGATTTAATCATTCAAATCTTTCAAATCTATCAATATCTAACAAAAATTTTGACAAATATCCCCTAAAAATATAAACATAAAAAAATAAAAAACATAACACATTTAAACTACCACTACTATGAAATACCACTACTATGAAATATTAAAAGTTAAACCTAATATCATGTTATCTAAATGGCATACCGTCTCAATACAATAACAAATAAATACCGAATTCCATTATTGAACCAACGATATGTCCAATGTTCATAATGCTATGAACATTATAATCATCATAGAAAATAGAAAATAGGTTCGATAGTTATAAAAAACAGATTTAAAATTTTTGCTCGAGATTTGCTATCCTGGGTTTTTATTATTTAATTTTTTACTATTTAATTATTTAGATTTTTTCTTTTATTTCTTGCTAATTATTATTAGAATTAGTTAAGTGAAATCTTAATTTTTTATTATTTAAATTGTAGTTTTGTATATATATATAGATAGATTCAACATCCTGAAAAATTTATAATTTTTTTAGATTTTACAATCTCCATAAATAATTTCATTTTTTTTAAAAACACAACTCAAAATTTTCAAAAAGTTTAATATTTAAATAACTGCCTAATCCTTTTTTTGCTGTAGTTTAAACTCTAGTTTTGATCATTTTTAGATTAATTTTTTGTTTAGTTTTGCTCGAAATCTGAGATATTGTTGGATCTGCAGATTTGAGTGGTTAAGTTTGTATAATCCAAGTGCCTCGGGGTTTTTTAGCCTACTGAAACCATTTATACATTAAGAAAATACAATTTAAACAACACAAAATTGTAGTTTCATCCAAATTTATGTCATTGGATTTCTGAAACCATTTATGCATTTAAAAAATACATTTTAAACAATAAAACATTATAATTTCGTCCAAATTTATATTTTTGGATTTCTCGCCACTATATATTAAAAAAAAAACAAAAAAAAAAACAAACAAACTATGAGGTTTACAATTCAAAACATATTTTATTTACAATAATAATCTTTATAATTAAAATAGAAATTTGGGTAGAATACAACAACCACCACCTATAAGTTTGTGACTTTCACATGGAATCCGTAAAAATGGTTCTGAATCTGAACGGATTTGTTCCTGGCCAACTTATTAATGTACTTACTCGGCAGTGAAGGACCCACGGACTCATCATGTGCATGTACAATCATTGCTATTAGTAGCTCAGAGCGAACTGTTCCACGCCACGTCAAACAGATTTAGTAGGAGAAAGCGTTGGCAGAGATTACAGGCAGTAAATCAGAACCAGTACATTTAAATGCTGCTTCGTCCTATCGCCGTAATAATTACATTATATGATGCCAATACTTTCGGATAAGGCAACATTTTTTTATTTCTAGTTGTGGCCAATAATATATGGAAATAAAACATGAATCCTCTATTAAGTTTTTGAGATTTCAAAGAAGCACAGATAAACATCACAATTTGAAATTGTATTCTAAAATAAAATGAAATATTGAATGAAAGATTTCAAAATCTAATTGATGTTATAAAGGTTTTAAATTGCTTGATATTAATTGATATAATGATCCATTCACATATGTGATTTTGACTGTTTAAATATTCTTGAATTTTTAATCCACAGTTGGAATGCTGGCCTCGTAAATGATGAATATTTCTAACCAACAAAAATATACATAGATATTATCTCAATAGAATTCGTGTCTCTAATAATTGTTATTATCCACACACACATATATATATATATAAATAAATAAATATATAAAGTATTCATGTCTTAAACCTTCTCTTTCTGGAATAATTAATGTTAGTGGAGGCATTCCATACTCTCCCTTCATTCATGAATCCATATCCTTAATTTTAACTATTTTTATATGTCTTGTTATCATTATGAAATGATGCGCTTCTCATTAATCCATATCCTTAAGTTTAACTATTTTTTATATGTCTTATTATCATTATGAAATGATGCGCTGTTGTGTTGTAGATATATTCCACAATTTAAAAAATTCACAATTGTATATATATTTCACAATTTCAAAAATTCACAATGGTAGGAGATATATAGTGATAAATTCACAAGTGTAGGACATATATATTGATAAGAGAGTCACTTACTTGTAAATAAGCTACAACTTGACTTGTTTTTTCTCTTACTTTTAGTTTAGTTTAGTTGAGTTATTGGTTCGCATTACTATTTAGGGTAACTACTTAGGGTAACTGGTAGTTAGAGGTTATCTTGGGGGAGCAAGCGTTGTGGGATTCAGATGGTGGCTCAACAACTTATCATTTACTAATCTTTCATTATCTTCATTAACGTAATTCTGGGAAACTGTATGTTGTATTAAATTTTATGGGGGGAAGGGCTCAGTGGAGCCCAAGTGGCTAGCCATGGCCTCTATGATACAGACAAGTGTGGAGGAAAACGTCAGCACATTGATGAATGTTGTTGACGAAGAGCTATGGCAGGCATAAGGTCTTTTCGAGAAGGCAGACTCTGCGGTGGTTGGTACTGACATCTTAACTACTCCATTAGTAAAACAACCTCTCCCTCCAAACACTCGCTCATTCCTTAGCTCAGGATTAGATCTGTCTTTTGCAGCTTACTTGCCGAGTACTTCGGGGGTTTCTCAATCTACAGAGAAAAGGTGTTCAACTCTTTCTCAGGAAGAGGTGTGTAAGGTGTCGCTTCACTCTAGCCAGCCGAGGGAAGCTGGAAAGGTTCCTAGAAATTCAGGTTTCAGCCGAAGGCAGTGGAAGGCTAAAAAAACGGTCCATAAAATGGTTTTGGGGTTAGATGTTGGTCTCCCAGAGACTTGCAAGTTGGCTCTCTGTGGTATAGTCGGGAGACTCTCTTACAAATACTTGAGTAAGGTCTCATTGTTGGATTAGGTGGAACACACTTGGAAGCCAAGGTTAGGTTAGATGCCAGAAAAGTCTTTTTGACCAAAGGATGGGTCAGGTTCATCTGTAACACGTCGGAAGACTTGGCCCAGCTTCTGGCACAAAGGTGGGTGATTGGTGGTTGTAGTTTAATGATTAAACGTTGGCGAGTGGCTTTTAATCCGGAAACGAAATACTTTCAATATCATCACATGTGGGTCTTTCTCCCCAGTTTACCCCTTTAGTTACGGAATGCAGGAGCACTGGAAGCAATAGGAAACTCTTTAGGATCCTTCATTTCATTAGGTGAGTCTATTCTCTCGGCACCTAACAGAAAAATGGGTAAAATATTGGTGGAGATGGACATTCATGGGGGACTACCAGAACTCTTAGAAATTGAGTGGAGGGGTCGGAGGATAGTCCAGAGGCTAGACTATCTTGGCATCCCTTTTCGCTGTAGCAACTGTCGCAATACTGGACATCTGAGAAGAGATTGTTCAAGTAGGGGTATAGAGGAAGTCCCCGAAGACACAACACTTCACAGAGATAGTGGTTATTTAGCCTGCGAAGCTGACTCAACTTGGGTTGGTTGTCGGTATCCTACGACAGAGTCACTACACTCGTTGGAATGGGATGATTCGATCTCTGGTAAGTTAAAATTTTATTTCCCGGCTCTGTATGATTTTTTATCATTATGGGAGAAGGAAGAACTAAACACCTCTCTGTTGTTGAAAAATATTTTCTCCTCTATGGAGGTGCCCTCGGGGGTTATTAAGAAGGTAACAATTATTAACCCTTTGGGTTCCACATATATACTTAACAGTGTCATTCCTTCTTCGGGGGGAAAGGGTGTATCAAGTATCACACCTCCTGGTTTCTCTGGTATCTTACCTGTTTTGGAACCGTTGTCTCCTAGGCCTTCGAGTCTTGATGACCCTATACAACCTCCTCTCTCCTCCTCTGTGGATTTCTCACAGGTGGCTTCTCCCATCCCTGTTGAGTCGTTACCTAACCTAGGTTGTCGTGAGTCTAAGGAGGATGATTCCTCGTTGAGTGCGGTACTGGACTCTCTGATCCCTTATTTACATGATAATAATCCCATGACTCAGTTACCTACCTATTTTGGGAATGCCATTTTTTACCCTTCCACTATCTCTGGAGAGATTAGTACCACGGCTTCCTTTCAAGCTGAGACATCAAAGGACTATTCTTGGTCACGAGGACTGGGAATATAATATTCTCCAATTAAAACAATAAGTACAAGAAATAAATTACAGGCGATGACTAACTCATCTTTAATCAAGGATCCTTCTTCTTTTGACAGTGGGGCACTTAGAGCAGTGAAGGCCCTAGCAAGGGCAAAGTAATGTTATTACTCTCGTTTAGTCTCAGAGGGGTTGGAAGCACCTTAAAATCTGCCTTGTTCCGTCGTTTTTTGGAAACTGCCCATCCAAACATTGTTTTCCTACAGAAAACTTTGGTTCATGAACAAAAAGCTCGATCCTTTATGAATAAGTTCCATCCTTCCTGGGTGTCTTGTGCTATGATTTATTGTTGGTACTTCAGGCAGTCTATTGGTTTCATGGGATCCTTATCTTTTTAGTCTGGTTCCTTACCTTACCTGTGGAGGGATTTTGTTAACAGGTTTGATTATTGCAACAAAGAGGAAGATCAACCTTCTTAATGTTTATGGTTTGTGCATGGAGCGTAAACCTTTCTGGAATTTTCTAGCGAACAATGGTTTTCTTTCTATGAAAAGTCTTGTGGTAGTGGGGGACTTAAATTTAACTGTTTCTACTAGAGAGGTGTGGGGTGGGACGACAAACTTGGGTTAACTTGTCGGTTTCTTCAGATCACTCTTTCAAGCCCATAAACTTATAGATGTTCAACCACATAAGATTGTCCCAACTTGTCGTAATCGACGCTCGGGTACATATTCTATTGCCAAGTGACTGGATAGGTTTTTTGTTTCGAAGGATCTTCTTTTGAATGTTGGTCTATATAGATCCTAGGTAGAATATGCATTCATCTCGGATCATGCGCCTGTACTTTTGCAGCTGGAGAACACTTCCCTTTTCAAAGCATATCCCTTCAAATTTAATGCACAATGGATTTTAGACAAAGTTTACAACAATATGGTTCATAAAATTTGGAGTGATCAGAAATATTTATTGGAAGGAGATCACCAATGTCGTTTAATATGGAAGTTGTAGGACCTAAAAACTTGTACTAAATGTTGGGAAAAAGAGTCTAAGAACCGAGAATTAAAATTACTGGATAACTTGGAAGGAAATATCAAACAACATTTGCAGTTGTTATTAGATGGTTCTATTCTTCCAGAGGTGGAGTCTAATCGCATTAAGATGGAATTAGAGAGGAATAAGCTTCTAAAAGCACAGGAGGATTTGTGGTGACTTCAGAGTTGGGCTATTTGGGTTAAGAGCCGAGATCAAAATACTAAGTTCTTTCATCAGTTTGCTAATCACGGGAGAAATAGTAAACATATATGGGAGATTCATGATGTTAATGGGACTATTCATAAAGGTCAAGAGGTGATAACCGCGGAGGCAGAGAATTATTTCAATAATTTCTTTAAACCCCAGGATAATTCTCACATAGTTGAATAGTTGGGGTGGTGGGCCTCTTTACAAGATTGATAAATGAGGAGGAAGCTAGAGATATTTATAAACCAGTTTCGTTGAAGGAATTAAAATCGGTTTTAACCATGTTTAAAAAAGACAAAAGTCCAGGGTTTGATGGTTGGACAGTGGAATTTTTCATACACTTCCTTGATTTAGTGAGTGAGGAACTTCTGGCGATGGTGGAAAATGCTCGGTCAAATGGGCACATTGCAGGAAGCATAAACTCTACCTTTTTAGCTCTGATCCCCAAAGTCAATAAACCAATAAACTATGGGGATTACAAACCTATTTCTTTGTGTAATCTAGTTTATAAAGTCATTTCCAAAGTTATAGTTGTCCATATTAAACCAATTTTATCAAAGGCTCTTTCGACAGAGCAACTGGGCTTCCTGGAAGGACGCCAGATCCATGATGCAATTGGAACATCTCATGAGTGCATACATAGCATCAAAAAGAAAAATTTTAAAGCCCTTATTATGAAGCTAGAACTTCAAAAAGATTATGATTGCATTAACTGGGATTTACTAAGGTTGATTTTAATCCAAGTGGGGCTTGGATCACAGTTGAAAAACTGGACTATGACATGTGTGGATTCTGCATCTTTTGCAGTATTAATTAATGGGGAGGCCACAGACTTCTTCAGAAGTGGTAGAGGACTTCGAAAGGGGTGCCCTCTGTCACCTTTTTTG
>JZKD02S0010987.1:15317-27062 GCA_000966675.3 Picea glauca
TTTTAACTATTTTTATATGTCTTGTTATCATTATGAAATGATGCGCTGCTCATTAATCCATATCCTTAAGTTTAACTATTTTTTATATGTCTTATTATCATTATGAAATGATGCGTTGTTGTGTTGTAGATATATTCCACAATTTAAAAAATTCACAATTGTATATATATTTCACAATTTTAAAAATTCACAATTGTAGGAGATATATAGTGATAAATTCACAAGTGTAGGACTTATATATTGATAAGAAAGTCACTTACTTGTAAATAAGCTATAACTTGACTTGTTTTTTCTTTTACTTTTAGTTTAGTTTAGCTGAGTTCTTGATTCACATTACTATTTAGGGTCACTGGTAGTCGGAGGTTATTTTGGGGGGAGTGAGCGTTGTGGGATCCAGATGGCGGCTCGACAGCTTATCATTTACTAATCTTTCATTATCTTCATTAACATAATTCTGGGAAACTGTATGTTGTATTAAATTTTCTGGGGGAAGGGCTCAGTGGAGCCCAAGTGGCTAGCCATGGCCTCTATGATACAGACAAGTGTGGAGGAAAACGTCAGCACATTGATGAATGTTATTGACGAAGAGCTATGGCAGGCAGAACGTCTTTTCGATAAGGTAGACTCTGCAGTGGTCGGTACTGACATCTTAACTACTCCGTCAGTAAAACAACCTCTCCCTCCAAACACTCACTCATTCCTTAGCTCAGGATTAGCTCTATCTTTTGCAACTTTTTTGCCGAGTCCTTCGGGGGTTTCTCAGTCTGCAGAGAAAAGGTGTTCGAATCTTTCTCGGGAAGAGGTGTGTAAGGTGTTGCTTCACTCTAGCCAACCGAGGGATGCTGGAAAGGGTGCTAGAAATTCAGGTTTCAGCCGAAGGCAGTGGAAGGCTAAAAAAACGGTTCATAAAATGGTTTTGGGGTCAGATGTTGGTCTCGCAGAGACTTGCAAGTTGGCTCGCTGTGGTATAGTTGGGAGACTCTCTTAGAGGTACTTGAGTAAGGCCTCATTGTTGAATTGGGTGGAACACACTTGGAAGCCAAGGTTAGGTTAGATGCCAAAAATAGTCTTTTTGACCAAAGGATGGGTCGGGTTCATCTGTAACACGTCGGGAGACTTGGCCCAACTTCTGGCACAAAGGTGGGTGATTGGTGGTTGTAGTTTAAGGATTAAACATTGGTGAGTGGCTTTTAATCCGGAAACGAAATACTTTCAATATCGTCACATGTGGGTCTTTCTCCCCGGTTTACCCCTTCAGTTATGGAATGCAAGAGCACTGGAAGCAATAGGAAACTCTTTAGGCTCCTTCATTTCATTAGGTGAGTCTATTCTCTCGGCACCTAAAAGAAAAATGGGTAAAATATTGATGGAGATGGACATTCATGGGGGACTACCAGAACTCTTAGAAATTGAGTGGAGGGGTTGGAGGATAGTCCAGAGGCTGGACTATCTTGGCATCCCTTTTCGTGGTAGAAACTGTCGCAATACTGGACATCTGAGAAGAGATTGTTCGGGTAGGGGTATAGAGGAAGTCCCCGAAGACACAACACTTCACAGAGATAGTGGTGATTTAGCCTGCAAAGCTGACTCAACTTGGGTTGGTTGTCGGTATCCTACGACAGAGTCACTACACTCATCGGAATAGGTTGATTCGATCTCTGGTAAGTTAAAATTTTATTTCCCGGCTCTGTATGATTCTTTATCATTATGGGAGAAGGAAGAACTAAACGCCTCTATGTTGTTGAAAAATATTTTCTCCTCTATGGAGGTGCCCTCGGGGGTTATTAAGAAGGTAACAATTACTAACCCTTTGGGCTCCACATATATACTTAACAGTGTCATTCCTTCTTCGAGGGGAAAGGGTGTATCAAGTATTGTAATGTCCCCAAGGCCGAGCCTTGTTGTAAATCATGTCTATGAAGTATAAAGCTTGCATTATGAATTGTAATTATGTTTTATAGGCTGGTGAGCCAAGTTTATATAAGTTGGTAGGCTTATGTGTTATTAGACGAGGGAGCCTAAGTGTTGAAAGCTAGGAGCCTGATTTTTGTACATGTAATTATGCACAATATTAATACAAAACATCTCTACATGTGGACCGACCACGATGAATGAGTGATGGGGGACTAAGCATCCACAAAGCCTGGGTAAGGGAGAGGGGGCTGAGAGGTTGGAAGAGGGGCTAAGTTGAGGGGGCTTAAACCCTTGAGAATAATATTAAATTATTACTATTCCAAAGCTGTGTTAATGTGATGTTTTATCCTAAGTTCTTTGGAAGGATGAGTGACTTCCAAATGGGAAGGAATGACCTTCATGAGTGACAAGTGTCAACCCAAGCGCATGCAGTTAAAACTGTGAAGTTGAACCGTGATGGGGGTTCCTCTTCCATTGTACCGTCGACTATCTGAACCGGGAATCCCGTATGACCTCTACAAAACTCTGAAACCAAAAAAGCCTGTGTTGATTTCTGGAGGAGCCGGTACACCCTCTGTCAAAACTGTTGAGTCTGTGTTCAACCTTTGCGTGGATTTCTTATCACACATCCCCGAAACCTAGAACCGTGAGTCTATTCTATATGGATGGTTGGGAAAATCGAATGTCCCGTAATTGTTTAGCCTGGTTGGGTTGAAGAGTCTGTCTGTCACTTGTTTTGGGAAACCCATGTTTATTGTCCCAGTTGACTGTGGCGGCCACGCAGTTCTTGGATGGGTGTGGTTTGTTGTTGTTGTATGTTCGTTGTTGAGCCTTGTTGTTTTTCTGCTTTGTATGGGAACGAGATTAAGGAAACTGGTTGTATGACCTGTGTGTAACCTCTCTCCAGGTGAGGGAGGTGATTGTTGTTGAAGAGGCAGGTTTTACCAAGCCTGTGAGAGACTCTCTCCAGGTGAGAGAGTGCGCGGAGGAAGGAGAGAGCTCCTGGAAGGAACCCTATAGCTGCCATAGAGCTCGGAGATTTCCGGTCTGGTCTGTTGCTGAAGCCAAGGCAAGGGAGGTTAGCAGCCGAAGGACTGTCTAGGTGACAGAGAAGGTGTATACTCTTGGGGTGGGACAGGCATGTGGGGAAGGAGAGTCTGTGGGTAGTGGGCATAAGTGGTTCCTGGGAGAGAATCCTCCTTCTTTTATGTGTATTCTTCCTGTAAACCTTACCTAGCCTAGGATTCCTTACCCGATGGAGCTTAGTCCCACCTCGGGGGTGACCTACTGCTGAGAGTGATGAGCAGTGTGGTCTAAGGCTGGGAGGTTCGTGGAAGGTCTACACGCAGTTGGTGGTGCATGATAGTTTCAAAGATAAGTGTCACTATGTTTTGTAATTCTATAATTAATTAAATTGCACACCTGTGATTCTTGCAATGTTATCACGTATTTTGTTGTGCATATGAATTATTGTTATTTCCATTAACTCTTAAACATTAGCAGTAATTTTGTGTTTAACTGTAATTAAGCGTTTTAATTTCATTAGAATGCATAATGTGTTACATAAGTGTTTTTTCCGCACAATAGCATTTGCCCGGCCAGTGGGATGACGGTTGGGGATGTTACAAGTATCACACCTCCTGATTTCTCTAGTATCTTACCTGTTTTGGAACCGTTGTCTCCTAGGCCTTCAAGTCTTGATGAACCTATACAACCTCCTCTCTCCTCCTCTGTGGATTTCTCACAGGTGGCTTCTCCCATCCCTCTTGAGTCGTTACCTAACCTGGGTTGTTGTGAGTTTGAGGAGGATGATTCCTCGTTGAGTGCGGTACTGGACTCTCTGATCCCCTATTTACGTCATAAGAATCCCCCGGCTCAGTTACTTACCTATTTTGGGAATGCCATTTTTTACCCTTCCACTATCTCTAGAGAGATTAGTACCACGGCTTCCTTTCAAGCTGAGACATCGAAGGACTATTCTTGGTCACAAGGACTGGGAATATAATACTCTCCAGTTAAAACAAGAAGTACAAGAAAGAAATTGCAGGCGATGACTAACTCATCTTTAATCAAGGATCCTTCTTCTTCCGACAGTGGAGCACTTAGAGAAGTGAAGGCCCTAGCAAGGGCTAAGTAATGATATTAATCTTGTTTAATCTCAGAGGGGTTGGAGGCACCCTAAAATCTTCCTCGTTCCATCGTGTTTTGGAAACTACCCATCCAAACATTGTTTTCCTATAGGAAACTCTGGTTCATGAACAAAAAGCTCAGTCCTTTATGAATAAGTTCCATCCTTCCTGGGTGTCTTGTGCTATGAGTTTTGTTGGTACTTCAGGTGGTCTGTTAGTTTCATGGGATCCTTATCTTTTTAGTCTGGTTCCTTACCTTACTTGTGGAGGGATTTTATTAATAGGTTTGATTATTGCAACAAAGAGGAAGATCAACCTTCTTAATGTTTATGGTCCGTGCATGGAGCGTAAACCTTTCTGGAATTTTCTAGCAAACAATGGTTTTCTTTCTATGAAAAGTCTTGTAGTAGTGGGGGACTTAAATTTAACTATTTCTACTGGAGAGGTGTGGGGTGGGACAACAAACTAGGGTTAAATTGTCGGTTTCTTCAGAGCACTCTTTCAAGCCCATAAAATTATAGATGTTCAACCACATAAGATAGTCCCAACTTGTCGTAATTATGGGCGCTCGGGTACAGATTCTATTGCCAAGCGAATGGATAGGTTTTTTGTTTCGAAGGATCTTCTTTTGAATGTTGGTCTGTACAGATCCTGGGTAGAATATCCCTTCATCTCGGATCATGCGCCTGTACTTTTGCAGCTGGAGAACACTCCCCTTTTCAAAGCATATCCCTTCAAATTTAATGCACAGTGGCTTTTAGACAAAGTTTACAACAATATGGTTCATAAAATTTGGAGTGATTAGAAATATTTATTGGAAGGAGATCACCAGCGTTGTTTAATATGGAAGTTGTAGGACCTAAAAACTTGTACTAAATGTTGGGCAAAAGAGTCTAAGAAACGAGAATTAAAATTACTGGAGAACTTGGAAGGAAATATCAAACAACATTTGCAGTTGTTATCAAATGGTTCTATTCTTCCAGAGGTGGAGTCTAATCACATTAAGATGGAATTAGAGAGGAATAAGCTTCTAAAAGCACAGGAGGATTTGTGGCAAATTCAGAGTCGAGCTATTTGGGTTCAGAGTGGATATCAAAATACTAAGTTCTTTCATCATTTTGTTAATCACAGGAGAAATAGTAAACATATATGGGAGATTTGTGATGTTAATGGGACTATTCATAAAGGTCAAGAGGCAATAACTGCGGAGGCAGAAAATTATTTCAATAATTTCTTTAAACCCCAGGATAATTCTCACATAGATGAATAGTTGGGGTGGTGGGCCTCTTTACAAGATTGATAAATGAGGAGGAAGCGAGAGATATTTATAAACCAGTTTTGTTGAAGGAATTAAAATCGGTTTTAACCCTGTTTAAAAAAGACAAAATTCCAGGGCCTGATGGTTGGACGGTGGAATTTTTCATACACTTCTTTGATTTAGTGAGTGAGGAACTTCTAGCGATGGTGGAAAATGCTCGGTCAAATGGGCACATTGCAGGAAGCATAAACTCTACCTTTTTAGCTCTGATCCCCAAAGTCAATAAACCAATAAACTATGGGGATTATAAACCTATTTCTTTGTGTAATATGGTTTATAAAGTCATTTCCAAAGTTATAGTTGTCCATATTAAACCAATTTTATCAAAGGCTCTTTCGACAGAGAAACTGGGCTTCCTGGAAGGACGCCAGATCCATGATGCAATTGGAACATCTCATGAGTGCATACATAGCATCAAAAAGAAAAATTTTAAAGCCCTTATTCTGAAGCTAGACCTTCAAAAATATTATGATTGCATTAACTGGGATTTACTAAGGTTGATTTTAATCCAAGTGGGGTTTGGATCACAGTAGAAAAACTGGACTATGACATGTGTGGATTCTGCGTCTTTTGTAGTATTAATTAATGGGGAGGCCACAAACTTCTTCAGAAGTGGTAGAGGACTTCGATAGGAGTGCCCTCTGTCACCTTTTTTGTTTATTCTAGTGATGGAGAGTCTGAGCCTATTATTTAAATCAAGCCAATGGGAAGGAATCTTAGCAAGCATCAAAGTTTCCAGACTTACAAAAATCCTTCACCTTTTTTTTGTTGATGATGTATTACTTCTGAAAAATGCTTCCGTGCAGGAGTGGATGGAGATCAAGAGCCTTATAAAAAGTTTTGTTTGGTTTCAATTTTAAAGGTAAATTCATCAAAGTCGACCATGCATTATACAGGACTATCAAAGACAAAACTTACTCCTTTCAAGCTTATTCTTCCATATAACTTCACAGATCTCTCTATGGGCTTCAAATATCTCAAATATTTCTTAAAGGAAGGATTACAGAAAACAAAACATTGGTTATGGCTCTTGGAAAAAGTGGTAAATAAGATTAGTCACTGGAGCTACAGGTGGCTATCCTTGGGTGGTAGGTATATTCTTTACAAGTCTTTTATGGAAATCCAACCCGTAGATTGGTTGTCTCTTGCTTCAATTTTGTTCTCCATTCAAAACAAATTAAGGAAATTACTTTATAATTTTCTATGGAACGGGATTGGTGAATCTCATCATTACCATCTCTGTCGTTGGGAGACTCTAGCTCAACCAAAACGTAATGGTGGTTGGGGATTTCTTAATATCTTTTCTTTCATCAAAGCTCTGGCCACGATGACTCTTTAGGGAGTTTTAAAAAAGGAAGTAATATGGAATTTTTTTATAAAGGATAAGTATCTCACTTTCATTACAGTCAAAAACTGGTTCAGATCAGCTACATTTCACCAGCATTCGGCATCAAAAATATGGAACAGTTTTTTAAAGTCTTTACATTTGATTACAAACTGGTTGAGTTGGAATCCTGGCACGGGTCATCATGTGGTTCTTAGAAGAGATATAATTATGGGGATGGGAAACTCATCCTTCCTTTATCATTCACTTATTGACATTCTTAGACAGAAACAAATCACAGTATTAGCTCAGGCTTGGAGACAACATGACCAGGACTCTTTATTATCTTATTGGATCGGCAGTTCAGACCTGGATATATCTGGTGATCTGGCAACGGAGTGGGAGCGCTTTCGACGAGCACTACAAGCCTTAGGAGTATCAATATACGAAAATGAAGACGCTCTGTTATGGATTGGGGGTGACTCTTCTGAATCCCTCACAGAAAAAAATGTTTATGTGGCATTATTATCCACACAAAACTTTCTGATTCTTTCAGGATGGAGAAAAATCTTATGGAAGTGGGACATTCAACAGAAAATCAAGCTCTTTCTCTGGTTGGCAGTGGAGAATAAAATTTTGACCTGGAATAATTTGCAACTTAGAGGATAGATGGGCCCAGGTCGTTGTCAGTTATGCAAAGGGGATATTGATGATATTGCTCACCTGTTCATACATTG
Organism: Picea glauca; assembly: GCA_000966675.3. Taxonomy (NCBI): domain Eukaryota; kingdom Viridiplantae; phylum Streptophyta; class Pinopsida; order Pinales; family Pinaceae; genus Picea; species Picea glauca. Next base: position 22,740 of record JZKD02S0010987.1, read on the forward strand.
TCCCTTCACTAAGATTATTTGAAAGAAAATTAAATCTATCAAAAAGTACAAACAAGATTGGAAAGGGAATGATTTAGCTACTTGTCTTACAAACTAGACAACGGATAAGACTGTTCCATCCTATTTAGCTTCTCTTATTTGTTGGTTTCTTTGATTAGAAAGGAATTCTGCAATCTTTGAAGGAAAGGAGCCATCCATTCATATGGTTGTTATAAGGACTCTTGGTTCTCTAAAAAAACATGTGGTCACAAATATTCTCCCTTCTATACGCTCATGTTTGATAGCTCATCCACATGATTCCATTGTGGCTTGATTTTATGGTGGATCCCTTGCAAATGGGAAGTGCAGTAGGGCAGGGGGTATCATAAAACCTTCAGTCACAACAGTTTATAAATGGTACTTGAATTGTGGAGAAGGAACCAATACAAAGGAAGAGCTAATGGGTGTTTGGGCAACACTTTATATAGCTAATTATCTATCTATTCACAAGCTTCAGATTCCGGGAGACTCCAAAGTAATCATAGACTGGCTAAATAAAAAGAGTGATCTGCAAGCTAGTTCTATTGAAAGCTGGAAGTAAAGAATTGAGACTTTAAGAAGTAAGTTTTGGCCACCAACTTTATACACATATATCGTGAATCCAACAAGGAGGCCAATGAGCTCTCAAAGAAAGCATTACAGGAACCTGAAGGATTTATCACNCAGACTTACAAAAATCCTTCACCTTTTTTTTGTTGATGATGTATTACTTCTGAAAAATGCTTCCGTGCAGGAGTGGATGGAGATCAAGAGCCTTATAAAAAGTTTTGTTTGGTTTTGGGTTTAAAGGTAAATTCATCAAAGTCGACCGTGCATTATACGGGACTATCGGAGACAAAACTTACTCCTTTCAAGCTTATCCTTTCATATAACTTCACAGATCTCTCTATGGGCTTCAAATATCTCAGATATTTCTTAAAGAAAGGATTACAAAAAAAAAAGATTGGTTATGGCTCTTGGAAAAAGTGGTAAATAAGATTAGTCACTGGAGCTACAGGTGGCTATCCTTGGGTGGTAAGTATATTCTTTACAAGTCTGTTATGGAAAGCCAACCCGTAGATTGGTTATATCTTGCTTCAATTTTGTTCTCCATTCTAAACAAATTAAGGAAATTACTTTATAATTTTCTATGGAACGGGATTGGTGAATCTCATCATTACCATCTCTGTCGTTGGGAAACTCTAGCTCAACCAAAATGTAATGGTGGTTGGGGATTTCATAATATCTTTTCTTTCATCAAAGCTCTGGCCACGACGACTCTTTGACGAGTTTTAACAAAGGAAGTAATATGGAATTTTTTTATAAAGGATAAGTATCTCACTTTCATTACAGTCAAAAACTGGTTCAGATCAGCTACATTTCACCAGCATTCGGAATCAAAAATATGGAACAGTCTTTTAAAGTCTGTACATTTGATTACAAACTGGTTGAGTTGGAATCCTGGCATGAGTCATCATGTGGTTCTTGGAAGGGATATAATTATGGGGATGGGAAACCCATCCTTCATTTCCCATTCACTTATTGACATTCTTAGACAGAAACAAATCACAGTAGTAGCTCGGGCTTGGAGACAACATGACCAAGACTCTTTATTATCTTATTGGATTAACAGTTCGGACCTGGATATATATGGTGATCTAGCAACTAAGTGGGAGCACTTTCGACGAGCACTACAAGCCTCAGGAGTATCAATATACAAAAATGAAGACGCTCTGTTATGGATTGGGGGTGACTCTTCAGGATCCCTCATGGAAAAAAATGTTTATGTGGCATTATTATCCACACAAAACTTTCTAATTCTTTCAGGATGGAGAAAAATCTTATGGAAGTGGGACATTCAATAGAAAATCAAGCTCTTTCTGTGGTTGGTAGTGGAGAATAAAATTTTGACCTGGAATAATTTGCAACTTAGAGGATAGATGGGCCCAGGTCGTTGTCAGTTATGCAAAGGGGATATTAAAGATATTTCTTACCTGTTCATACATTGTCCCTTCACTAAGCTTATCTGGAAGAAAATTAAATCTATCAAAAAGTACAAACAGGATTGGAAAGGGAATGATTTAGCTACTTGTCTTACAAACTAAACAGTGGATAAGACTGTTCCATCCTATTTAGCTGCTCTTATTTGCTGGTTTCTTTGGTTAGAAAGGAATTCTGGAATCTTTGAAGGAAAGGAGCCATCCATTCATACGGTTTTTATAAGGACTCTTGATTCTCTTAAAAAACATGTGGTCACAAATATTCTCCCTTCTATGCGCTCATGTTTGATAACTCATCCACATGATTCCACTATGGCTTGATTTGATGGTGCAGCCCTTGCAAATGGGAAGTGCAGTAGGGCGGGGGGTATCATAAAACCTTCAGCCACAACAGTTTATAAATGGCACTTGAATTGCGGAGAAGGAACCAATACGAAGGAAGTCTAGCTAATGGTTGTTTGGGCAACACTTTATATAGCTAATTATCTATCTATTCACAAGCTTCGGATTCTGGGAGACTCCAAAGTAATCATAGACTGGCTAAATAAAAAGAGTGATCTGTGAGCTAGTTCTATTGAAGGTTGGAAGTAAAGAATCGGGACTTTAAGAAGTAAGTTTTGGCCACCAACTTTACACACATATATCGTGAATCCAACAAGGAGGCCAATGAGCTCTCAAAGAAAGCATTACATGAACCTGAAGGATTTATCAGCCTCCACAAATGGTCAAATGGTATGGAGGGTCAAAGATGCCATATTAACATATATAAGCATGTTATTTACCATCCCTCATTTTTTGGAAAGTTAACACAGGTTCGAGTGAAGACAGTTTTTTTTTTTATTTTCGCTTATTGTTTCTAGACTGTGGTGGCCTTTTGGTATATAGGTACTAAGTTTTTGCTTAAATCTAAGAGTTTTGATCCTGTATGGAGTTCTTCTTGGATGTAATTTGTAATTTTTTACTGGATATTACTATTAGTGGACAGTTATATGCCCCGATTTTGACGACAGATGTGGTCTAGCGGATGTAAAAAATTATATTTTAAAATATAATTGAGCTAATTTTCTATTGGAAAAATAAGCTACAACTAAAGCTAAACTTTCTTTACACAATTTAATTTTACCCTTTTGTTTTTGTTATTGGGATAAGCAATGTAATTTTACTGTTTTGTTTTTGGGATAAGCATTAGTAGTTTATGAGATTTTACTGTTTTGTTTTGTTCTTAGACATGGGAATATACTGACAAGAGAGTCACTTACCCACAAATAAGCTATAACTAAAGTTGGACTTCATTTACACAATAATCTTATGGTTTTGATTTTGTTATTGGGATAAACATTAATAGTTTTTGAGATTTACTTTTATGAAACTTGAGAGCTTTGGGCTCTTTGAATTTAGTGTTTGTGTTGTTTTTTCTCTTAGGCTTGAGAGCTTTGGGCTCTTTGAATTTAGTGTTTGTGTTGTTTTTTCTCTTAGGCTTGAGAGCTTTGGGCTCTTTGAATTTAGTGTTTGTGTTGTTTTTTCTCTTAATCTTAAAAAGCTTGAGAGATTATCTAATGGGGAAAAGTTTAAAATATCTAAAATTTAACTATTGAATGCATTGATATTTTTGTAATATTTTTTAGTGGATTTAAGTGAAGTGCAAAGTTTCCTTTCAAAACATGAATATAACCAAATTCATCATTCCAAAAAGAATAAACACATGTTCTTAACCATTAGGCCCACTCAAACTATATGAATGAATGATGTATCTATGTTATATTTATGTTGTATAATTATCCCATATTTAATGGTAGAAAGACATATTTTAAAATTAAAAATAAAATTTTACTTCAATTTATAAAGGATGTTGTCTAACTATTTTACGAAATAGTTTTTTTCGCCAAAATTTGGAAAAATCTCCAAGAACATTTATTTTGTAGAAATTTAGACGATGACTTTTCCAACAGAAAAATTACTCAATTATATTAATATATAATTTGTTCTCACGACTTGTTTTACAATCACAACAAAGTATCAACTGATGAATATATCTTTCGCCTATAGTGGTCTTTCAGCCAACTAGAAGGTGAAAGAGAAGAGCTGGATTTAAAAGTTATATAGACTGCTATATGTCATAAGATAACAAAAAAAGAAGTAAAGTCCATAATATCAGTTGTTGCATATACTAAAAAACAATGAGAATATGATGATTCCTTGCTTGTATGGGAATTCCACAGATGGGCAGTTGTTGCAGGTCCTAGTATATCTTTAGAGTATGAGTGGGGCCCTCATGTCCTTCAAGCCAATGATTGTAGGATATTAT
>JZKD02S0010998.1:15051-27062 GCA_000966675.3 Picea glauca
CTCCTAAAGCCATTATGTAGGTTCTCATTCTCACTTTCCAGAAGGCAAAATTTGTTCCATTGAACAGAGGGGCCTTATTGGTTGAATTTTCTTCATGGCTTGACATGTTTAAGCTCTAGGACCTACCCTTAGATAAAAGGGGCCCGTTCTGATACCAATTGTTGGACCACTGAGAGGGGGGGTGAATCAGTTGTTACCATGCTTAAAAAATTATGCTTATTTTAAACTCTTCAAAAAGTACTCAATGACAATCATAATAATGTAGGGAAATAAGTAATAGCACTTTCAGCATCAGTCACACACATATGAGATGCACAGAGATAAATATTTCCTGAGGAAACCCATAAAGGGTAAAAACCTCTTCTTATTTATATGATAAGTAATCTTTACATTCTTTACATTATCATACATATGAGCACCAACTCATAATAAGGCTGAAACCTCTGTTTTGAAAGTTGCTACTTGCTGAGAGCATCAACTCTTTGGTTTCTCTAGCACCAACTAGAAGGAAGCACCAACTCCCTGGTTTCTATAGCACCAACTAGAAGGAAGCACCAAATCCCTAGTTTCTCTAGCACCCACTAGAAGGAAGCACCCACTCCCTAAGTGTTCCAGCACCAACTAGATGGAAGCACCAACTTCCAGTCACATAGGCACCAACCTGTATAACAAAGAACAACAGTTCTCCCTTGCACCAGCCTGCCACCTTGGTTTCTCTGGATGCAACCAGATGGAAGATAGAACTCCCTTTGTTCAAGCACCCACTTGAACCTTTGAGGACAACAGTCCTCCCTAGTGCCTCCCTACCACCCTGAATTGTAAATCTTTACTATTAAGACTTATTACAATGATCTAAAGTTCTTCAATGGCTTACTAGTCACATCACTTTTCTACTACACTGTGCTGCTCTGTCTGCATCAATGTCTTTTGCACACTCCTTGCGCTTTCTGTTCTTTTTCCTTTTATTCTCTCTGCGCCATGTCTCTTCAATGTACCATTCCCCTTCTGTGCATTTCTGCTTCTGTGCTCTGCCTCCTTCTTCACACCTCAATCCCTCACAACAACAACAACAACCCCCATCTCTTCTTTGTTCTGCATACTTATAGTCTCTGTCCTCCTTGTGCATTCTCTCTCGCCATGCTTCTGCATGCTCTCTCCATGTCGAGTGCTCTACCTGATCATCATTGCAACTCTTCATCTTCTCTGGTGGTTTCACCCCCACATCCATCATCACTAGGTGTTATCTTGATATTCCTCAGCTTCTTTGGCAGTTGATACTCTTTGTCTTCTCTGTCATAGATGAGCTCATCCTCTGGCAGAAACCATCATTTGTTTCTAGCAGTTACACTATGAAGTGAAACAGTGTCCCTCTGGTCTTATTCAAATTCATCTACACCATTGAATTTACTTCATTGAATCTTTCATTCATTTCGCCATTTCGCACTTCGGCATTTCGGGATCCCTGTGGTGAATATTTCGTTACTCTCGATGTCCTGATCCCTAAAAATATGAAATGGAGCTTGTCTGCACTAGTTCCTTCCTCCATATTCCGTTGATGTGACCAATGGCTATGACCACAGGCTAAGCCAAAACCTCTTTCTCTTTTTGGCATTTCAGCATTTCAGCAATCCTGTTGTGAGGCTTCTCAACTCTCCAAGTTGCGATCACCGAAACTCCGAAAAAGGAGCTTGCCACTTCAAGATTTTCTCTACAACTGTTTAACCATGTGACTATGAGAGGTGATCAAGCGCTTATCCATATAGTGCTTTCGTGATTTCTCTTTTCGGCACTTCAACATTTCTATGGCGATGAGTTCTTGATGCTCCATGTCTCGGTATCCGAAGCTCCGAAATGGAGCTTGGTTGCACTAACTCCGATCATTTAGGAATTTTGCATTTCGTCCTTTCGCGATTCTTGTGATGAAGAGTCTCGTCACTTGACTCTTCCAACTCCTGGTATCCGAAGCTTTGAAATGGAGTCAGATCAATGGTCCACACCCTAGATGATTCGACGGTCCAGATCTCTTCGTAATTTCACACATCATGATTTCGACATTCTTGATGTGAGAGTTCTTGACAACTCCAACTCTTAGTATCCAAACCTCCAGGATGGAGTCTTTGAGATTTCTTGATTTCACATTTCGCGACTTCGGGACTCCTGTAGTAAGAGTTCTTGACATCCCCAACTCCCGGTATCCGAAATCGTCCTCCTTCTTCCGGGATTTCGATGCTTTTCATTTTGCGATTCTGGGACTCCTGTGGTGAAGTGTTTTGGCACTTCAACTCTTGGCATCCAGAACTATCTCCTGCTTTCAAGATTTCGTCATTTCGCATTTCACGATACCGAGACTCCTATGGTGAAGTGTTTTGACACTTCAACTCCTGGTATCCAAAACTGTCTCCTACTTTCGGGATTTCGGCATTTCACATTTCACAATACTGAGAATCCTGTGGTGAAGTGTTTTGACACTTCAACTCTCGGTCTCCGGGACTCCGAAATGGAGTTATTTCTCAGTCTGTAAAACTCTTGTTGATGTGCCTCTTTCGGGATTTCGGGATTCTGTATTTTGCAACTCCAAGACTCCTATGTTGAAGAGTCTCAACTCTTGACTTCTCAATCTCCCAGTATCCGAAACTCCAAAATCGAGTCAGATCAACATATTCCGGTGTTTCACATTTCACCATTTCGTCATTCTGTCATGAGTTTCTTCCTTGACTCCTCTAATGCCCAGTATCTGAAACTCCGAAATGGTGTTTACACTTCTTATCTTTCCATGCAATTATCCCTACGTTGTTGATCTTCTTTTCCCACCTGTTTGTCATCAAATAAACAAGAACACTCTTGCACTCTTCGTGCACCTCTATACTATCTCTTATGAGCTTACGTTGTCCATGTTTTTCCATCGCTGCATACTCTGATCTTTCCATCAATGACAAGCACAAGGAAATAATGCACAGTTCAACTCCCTAGGAAGAGGAAATTTTAACTCTCTTGGTGGATTCAAAGGAAGAGGACGACGAGGAGGTATGGGTCGAGGGAGAGGTCAGCTCATTTTCTAGAACTAAGCACAGCCTGGACATTTTGAAATGGATTTTCAGAACCCTTGTACTACTTGCAACTATTGTAATTCATTTGATCATGTCATCGAAGAATGTCTAGTGTTGATAGCTAAACTTTAGGAGAGACGAGGAGGAAACCAACAAGTCCAATTAATATCAGCAGAACCTCGCGGTGAGAACCCCAGATTCATTGGCATTACTAGAGGAGGCATTTTTACAGGAGAAGATAGGGTGAATCCATGAAAGACTATAGAAGGATCAGGGATTAGAAGAGCTGCGGAGAAGGCACAACTATTTGATCCAAGGAGAGAAAGGCATACTTTTGAGGAAGAAAGAAAAGAATTGGTAGGAGAACAAGCTTCCTCTTCTAGGGCACAACCAAAAGTAAGGGAATGTGAAATGCCACCAACATTTGGTCAATCTATCTTAGCTAAGAAAGGAAAAGAGGTAAGGAAGATCATAGAATTCTTATACGATATGACTTATAACTTTATAGCGTACTACAGATTGGTATGGTATGACTCAGAACTTTATAGATACCTTCTTATTTGAAATTCAGTAACCTATTGTAAATCAGGCTTTACAAATCATAAAACATAAGGTCTTTGAGGAGGCACCTAAGCCCCCTCTTGACCAAGAAAAAGATGAATGGATTGTGCCTCTTCAGTAGTTACAGGAGTGCTACAATATTAATGTTGATCAAGATGATGACCCGAGGGATGTAAACATTTTAGAAACAAGGGACATAGAAGGGCCATGGATTGAATTACCCTTTGTTGGACATCCCATTAAAATTAAGAAGGTTAATATTGGAACTGAGCAAACACCTAAGTTAGAAAATGTTGGAGATTAATGGGATGATACTACTATTAGCAATATCATAGAGCTATTGCATAAATATCAGGATTTGTTTCCAACCAAGTTCACATACATGAAGGAAATTAAAGGTCCCATGGGAGAAATGAAGACCACCTTGAGACCAGATGCAAGACCCATCAAGAAGAGACCCTACAGATTGAATCCCGAATATAAGCAGAAAGTTAAGATTGAACTAGATAGAATGGTGGAAGAAGGAATCATAGAACCAGTCAAAGAATCTGAATGGATCAACCCTATGTTGGTCCAAGATAAGAAGTCGAGACAAATCAGAATTTGTGTAGATTTAAGGAAACTAAATGATGCATGCCTACATGACCCCTTTCCTACACCCTTTACTGATGAAGTTCTAGATAATGTAGGAGGAAATGAGGTCTACTCATTCACAAATGGATTTTCAGGTTATCACCAGATCAAAATTGCTAAGGAAGATCGACATACGATCACATTTGCAATGGAATGGGGTTCTTTTCAGTACACTATGATGCCTTTTGGATTCAAGAATGCACAAACCATATTTTCTAGGGTGGTGGTCAAAGAATTTAAGGACTTTTTACACAAGTTCTTGGAAGCACACTTTGATGATTGGACTATTTTTAGCCTAATGAAAGATCATATTGAATGCTTGAGGTTAATGTTAGATAAGTGTAGACAATGTTAGATTGCCCTGAATCTTAAAAAGTGTATCTTATTTTCACCCTTTGGAGTGCTACTAGGGCATATTGTGTGTAAACAGGGATTGTTAGTAGATCCTTTTAAGATTGCTATCATTGTTGATCTATCCTCCCCTACTTCGGTAAGACAGTTGTGCACTATGCTGGGAGACACTAGATACTATAGGAAATTTATTAAGGGTTATGCATAGATAACAACACCTATCTAGAAGCTATTAAAGAAATATCGTAAGTTCCAATGGACAGAAGAATGCCAGCAGAGCTTCGACACATTAAAGAAGAAAATGGTTACTGCGCCTATCTTGGTTTTTCCATATTGGAGTAACGAGTTCAATGTTCATGTCAATGCTTCATCCATTGCATTAGGAGCAATTTTAGCACAACCGGGTGCAGAAGACATAGACCACCCCATATCCTTTGCAAGTAGGAAGCTTTCTACAGCTGAAAGGAACTATACTACGACTGAAAGAGAAGGCTTGGCTATGGTATATGCATTATAGAAGTTTAGACACTATTTTCTCGTAGGACATTTTAAGATGCTCACTGATCATTCTGCATTGAAATACTTAGTCAAAAAGCCAGTGTTGGGGGAATAATATGCAGATGGATACTACTATTCCAGGAGTATGAATTTGATATTGTGGTCAAGCCAGGAAGAATTCCAATTCCAACTTATCAACATCATAGTATTGAATCTCATGACCAATTAGTCCCTTGCTATGATAATAAATGATATGCTCTCATTGTGCATCATCTTCTTAGATGAGAACCATTCCTATGGTGTATTCATAGGTGACGTGATAGAGAAATAATTCTAGACCATAGTCAGGAGGGATCAATAAGGGAGTTGTTTGCCCTTGGTTATGTAAGGAAGCAAAGATTAAGGAAGAAAGGTGAAGGACGAAATGCACAGAAGGAACAAAGACCGAGGAGGGGTCGAAGTGGTAGAAAAGAAGGAGCGAAGTAAAGGAAAATCAAGTCGTTGGAAGAGAAGATCAAGGAAAATAAATCATCTAGGAAGATAGACCATGGAAAACTTAGCAAGTGGAAGAATACACCAATGGATTCTTTGGAGCATCTTGTGGAAAAGAAGGAGGAACAGGCTGGCAAATCTCTGAAAACATGGGTCAAGTGGACCTAGGGTTTTGACACCTAGACTTCGGTCTAAGGTTGTCCTAGGAAGTCATGTAATGTATAAATAAAGGTCTAGAAGATCTGGGAGATCATTCATTTGTATTATTGTTATTGTTGCTAAATTATTGGTTGTTAGTCATTGTTGTTGCTATTATTGTTGTTGAGAGCAATATTGAGTTTGTATTCTGGATCTTCCACTGGGTGCGAAGATCAACCCTACAGTTGGGTGTGTAGGAAGGAAAGAGGAAGAGAGAAAGAGAGAAAGAGAGAAGATCTGCAGCTAAGTGCACAGATAGAACTATAAGTTTTCATCTAATATATCAAGAAACACAGTTTTGTGGACATAGCCCTAGGGAGAGGGTGAACCACGTATATATTATTGTCTTTATGGTTGATGATATGTTATTTTTCATCTAATATACTATTAATGAATTGTTGTGTTAGATCATATATATAACTTGCGAAGTAAGCTTAAGAGTGGTAGAGAATATCTAGATTGTTTTGCATTGTGTTTTGGAATCATTTTGCATTTCCTCTAGTTGTAGACACTTGTGTCTTGCAACCCCCTATTTCTACTTCGGGTGAGACTGCATCTACTTCGTAGGTGTTGCCGAAAGGGCCAGTAGTTAGGGTTTGTTGGTGCATTGTAAGAGTTGAACCTTGGGTCTTCCCCTGTGCCAACAGGAGTCGATATCAAAGAATTATTAAAGGTGTAAAATTACCATTAAGCTTGGTCATCCCACACAAAAGGGACACCCTTCTTCAATAAGTGCATAAATCCTTTTACGATCTCAGCATAATTGGGAATTAATATAAGTAATACATTTTCCTTCCCTTGCAAACTTTGGAGGTGGTTGATGGGACGAGGAGGAGGTAAATTTAAAATGGCCTCAACCTTAACGAGATAAACCATGATTCCATACTTGGACACAATGAATCCTAGCAATCTCCCAAGGACCACAAAAAACATTATTTTATGTGGGCTCAAATAGATATTATAGTTGTCGCATCGGGTGAAAATGGCCCTCAAATGACCAGGATGATCCTTGCGATGCTTGGAACGAGAAGCCAAATCGTCCAAGTATGCCCATAATTTTTTTTGATGTCATGAAACATTAAATAAATGGCCTATTGGAAGAAGAATCTAACATTTTTAAGACCAGATGGAAACTTTTTATAAGCAAAAGTAACTCAAGGAAAAATGAAGGAAGTCTTCTGTTGTTCTTCCGATTTGATTTGGATTTGATTATAGCTAGATAAACCATCCATGAATGAGAATATTTCACTCCCGACACATTCATCTATAATGTGATCAATGAATAGAGTTAGATAATTATACTTTGGACAAGATTTTTTGAAATCCCTATAATCAAGATAGAACCTAATAGTGCCTTGTTTCTTAGTGACCAAAACGAGTTTAGAAACCCATTCGGTCAATGGAACCAAATAGATAAACTATGCATGAATATTTTTTTCAACCTCTTACTTGATGGTAACAACTTTCTTTGGGTTGACTAGTCAGAGCTTCTACTGAAATAGATTGGCTTTGTAGTATGTTTTAATTTCATGTTCGATGATATAGGGGTCAATGCTAGGAATTTCTTCATAGGACCAAGAAAAAAATTTGTATAATTATCTGAATAGGGTCCTATAAAGTTCAATTTCTTGGGGTGAATAGTCAACACCTATCAGGATGTGTTCCATGACACTTGGCTTCTGGGAAATGTCAATGGGCATAATTTTCAGAATATTCACCAAATTCCCTTTTGAAAATAAATCATGAACCATAATGTGAGATTGGTACCATTGAACATTATTAATGGCGACGAGACTTTTAATGTCATCCTTGTTGATGTTAAATAATGATCTATCTTAATAACAACATTTTCATATTTTTCTTGGCTAGAGAAAAATAATCAGGATTCTCACCATGTGTTTATAGCCTCTTTTACAAAAAATTCAACTAATTCCCAAGAAATATGTCCTTGGAATTAATGTTATCTTTTATAATTTAAGTATGTCAAAATGGAAAAATAAAAATAAAGAATTCATAACATAAAGTATTTTTGAGCTACTTTAGAAACACGATCTTTTATAAAGATAACATAAAAAACTCAAATGAGAGTCAAAACCATCCAAATATTTTATTTAAATAAGTCTAAAATACAGCCAACATCGTGCTTCATACCCCAAGGGTAAGGACCAAAATGAAACTTAGGAATTAACAATAGTATATTGCATCATAAAAAGACCATTTGTATCATCAAGTGAAACCAAGACTGAAACAAAGATGAAATGACAGACCACAAATGTCGCTCCCTTGACTTTGCACAAAACCCTCAATCAATACTGGAAACTAATATAGAAATCTAACAAGAATATGCAGACTATCAGAGATAGGTGATGAATCTTGTGAAGTATATCATCAAATCAATACTTCTTGGATATCCTTGTTGCCACCTTCAATAGGATCATGTTATCAACAAGAAGTCCTTAGAACTTATGTATTTCAGATATTTATGAATTAGAAAATAAATCCCACTTAAGAAGCAAGAGTATACCTTATTAGAGATGTTCTCTCTATTACTCCCCATTTACTTGTCCCTTGAAATCTTCACTTATTCTTCTCAAAAGTAGTTTGAGAAGTTCAACTAATTTTGGTTATGTCATTAACTAATTTAGTTAATGGGGACAAAATTATAGATTAATAATAAGGATAAATAAAAACTAACTAATATGTGGGGACCCCCTAATTATTATTTTAATTTTAAAATAATTTTATCCTTGTTTCTCCTTTAAAATAGACACGGTTTCATGCTTCCAAAAATCAATTTAAATATCAACATAACCCATATGAAAAAAATTGTAAACATCCTCATGACTCCTGAATTATAAATATATTTATCAAAATAAATATATCAGTTTGCTTCCTTAGTCAAAGGTTGTCATAACATGTCAAAAATGAATATATCACCAATTTGTCTCAAAATAAATTGATGTGTAAATAACCAAAATTATAATTAATCAGTATGATCAAACATACCACTATCCAAAAAATAACCATAATTTACTCAAGAGTAAAATATCAAAATAAATCTGTAAATTTACAAGTCATATTTTTTGTGTGAGGCAGCTTGACTCTTCTCACTTCCTTGAGGCTTTGTTACCTTCATGAGTTCTATACCTTCATCCATTGGTGCTTTAAGTCTTGTTGTTGATTCTTTTGGATGTATGTCCTCAAAGAAAATATGTTTACTTTCAATTTTCTAGCATTGGGCATAGGAAGCGACTGAATGTGATGAGGTTACTGACTGGTCAGAGTAGACAGATTGGGAAAGTTGTTTTCCTTTACTAGGCTCAGGTTATTGGGCTAGACATTTGAGCTTCTTCAATGGATACTGAGTAGAATGGGCATGAGAATATTTTGATGTAATATGGAGTGATAATATTTTTGGAGGAGGTGGAGTTAAAGGAAAGGAGGCAGTGGGCCATCCTTGAGCTTGATGCTAAGGAGGATTAAAAATTTCCTTCCAACCATCGTTGGTCAGAATCTTAGGTGGTAATCAAAAATCTGGTTGCACGGGGACTCTAGAATATTTGGATGGGGTTGGATTAGAGGTCTTACATGTGGAGGATGGGGTTGAAAATCCCCTTGTCCTGCTAAGTTCAAGAAACCAATCTGTAGTATTTGTTTAAACTCCTCAGATTTAACATCAAAATGGATCGAGAAACACAGACTTTTATTTCCCCAAAATGAATTAGGTATCCTCCCTCTTCCCATGTTTCCTCTTCCACCACTACTTCTACTAAATAAAATCATATATAAGTGTAAGGTAGAGTTAGAGTATGCAAACAATAGCCAATAAACATCAAATACTATTTTTCCTAACATAGCTTTGAATAGCTTTGTTGACAACAAACAACATGCAAGCAATCAGAGGAATTAAAGGGAAGGGGAATAATCAAGATCAGTTCTATTCTTCAACTCCTTTTCATCACATAAGTAATTATCATTCAATAACATGGGAGAAATAATGTATTTGGGAAATATGATAGGATTGTAATGTGTGAAAAATAACATAATGGTAGGGAAACGAAATGACACATGTTCATAAAATAATTTATCATGAATTCAACACTCTCTTATAACTTACCTGTAAAATTATATCAACTTTTTTCATTTCTTTATTGTCAAAAATGAACCATACATTAGGGATAAATAACTTATGAAATAAAATGAATATGACATTGGGAGCTGGGAATAACACATGGAAAGTGAAAAAAAATGGAGGAATTGGCCCCGAAGTAGGATTTAAAACTTTTCAAGACAACCAACTTGCAACTTATTCTTTCAAAAATATGACCACAACCATATACATGTCTCAATCATGGCCTAATATTGTTTCCAATATTAACAACAATTAATTAGGAAATGTTTAATTTCATAACACATGGGAAAAATAAATGAAATTTTAAAAATGATACATGAATTTGGGAAAAAAGAATAGCTTATGGAAAGTGAGTACATGAGGGAAATGATCTTGAGTATATAAAATAAAAAATTACAGTCTTCAAAAAATCTCAATTCTGATTAATAATCGATGAGCAATAACATGAAACCATAAGTCGATCTCAATTGAAACCTTTATACTTATAATTCCCTTACATATTCTTTTGTAAAATCAATTTTCATTGATAATTCCAACATATATTTTCTTTCAACTTCAAATAAACTGTGCGACAAATCTTATTCGAATATAACTATCATCTGACTGATAATAGTGGAATGAGAACATTCATATTTCTTCAAACTGATATTAACTATTCCAATTATCCTTTTGCATAAATCAAATTTGAACGGGTCTAAACTGACATTCGACACATCTATATTTGAATTGTGATCATATTACTTTCAAGAAAACTCATTCTCATATGTCTAAGAAAATCATAAAAAGTAGTTTATTTTCCAAAATGAGACCAAAGATCCAAACATATGCTTCATTTCTTTAGAGGTTATCATTGTTCTTTAAAGAAGATTAGGGTTTCCAAATTCGTAGATAGACAAAACTTTTACAAGGATAGAAATGTAGATTTTCCCCTTGTACAATATTTTACTACAAATAGATTTTCAACAAAAGAAAAGAAAACACACACATTACATAATGATTTTTCCCCTAGAAACCCAAACTGGGAAAACCAACATATTTTATATGCATTCATAGTGATACATTGTTTACAATACAATATACATATAGGAACCAATGACATCCAAAAACCTAACCCAATGACTTGGATTAGTCAACAACCCTTATTTCTTAATTGGAAATAGAAAACCATCGGCAAAAACCATGTATCGAAAAAACACCCAACAATGGACACAAAAATCGAGGCAAAATGAAAAATGAGGAAAAATGAAACACATTTCCCGAGTAAAAACATTTATCGGGGGCGCTACCCCCAAACCCCCGCACAGGGGGTATATCACCCCCATGCAACCCCCGTCAACATATAGGGATGCAAGTCCCTATGGTTTTGCAACAAGACAACATTAACTTATAATATTAATCAAATAGAGAACTGGAATAGTTTTAAAAAAATAGTTGGAATCAAACCAAACCAAATATCTCCCTTCGTATAATGAATCAAAATTTTCTAGAAAAGAAAATGCAAGGTGCAACCCATTACATGGAAACCCAAAAACCCGGGTTGCAATAAAACAAGTTCCACATGGCACATGATTCTATAAATCGAATTTTATATATAAATATGAAAAAAGGGTTTTGTATAAACTCACAAATAAAGGGAAATTCAAGGAGCGACCCCCATTTTCATTTAAACAAAAATATCACTCAGATTATATATTCATGGACCATGATTTTACTACTACTTTTCATTGTAAATATGTTGAGGAAGAATACCTTTGTGTTGGATTATTGAGAGAGGGGATGAATCAGTAATAGAGCAATTTAATCATTTTTAACCATATAATCCAAGTGTTATATCAATGTAGCATTATCATCCAATAATTGCATAGAAAATAAGTAATGAACAATTGAACAATCATATGCATACACAGTACACCGGTGTTTTACGTGGAAACCCAAAGTGGGAGAAAACCACAAAATGCTTTTTCTTATATGTCTTGAAGAATTTCATTCATTGGAAGCACCAACTTCCTTTGTTTTCTAGCTGCAACTGGAAGGAGGCTCCAACCCCCTAGTTTCTCAAGCTACAACCTGAGGGAAGCTCCAACTCCCCAATTCTCTGG
>JZKD02S0011020.1:21071-35253 GCA_000966675.3 Picea glauca
TTGTGTGTGTGTGTGTGTGTGTGTGTGTGTGTGTGTAATAAATAGAGCCATCATAGTCATTGAAAGACATTTTTTTGGAACTGTAAGATATTTTTGTATGTTGATAAAGAGGTCGTCTTTGGCTATCATTATAATACTCTTATAGATCTGAGATTGGTTGTGGACTATTCCCTCCTCTCCCATATTGTTTGGTGCATGTGGCTATGAGAATCGTATCAATTAGACTATTATTTTATTGATGTGTTTATTTCTCACTTATCTTGTGCTTGCTAACATCTTATATGAAATAGGTATCTTCTTGGTAGTTTGTAAACTATTCTAGGTTGCTTAGAATCTATGATTATTCATATGCATTAGTATTAGACTACTCTCTCTTTTGTTGTATGAATAATTTTTTTTATTTTAAAACAATGGTTGTACAAAAGAGAGGTGTTATAACATCCATGTTTTACCCCTAGATTAGTGATGTATATATGTCAGAATTACATATGGATATGGGGAAAGAAATGTGATATGTAAACATTGTAAATCATAATGATAAATAAAAATAATGTTGCTTCAAGTGGACATGGGAAAAGTAATGGGTGGATAAGTATCCACAAGAGGGGAAAGATTGCAAGGGGTATGAGAAGGGAGAGATCATGGGTATTAATATCAACCCACTTTGTTTAGAAATTACCTTGTGTTATGAAACTTATATTTTCTTTGGAGTGTTTCTAAATCCAATCATTGAATTCATGTAAGAGGGTGGGTGAGAGAATTCAATTCAAGAATTTATTGTGAGCATGGGGGATGAGTACAATCCTCCTTGGGAGGAGTGTGAGTTGGAGTAGCCAATGAGTCAAATGAGTAAAGGAGAGACAATGTGTTATGGAGGTAGCGAGAGGTTTACACAAAGTGGTATCAATGAACATGATTTGGGAGAAGCAAGAGATTGCACAAATGTGCAGAGGAAAGAAGTTGGAGTAGCACATGAGCATGGAGCATGAGAGTTGAAGAAGCAAGTTTCTAGGCCTGCATAATGAAATATTTGTGAGAGGGAAAGTTTCCCTGAGGAAGGTAAGTTGTGTGCTTTCATTATTTCCTAGCAGTTGACATCCCTAGTGTCCCCAATAGTGATATTCTTATCTGACCAAGCACACTGGTGCAGTGGGGGTAAGAGTGAATGTTTGAGGGAATAACAATAGTGAAGGGGTATCCCCTTCATTGGGCCGTGTGGGCCATGAGGAAGAAATCTTGGTGGATTTGGATAGTCGTAGGAAGACTAGTCACCTTGGGAAGATTCTTATTGTGAGGGATACCCACTTTTGTGGATACATAGCCCCAGCATGGGGGTGATCTGTTGCTGAGATATAGAAAAACAAATCTATGGTTGGGAGGAATTTTCATACCATGTTGATGGTTTCATATTTGTTTCTTAAAGATAAGTTTTAATCTATGTGCTTATATTCTTGTTTATAGATTAATTGTTATGCATGAGAACTCTGAGTTTAGTATTTTACATGTTGTTATGAGTTGTTGTTTTAGTTTCTATTCATGGTTTTACAAGTGTTGTTAGATGCATGATTGGTAGAAATGTTTCACTATATTTCTATTTATCTTTGATATCATAACAAAAAATTTATGGTAACACACTTTAGAGAGTGTTCTGGGTGCATTACAGTGAGGTAATAGACTTGACATAGTCATTTTATAGTAATGTGCCTCGACTAGGGGCCAGGGTGTGTTACAAAGTGGTATCAAAGATTTGATTATAACACTCAGGTTTTATGGGTCAACGACATTGCATAGGAAGGGAATTTCAAACCCTTGATGGAGAAGTTCGCTAAAAGTCCCGAGATATGGTCATTTAGCAAGTTGCAGAGCCAACAAAAAAATAGGAAAATATATGTACATACTAAGGGATAAAAGCCAAATTTGAATATGCAAGAATGATGAGGAGAAAAATTGAGGAAAGTGACATCATGCTGACAAGTGTAGATGGTTTCAAGGAAGGGTTCGATTGGCATGAACCCAATGGATTGTGGGACTCTAGGATTTGTTCCACATGTAGGGACAATGAGCATATAATTTCAACCCTGTATAGATCTGGACCATTCAATCTAAGATATCGAGAGATCCTAGTCATCATATCTCTCGGAAGACCACTCCTAGGAAGTGAATTACCTGAAATAATTGTAGGAAATAGGTAATAGGAGAATCCATAGGTGTGGAAAAGTGTGATTCTGAAGGGAGGAACCCACAAGCATGAACCCATGAGGACAAGGATCATCCATATCATCGATAATAGATCTTGGTCGTTCTTTAGAATTTAGGTTGTAGGAGAAATCTCATGGGGAAATATCATGGAGAAATATCACAAGAAAAGGGTCATGGGAGAAAGATCATGGGGAAATATCTCATGGGGAAAGACCACGTGAGGAAATTCTCATAGGAGAAAACTCACATGAAGGAGCTTGCAAGAGAAAGATCTCAAGAAGGAGCTTGTGGGGAAAGAGCTCACAGGGAAAGGCTCATGGGAGAAATCTTGTAGGAAACAACTCATGGTAGAAAGCTTAGGGAAGGATCTCCATGGACAAAATTCAGTGATGGGTTTTCCCAATAGGCTTGTGGCTTGCAGGCTATGGGAAAATCATAAGAACTAGTTAAGTCACCACTATGTGTGGAAAAGTTCATGAAGGTTTTTATGATAGACTTGCAAGCTCCAAGTTCAGAGGATTTTTTCAATGATTGGCACATAGGTAGACTTGGAGGAGGATGGGGAAATCCATGGTGGCCACAACAAACAACATGGAAGATGTGGAGCATGACACGTGGGATCTCACTGCCACTTCAGCAATGCCATGTTAGCATGCCATGTCAGATGACACACTAAATTACAATGTCCTAAGTGTCATGTCATCTTGTTGAGTCAACATGCCATGTCAACAAGGGTCAACAAATCAAGGATTTCCACATGGAAGTTGGGTACAAGTGGGACCTGCAGTTACTATTTGTAAAGGTAAAGGTTGAAATTGATCAAGGATGAATCTCAATTGTTCATTAGGAAAGGAGAATGAATATTGATCATCCATTGGAGATCAATGATTGGGAAGGCTTGTTTGACAGTGTTGAAAAAAATGGCAATCCCATTAGTTTTGTGGACTGCATGCTAGAGATAACTCATGAGTATGTAAAGTTGACACTTTGTGGTAAAACATCCATGAAGTTAAGCCCAATGGTGTTCCATTTTGTTTATCGTGAAAAAATGTTAATAGCATGCTTAAATTGATACTTCACGATGGATAGTCTGTGAAGTTAGGTCTAATAGTGTTGCATGCTACAGGTTGTAGAGGGAATTGGTGTGTATGTACAAGTGACATCCTGATGGGTGAATCCTGATGGAGGGAGCCTAACAATGTTGCAGGATATGGGATACAAGGAAATCCATGAGCATTGCAAGTTATGCATTATGATGGGAATTCACTACAAAGGTGTTTCCTACAGTGTTGTGGGTTGTAAATTTGAAGGCATGTGTTCAATGGTGTAGGGAACGAAACATCACCCCAAAGGTGCCAGATGGGTCCACATGGATGTTAGTGGGCAAGTGATGTTACTTGGTGTGTATGTTAGTACGTACACATGAAGGACACATAGACCTGATGATGTCATCACAAGAAAATTCCCAAAAACTTTAAAAGCGAATAACTTTATGCTCCAAACACAAATTTAAGAAAAAGAATAGTCATTTGAAAGATTTTGTTGAGAGGAATCATATTGTGCATTCATATTTATGAATGGAGAATAAAAATACTCAGACAAGTATAAAATATGTATGAGGGAATAGTGAGGAAAAATTATTTAAAATTATTAGATTATTTTTATCTAACAAAAATTCTTTTATGGCTACACATTTTGTATAATTAGGCTTTATATTGATCAGAGTAGGTGAACTATCAGGAAAAAAGATATGGAATATTCTCAGGGCTATTTCACCTAGGAGGAGCAGGTCAAAAGGCTCCATGTTAGCATGGGAAATGAAAAGACTAAATCAAATGGGCATAGAATTTGAGTGGGATCATTATGGTCTGGTTGAAACTATAATAAGCTTACAAAAGGAAGTGCATAGATACCGAGTATATAATGAAAGGATAATGATATATCAAGAAGATCTACTACACAATATAAACATGTTATAGAATCAATTCAACAAAGTCTCTGCCACAAAAAAAGCATCTAGTGCAGGGCAGGCAGGCCACATCTAAGTCCTATGAAACAAGGGAGTATCCCATAGGGTCATACAGTCAAGGAATGTTAGTAGAAAACATCACCACTCCTTAAGAAACTCAACCAAAATAACCCATGCAAGATCGATGTCAGTGACCACCCCAAGTGTGTCCCTTGTCAGACATCAAAAGAGAATATATGTACCATATTTATCACAAGGAGAGCTCGGGAAGCTCAAGCCGCCATATTTTGACGGAGAGAATAGGAAGGGACAAGAGGTAGAAGCTTAGTTATTGGACATGAGGAAATATTTCCATTTGCATGAAAACCCATCAATTGTAGAGGCCATAATTGCAACTTACTATCTTCAAGGAAAAGATTCTATGTGGTGGGATTAACTCAAGTAAACTAAAAGCATTAATGAGAAGAGGATTTCTTGGAATCAATTCAATAAATATTTCTAGTAGTAGTACTTTTCATAGTGATATTATGATAGGAATATGCAAGAGTTATTTGAAATGAAGCTTGGAAGCATGACCATGGAGGAATATGAAAGGAGATTCTTAGATCTTCTGAGGTATGTGGAATTCATAAACGATGAAAAGGTTAATATTCATAGGTTCTTAAGTGGGTTTCCATCATTCTAAAAGGATAAAATTTAGTATGATGATTCTAGAATTTTAGAAGAATCCATAAGGAGGGTTAAGTTCTTGTATGAGAAAATCAAAGGAAGGCCATCTTTCCAAAAGGCCTAGGATGACAATAAGAAAGGTAAAATGGATCAAATGAAGAAGGAATTCAAGCCACCTTTTATCGGGAATAGATCTCAAGCATATCAACAAGGGAAGCTGGGTAAAAGTGAAGTTAAAGTGACTGATGTAATGGGAAAAATTCCAAGGCAACATCCCATGAGGTTTTGGGGATGTGATGGGTACCATATGTACAAGGATTGTCCTCACAAAGGACATAATATGAGGATTGTACACAAAATTGAGGATGTTTATACAATGGATGATGTGGGAAAGAGAATGACAAGGATATATGAAGCCTTGTACAACAACAAATCATACTACCAATCCCACATGATTGATATAGAAGGTATCATTGACAATATACCCATAACTATTTTGATTGATTCTTGAGATAGTCATAGCTATGTAGATCCCAAGTTGGTTGAAATAATTAAATCGAAAACATGTAAACATAAAAGGTCTTGGTTATTTCAGTTATATACTAGAATGAAGAGGAGAATTAGTGAGATTGTTAAAGAATTCTCAATGAACTTGAATGTATTCAACACTAAGGAATATTTGAACATCATACTACTTGGGTCCTATGACTTCCTGATTGGTACGGATTGGTTGGAAAAGAATCATGTTGTCCTAGATTGTTACAATAAGTCTCTCACATTTTTTGATGAGTAATGAAACTCAAGTACATTTTATGGTATCCGAAGACATATAGTTGTCAGAGAAATATCAACATTGTAGTTGAATAAAAGTTTCAGAAAAGGGTGCCAAGTATATGTAACTCATATGGAAGAATGAGGCAAGGATAAGGAGACAAGTCTGGAGGATTATCTATTTCTGAAGGAATATTAAGAAGTTTTTGGTAAGATGCTAGGTTTACCACAAAAGGGGGACATTTATTTCTCTATTGACTTAGTGCCTTGGGTTGCACCAGTGTCCAAATCTCTCTATAGAATGAGCATGCCAGAACTAAAAGAGTTGCAGATGCAGCTAAAGGAATTGTTGAAGAATGGGTACATACACCCATGTGTTTCTCCTTGGGGTGCCCCAGTTATTTTTTTGAATAAGAAGGATAGGAATCTAAGGTTATGCATTGACTTGAGACAATTAAACAAGGTCACGGTGAAGAATAAGTATCCATTACCAAGAATTCATGATCTATTTGATTAGTTGAAGGGGATAAGGATATTTTCCAAGATTGACATGAGGTTAAGTTACCATAAAGTAGAGATCATAGATGAAGAAACTAGCAAGACATATTTTAGGACAAGATATGGGCACTATGAATTTGTAGTGGTTCCTTTTGGGTTAAAAAATGCACCAACTACATTTATTTGTTTAATGAATGGAGTGTTCATGGATTACATGGACAAGTTTGTTTAGTGTTCTTGGATGACATCCTCCTCTACCCAAAAATAGAGGAGGAGCATGAAAAACATTTGATAATGGAGCTTCAAGTTTTAAGAGAGCATCAATTATATGCCAAGTTGATCAAGTGCTCTTTTTACCAAAAACAAATCCAATACTTGGGCCACATAGTTTCAGAAGATGGTATAATAGTGAAGCCAAAGAAGGTTGAGGCAATCAAGATTTGGATAGCAACTGGAAAACTTTCTGAGGTTATATCCTTCATGGATTTAATTGGCTATTAGAAGAGATTAATTGAAAGTTTCTTCAATATTGAATACCCAAGAAATTCTTTGCAAATTTCCTGAAGAATTTATTGTAAATTTCGAATGGAGCTCCAAGTGTGAAAGAAGTTTATAGCACTTGAAGAAGTTATTAACCAGTGCACTTGTGTTAAAGGTTGAAGATCGAAATAAACATTTCATTGTGTGCATTGATACATGCAAACAAGGGATCAATGGAGTATTTACACAAAATAGACACATAATCTATTATGTGACGTAGCCCTCCCAACCTGTAGGTCAGAAGTCCATGCACACAGGATCTTTCTTCTTCCGCTAGACCGAATAGATCTCAACAATAGGCTCTTCTATTTCCCTTTTGGGAAATCTGCACCCACAAATAACCTTGAGGAATTCCCCCCCCCCTTTATACTTTGGGATATCGGACTTCGCAATTTCACGAATCCGGTGGTCAAGCGCCCTGTCTCTCAAATCCCCGAAAACCTGGAAACAGTCAACGCTTGAGCTTTCCCTTGTCAATTTTGGATTTCTCCTTATCGTGAGTTCACGAGTTGCGATGTCATGCAAATCTACTCCATGAACCCTGAAATCCCGATTCCCTATTTCCTGAAATCCCAAAATGTCAACCCTCGACATGATTCTCGGCGTTGGTCCCACAACTAAACTTTCGCCTTTTTGGGACTTCGCACTTCGCGAGTCTTAACGCAAAGATTTTGGGACTTCAATCCATGAAACCCCGAAATGGAAATCCTCGGTAAATCCAATGGTCCTTGTTGGCTTGAATATACGGCTCTGCCTCTCCTGAGCTTAAACCTTTGAAAACACTCTTCTTAACTCCCCTGCTACTCTACAAGATTTGATGGCTCGTGGGACTTCACGAATCCTCCATGGAGAATTTCGATCATCTGTTTCCCTTCCTTCTCAAGGGCTTCTGCAAGTTTTTACCAAAGTGGGTTTCAACATTACTTAACCACCTGTGACACAAACTTGCGACGCCTTCTCAATGCTCTAATGCACCAACTTCCTGTGCTCCTCTTTGACAATTTTGAAGGCTTTATCCTTCCTGAGATTTTTCTAACTCTGAGTCTTAAAGAAGACCCCTGCATGCACTCCTTGCGGCAAATTCCTCAGCTACTCCAAGGAATTGAAGTCCTTCGACTCTGCGCACTCCTTGCAAAAGTAGTCCTTCAACAATTTCTCAGGTTCGCAAACTCTGAGACTTTACTCGGCCTGCGCACTCCTTGCACGGCTCTTGTGCCTAACTGCACTTCAGAGGGAATGATAACAAAAGCTATATTATCTGAGATTTCAGAGACAAACCTCTGAACCCTTTGTCAATGCACTCCTCGCGGACAATTCAACTGCACTCCTTGCAGGAACTCTTGCTCAGATAGAGAAACAATTGAAACTCATTTCCCTTACTCTCTCTCTCTCTCTCATATTTCAAACATTCAACAAGAAATCATTCATACATAACATAAACAAAAAATGCATGACAGAAAGAGTAAAACATTCATGAGAATAACATTCGACAATACATACACAGAGAATATTTGAACACCATGAGTCTGAATCAAAACCCTTTTTGTATTAATCCAATACTTATGTACATGGAATTCTTCTACACAGCTCTCTCCTTCTTCTCTTCTATGCTCTCAATTGACATAATCATTCCTTGTTACAATACACAATGAGGGTGTCTATATCCCATTTCCCTCTTTCATTCTAAGCTGTCTAATATACGCATTAAATTCTATCTACTTGCATTAACTATTATAAATTCCTTCTACCTACTAAGGACGAGAGCGGATCACTCAAGGTCTGTTTATATTATACAAGTGTCCCCTTCGTTTAATGATCTCATTGTCATTACATAATATTTTCAAAATTCACGTTGGGTGCTTTTCTAGTTGTCTTTTATCTCTGCGTTGGCTTGCTTGAGATGCTCCTGCATCATACTCCCTCGCTTGAAAATTTTCATGGGCTCCTATCCATGAGCTCGCGCACGGTCTTTCCATGCTTCTGGATCTCTGCTTCGTTTTCCCCGCTGGCATATTCAACTGGATGGCCCTTGCATTTGACCAAATACTCTAAGTATTACTTTCGCCTGGTCTTCTTACTGACCCTTTTATCCAGTATGCACTCCATCTGCGGCTTTTCTGCAACTGGCATCTACTTTCGCCACTGAACCTTTGGTTGTTCATTTCCTGCTTTTGTTTCCTCAGCTTTATATAGGTACAAATCTAAGACATTGAATATCTGAGAAATTCCGACCCCATCGGGTAATTCAATCTCGTAAGCATTTTCCCCAAATTTCTTCAAGACCTTGCATGGTCCGGTTTTCTTCATTTTCAGTTTATTATATGTTCCTCTCGAGAACCTTTCCTTTCTCAAATGTGCGAGGATCAAATCACCAAATTCAAATTGAAGTTGTCTTCTGTGTTGATCTTCTCTCTGCTTATATTTCTAGTTCGAACTCTGCAATCATTCCTTCACCTGGCTGTGAAGTTCCTTCATCGCCTTTGCGAAATCTTCTACACTAGCACTCCTAGTCACAATCTGTTCTGAATCTCTCAGCTCAGAAACTCCTCTCGGCTGCATGCCATAGATGATATGAAATGGACTTTGTCCTGTGCTTCTATTAACTAAGTCGTTATAAGAAAACTCCACCTGTGGTAATATGTTATCCCACTGGCTGTGGTGTTCTTTCACCAAGCTTCTCAGCAAGTCTCCCAGACTTCTGTTCACTACTTCTGTTTGTCCATCCGTCTGAGGATGATAAGATGAACTAAATGAAAAGTTTGTTCCTATATTCTTCCATAAGGTTCATAGAAGTGTCCTACAAACTTAGTGTCTCGATCCGAAACTATGCTTCTTGGCAAGCCATGAAGTCGAATGCCTTCTTTGAAAAATAGGTTCGTAATGTGAGTTGTGTCACTAATTTTTTGGCATGGAATGAAATGTGCCATTTTGGAAAATCTATCCACCACCACAAAGATTGAGTCAAAGCCTCTTTGTGTTCTTGGCAACCCCAATATGAATTCCATGCTGACTGCATCCCACGACCTCTTAGGTATGGGTAATGGTTGATAAAAACCTGCATTCTGCCTCTTTCCTTTTGAATGTTGACAAATTCTACATCTGTCCACAAATCTTTTGACGTCTGCTCGTATTCCTGGCCAAAAATATGACTCATTCAACTTTGTGAACATCTTGTCATGACCGAAATGCCCAACCAATCCTCCACTGTGTTTCTCCTTCAGCAAATTCTCCCTCATGGAGCATTTTGGAATACAAATCTGATTACCTTTAAACAGTAATCCTTCTTGGATCATGCATTCTGCCCATTGGCTTCTATCTCTGAGAATTGGATTCTCAGCTGCTTCGTATGCCTCTTTAAAATCTAGATCATCTCTGTAAATGTCCTTGAGATCATCAAAACCCAATGTTTTGACTTTGAACTCCTGCAATAGAAAACACTTCCTACTCAAAGCATCAACAACTTTGTTAGCAATACCAGAAATATATTTAATCACAAAAGTGAAAATTTTCATATATTCAACCCATTTTACATGTCTTTGATTCAACTTTTCCTATTGAGTCACAATCTGCAGTGCATGATTGTCACTATATAAGACAAACTCTTTCAGGATCAAGTAATGTCTCCATTTCTTCAATGCCTGAATGATAGCATAAAACTCCTTGTCATACGTGGAGTATTTGACTTTCGCTTCATTTAGCTTCTCGCTGAAGTATGCTATCAGCCTGTCTTCTTGACTCAAGACTGCACCTATTGCAAATCCACTTGCATCTCATTTCACTTGAAATGTATTTTGGAAACCATGCAACACCAGAATTGGTTGTTCCGTGATCTTCCTCTTCAACAAATTGAAATAATTTTCGGCTTCCTTTGTCCAGTGAAAAGACTTGTGTCTCTTCTTCATTGTTTCCATCATCGGTGCACTAATTCCACTGAAATTCCTAATGAAATTTCGGTAGAAATTAGCCAATCCGTGAAAACTTCTCACCTCAAAGATATTCTTTGGTGACGGCCAATTCTTGATTACCTCCACCTTATCCGGATCCATCCTCAATTTATCTGCAGAAATAATGAACCCCAAATAAATGAGCTTTGTCTTCATGAATGAGGATTTCTTCATGTTTATCAAAAGCTTCTCCTGCTATAACCTCTGCATCACTATAGCCAAATGTTTCAGATGCTTTGCCTTTGTTTTACTGAAAATTAGTATGTCATCAAGGTACACAATGACAAATTTTCCAATGAAATCCTTCAGGATTTCATTCATCAATCTCATGAAAGTACTCAGTGTGTTTGTTAAACCAAACAACATAACAATCCATTCATACAACCCCTCATTAGTCTTGAAGGTTGTCTTCCATTCATCACCTTCTCTCATGTGAATATGGTGATAACCGCTTTTCAAATCAATCTTCAAAAAATATTTTGCTCCACTCAAGCAATCCATCAGATCATCCATCCTTGGAAATGGAAATCTGTACCTGATGGTTACCTTGTTGATCGCTCTCGATTCAGTACACATCCTCCAGCCTCCGTCTTTCTTTGGACTAAGTATTGTCAGAACAACACACGGACTCATGCTCTCCCTGACCAAACCTTTGTCCAACAGATCCTGGACTTGTCTTTTGACCTCTTCATTCTCCTGTGGCATCAATCTGTACATTTCTTTGTTTGGAAAACTAGCTCCAGGTATGAGATAAATATGATGACTCACACTTTTGATCGGTGGCAACAAACGAGGTAGTTCATCCACTACTATGTCAGCGAACTCTTCCAGCAGTTACTACACCTCTTCTGGTAAATCATCTACCCTTGTGCTGGTTAAAACAATATTTGGCTTCCTGACCACAATGAATTGTGGTTCCTCCTTCTTCTTAACCTCTGTAAGAAGTTCCTTCCCACTCATGAGAAGTACAGTGTTACTTACCTCAGGTTTCACATATTTATCTTTGATTGGAAGAAACATGTGAGTTCTCCCATTCTTCTCTAGGGTGTATGTGTCCATTCTCCCGTCATGAATCACATTATTTTCATACTTCCATGGTCTACCTAGCAATAGATGACAAACATCTATAAGAATAACATCACACCAGATCTTATCATTATATCCTCCTATCTTAAATTCAACTAAACATTATTTAGTGAAAGTTATCTGATGTCCTTTTTGTCGCCATGAAACTCTGTATGGGCTTGGATGATCAATCGTCTCCAACTCCAGTTTTTCTACCATCTCTGTTGAAACGATATTATCTGTGCTACCACTGTCCACAATGACTTTGCATACCCCTATCTTTGGTCTTGCAAGCAGTCTGAAAAAGTCTGTTTCTTTGGACTAAACTCTCCACTTCTTTCTCCAGTGTCAAAAGAGATTTTCGCATCATCAATGATCTTCCACCTTCAACATCCTCTACTTCAACATTCTGCCTTTGTGCTTCGGAAATGTGAGCCTCACCACCTTCCTTCTTTTTGTATGGACACTCATAAGACTTGTGTCCATTCTTTCCGCATGTGAAGCATGTTATTACTGCACCTCTTCCTCTTCCTCTACCCTTGGTACGAGGAAAAATATTATTATCTGCATAATCTCCTCTCGGGTCAGTATATTGCCCTTTCTGTGAGCTTCCACCTCTCTCAATCTAAGGTTGAGGTTTCTTCCAGTCTTCCTTAGGCTTCTGATTTCTATCTTGGACAAGATATTTTCCCCTGGGATGACTTCTTCCTTGGCCTCTTTGACCCTTCTTTCAGTTCAGCTTCTCTTCCGCCTTTAGAGCCATTTGATAAGCATCTTCCACCGTTCAGATAGTCAACATACTCATCTCATCCTGAATTTCGTATCTCAGGCCATTCATATATCTGGCAACCTTTTCATCAGTACTTTCACGATGACCTGCTCTAATGTTTAGCCTGTAGAACTCTTCAGTGTACTCCTTCACTGTCATCAGCTTTTGTCTCAAGTTCTGCATTCTTCGAAACAAAGTAATTTGATAATCTCTGAGAATGAATTTTTCCTTCATCTTCGCGATCATCCTACCCCAACTCTTGATCTTCTGCTTGCCTTGGCAACATCTGTCAGCTTGTAGCTCATCCCACCACAATGTTGCATGTCCCTTTAATCTCATGATAGCATGTTTGACCTTCTTGTCCTCTTTGACATCTTCATAGTCAAAGTATGTGTCCAAAGCTCTAATCCAATCTAGAAGCTCCTCTACATCCAGATTTCCCTCATAAACTGGAATGTCCATCTTGGCTCTTGCACTCATTCTTGCAACAGCTCTAAGAAAGAGTTCATTTGCTGCATCTTCTATTGTGACTTCTTCTTCTCCATGTCCAGCTTCATCTTCTCTTTCAGACTCACTAACATCTCCAACATCAGTTGTGCACCTTTGTCTTATTTCCATGTCCACGAGTCTAGCGTGTATGTCATGCAGATCTCTTTCCACTTCTGGATTCTGCATCTGCCTGCCCCTTCCTCTGGACATCTCCCTTTCCTCTTCCGGATTAGGTGTTTGTCTGTCCTTTCTTCTCGACAGCATGGTGAATTCTCCTTTTCCTTTCTACAGAAAGCAAAGAAACCTTTCTGAGTTCTGATACCAAGAATGACGTAGCCCTCCCAACCCGCAGGTCAGAAATCCACGCACACAGGATCTTTCTTCTTCCGCTGGCCCGAAGAGCTCTCAACAATAAGCTATTCTATTTCCCTTTCAGGAAATTTTCACCCACAAATAACCTTGAGGAATTCCCCCCCACTTTATACTTCGGGAGATCGGACTTCGCGATTTCGCGAATCTAGTGGTCAAGCGCCCTATCTCTCAAATCCCCGAAAACCCGAAAACAGTCAATGCTTGACCTTTCCCTTGTCGATTTTGGATTTCTCCTTATCATGAGTTCACCAGTCGTGATGTCATGCAACTCTGCTCCACAAACCCCGAAATCCCGATTCCCTATTTCCTGAAATCCCGAAATGTCAACCCTCGACACGATTCCTAGCATTGGTCCCACAACTAAACTTCCGCCTTTTCGGGACTTCGCACTTCACAAGTATTAATGCAAAGATTTTGGGACTTCAATCCAGGAAACCCTGAAATGGAAATCCTCGACAAATCCAATGGTCCTTATTGGCTTGAATCTACGGCTCTGCCTCTCCTGAGCTTGAAACTTTGAAAACACTCTCTGTAACTCCCATGCTACTCTGTGAGATCTGAGGGCTCGCGGGACTTCGCGAATCCTCCACGGAGAATTCCGACCATCCTTTTCCCTTCCTTCTCAAAGGCTTCTGTAAATTTTTACCAAAGTGGGTTTCAACGGTACTTAACTGCCTGTGACACAAACTTTCGACGCCTTCTCAATGCTCCAATGCACCAACTTCCTGTGCTCCTCTTTGATAATTTCGAAGGCTTTATCCTTCCTGAGATTTTTCCAACTCCGAGTCTTAAAGAAGACCCCTGCACGCATTCCTTGTGGAAAATTCCTCAGCTACTCCAAGGAATTGAAGTCCTTCATCTCTGCGCACTCCTTGCAATAGTAGTCCTTCAACAATT
>JZKD02S0011020.1:44913-67934 GCA_000966675.3 Picea glauca
GGCAATTGATTAATGAATTTTTATGGATGAATTTCATGTTTTATGTGGTAAATAACAGAGCCAACTCTTGATTTTATTTAAGTGGAGTTTCATGTATGGATTATTAAGAATTTTTCATGACTCATTGAATATTTTTTTTAGAATGAGTTTTTTTAGCAGGGACAGTAATGGTAGAGTTAATAGAGGCAGGGGAAATTGGCAGAGGGGTTACATAAGACTTCGGTTCTCTATACATTTTGTTATTTACCCCTAGGAATTGAACCATATTTTCCAAGATGGTTTCTTCAACCTAGTAGGCCAAGGAATCTTCCAGGCTTGACCAGAAATACCTCCCTTCCCAACACAACAAAATATTCCTGGCATTATAGTCCATCCTCATGTGTCGATCTGACCAGAACCACCTTCCAACGATGGTTAGCAAGAGATTGTCCACCAGCCTATTGTTCACCACCAAGGTTGTCCCACTGCATCATTTCCATTACCCCTACCACCACCAAAAAATCAAGTTTCCCAAGTTGATCATGCCCTCTCACTTGTGCAGTCATCACACGCCAACAAAAGATTGAAAACGAATGTCGTCGAGCCCATGCAGGACAAGGGAAAAAAAATAGCCACTCACTCCAACTCATCCAAAGAGTCTACCAAATCAATTTCATCTCGCCTAGAAAAATCTAACCAGTCAAAGGTTGCCACAGAAAAATCAAAAGGGGACAGCAGCCAGAAAAGACCTAATGCCTCACATAGTAAATATGGATTTTGATGATTGAGGTTGTTTTAGACAATATCTTTATTTTGATTAATTTTTGAACAACAAACATATAATTGACAATTTTTTGGACAACTTCATTCATTTGAGCATTTTTTATTGGACGACTTGGATATAACACTATTTTTTGGAACATGATTATACTACATTCTATTGATATTTATCGTTTTAGCATATATATATATGAAGAGAGAGTTACAAGGAGATATTTTTGAATTAAATGATTTGGATATTTGTTATGTCAGATAATTATAAAAAGAAATAATTGGGAGTCATAAGGGGTCCCACCTATTTAGTTATTATTTAAAGACCCTTATTTATATATTATTGTTATTTATTTGTCTCAAACTAATTAGTTAAGTTAATTTGACTTTACTAAAGAAAGGTAGTTCAACTACCATAACTTATTAAGAAAGAATAAAAGCTCATTCAAATGAAGAGACAAGGAGGAGGAATAGAAGGAGAACTACAACCATAAGGTTTTCTTTATACTAGTGAGATAATTTTAACTTTCATTCATTCTAAGTTTACTAGAAAGATTAATCCTCTTGATGACAACATGGTCTTATTGAAGGAAGCAGGATTCAAAAACTGAATCACATATTTCAACAACTTGTTTTAAAGGTGTATGATTTGTCTTTGATAGTCTAAGTATTTTTGTTTGTGCATGAATTGAGTTTCATGGCTGATAAAGAATATCTTGTAGAGCCAAGTGACAGTAGTTTGTGGCAAGCTGATCTAGATATTTAGCTTTGGTTTTCTTCTTGATTGTCAGATTATTTTTGTATGGTGCCCATCAAAGGCTTATAAGTTTGATTTTGGTCCCTACCCTTGCAGGGGTTTGTAGAGAGAACTTAGTTTTCGTATATCAGAATGAAATAAATGAAAAATCAGATTATTGTTTTAGTCTCACACATGTGTTTTCATGATTTGGTTCATTTTTTTTCTTTGATCTCCATATATACATTTGTATAATTTTTGTACACATTTATGAAACTTTGTTCAAGTTTATTTCTTTTGCATTCAAATATACAACATATAAAAATAATCCTTGATCCTTTGTAATTAATACTTGTGGATTAAGCGATTTTCTTTTAGGATATAAACCCCGGGTGACATTCCCAACTATCTTGTCTTAGCCTAGCAAGATCTGAAAATGCTTGAGTAAGGTTTTCCATACCTGTTCCATGACATTTATTTGGGGACCATACTGGGGATATCTTCCATATCTCTCTATTTAATTGTAATCACAATTATCTTTGAATTCTTTTGTTTTATTCAAATACTTATTGACTGGTTTTTTTTCTTCCATGACAATCCCTATTACAAGGTAGCCCAATATTGGAAATGGTCTTAACAACCAAATTAGAATTTCCTTAACCTTGTTCAACACTATTTTAGAAACTGTTAATACTCGATATGAACTTGAACGCTCTTGGGAAGTAATTGAAAGAGATATAAGTATCTATGAACATTGGGAAGCTAGGAAAATGTATCCCATAAATCAACAGTAACTTCTCTTTTTCTAAATCCTTGGTTTTTCTTTTCATGTCCTCAAATCCTCGCATCCCTCGAAGAAGAAGAGGATTGTCCCTTGAAGCTACTCCTATTTTTGAAATAGGAAGAAGGAAATTCATTCTACGAACTCAATAAAGTGCTCTAAGGAGAACTTTGTCAGATTTTACTAGTTCACCTTCATCACTTATACCTATTACCTTCAATATGACATCTGCAGGTAGTGGTAGTGTAACCAGAGGTGCCTCCTCCTCCCAACCTTCTACTTCGTCAGTAATTGGTAGTATATACATACATCAGATCCCTTTTCAATCCACTACCAATCTTACTAAAGTGATAAATAAATATGGGATTTTCCATTTCGAAGAAGATGTTATGACCATTCCATGGAACGTGTCTTCTCCCTTGAATCTGGAACCCGTTATTCACCCATTACTAAAGTTTAAGGAACATCTTCCTAAGTTCTCCAGGAATAATATTGTTTCTACAAATGAACACTTAGTAGCAATTTTCAATATTTGTCATAACATTGGGGCCAACAATAACGATACTTTCATGCACTTATTTGTTAATTCCCTTGAAGGGAAAGATGCAACAATTTTTTTTGACCTCACTCCTAAAATTATTTCCACATGGGAAGAATTGGTTTATTGGTTCAAGTCCACTTATGGACAGTCCAAAATTCTAGCAGATTAGTTAAGGGAATACAACAATATTTCCTATAAGGATGGTGAAACCATTAAATCCTTTAACCTATGCTTCACCAAACTATACAATCAAATTCCTGAACTAATTTTCCCCAAAAACCAAGACACTTTCATGCATTATTATAATGTGATACCTTCCCCTTATCATCACAAGCTCAAAGAAAAGGCTATAGACAATATTGGCTCCACTCTTCACACGTGTCTAGAATAGGAAGAGAAAATCGAAAGAATGGGTCTCCCCAAAGGGGACTCGGTCCAACAAATAGATATTCCCTCCCTCCTGCAACTTGTCTAGGATATGAACAATAGGATGATATCCTACGAATGAAAGGGAAGTTTTTCTTCACTCGCCCCTATCGCATCTTGTTCTTCCTCGGTGCCTTTTAGGAATACTAATGAAAATACCTTTCATTCAAAGGCCATTATGTCTTGCAGTTGGTGTAACTTCTGTGAATAAAATCATGAAGAAAGTACCTACGAAGTTAAGAAAAATGTTATAGATAAGATCTTTGACAAAAGGCCCAATACCATGGTCATGGTTCTAGATTAGGTCAAACCTAAGGATGTTATCATAATGAATACCAGGAATAAATCCTACACCACCAAGGGAAAATATGACCCTCCTCATGCGTCTTCTTCCCCAAGCTCTTCTTCTCCGAGTACCGATACACAAATTGTCAGAGTTCTAGAAAATCAAGGAATTCCTTCCCCTCTTCCCTCTTCTAAATAAAACATCCTTAACCAATTGGCTAATAGCAAGGCTGATGCTACCCTTTTGGACATGGTTGTCATCCCTAAACAACAAAAGCATCTCAAGAATTTTATGGAAGGTAAAGTTTCTACTATAGCCAATATTTTTGAAGTGTCAAAAGAAGAGGATTCAAATGTAAATAAAATAGGTGTAAATAGCTTTAGGAAACCTATAAAAAAATCCCCCTTTTTATATTTTTGTAAAAATTATGGATTAAATAGCTCATTGTTTCCTAATAGATGGCAGGTCTGGTGCAAGTGTAATGTCAAAAATTATAATGGAAGATCTTGGCTTATCATGCACTAATGAAAATTTGAGAAGCATGATTTCTTATAACAGTCTACAATAATCAATTGTAGGTGAAATCAAAGATGTAACCTTAGTTATGTACGCACACCCTGAAATAAGAACAACCCTCAACATCTAGGTAATTGATATTCCAATAAGCAATTATTCAATTATTTTAGGAAGAGACTAGAAATATTTAACAGGTCGATATATTTTGCTTGATGGAACACATATGTTTGTCCCTAGGAACCGAAAGAACATTATAGTCCTAAGGGAAGGAAGAATTTCACCATACATAAAGGGTGTTCCCCAACCTAACATAAATTAAATTGAGGAAGATTTGGGAGTATACTCTATCTTTGTTGATGAGGGTGACACTATCCTTGAACCAATTGATTTTGACAATGGAATGTGGCCCATGAATTTTGATGGCTCATGCTAAAATGAAGGTAATGGAGCTGACATTATTCTATATTCCCCTATAGCTAACATTCAAAATTTTTCTTATAGGTTAGAATTTTCCTGCAAAAACAATGTTACTAAGTTTGAGGCCTTATTGTTAGGCACCGAAAATGCATATAACCTTGGTTGCTTCCACCTTACAGTCTTTGGTGATTATGAACTTGTTGTGAACCTGGTACAAAAGATTTATTCACCTAGAAAAAATCTTCTTAAACATTATAACCAAGTTGTTTGGATGCTCATTTCAAACCTGTTATCTTTTACCATCACTCATGTTAAGAAGGAACTCAATTCAATGGATGGTAGTTTAGTAGTGTTTGTAGCATCCCCTACCCGAAAACGTTTTCCCCAAAGGCATCATTGTACGTTTCAATATTTATATCATCCTCATATCCCTGATAACATGAAATCATGGCATGTATTCCCAAGTAATGAATGCATTTGCGCTTTCATACAAAATGAACCATTTTGGCCCAAGAAAATCATATCCATTGAATATGATAAATTTCTTAAGGGCCTGACTCCTATTGAAAGTTCATTTTCATCGAGTGATGTAAGAAACAAAGAGATTCATTAGGAAGAGGAGTCGAAAAGAAAAGTGGGTGATACCATTTTTTGAACCTTGGGACACCAGAATCTTCAAAGATTGTTAAACTAGGTGCCCAATGTTTCGATGAAGAAAAGGAGAAATTCATAGAACTACTTTGTGAATTTCAAGATGTTTTTGCATGGTCATATGAGGATCTTTGTGGTTTTTATCCTGCTCTTATACAACATGCCATTCCTATCAAGGAAGGGGTAAAACTAGTTAGGAAAAAACAAATAACTATTAACCCTGCACTCGAAGCTATTATTAGGAAAGATTTGAAAAATTTATTGAAGGTTGATATCATCTTTCCAGTTAAGTATTCTAAATGGGTTTCAAATCTGATCCCTATTCGGAATACAACTGGTCATATCATATTATGTGTTGATTTCATGCATTGAGTAGATCGAGTATTAAAGATAATTTTCCTCTCCCTAATATGGAAATAATTTTACAACAAGTTGCAGGGTCACAAATGATGTCCTTACTTGACGTCTTTTCTAGCTATAATCAAATCAAAGTAAAAAGGACTGATAGATATAAAACCACTTTTATTACACATAGGGGCACATTTTCTTATGAACATATGGCTTTTGTATTTTCCAATGTAGGTTCCACTTTCCAAAGAGCTATGCAAATATCTTTTGACGATCTGATCGGTAAAATTATCCAATTTTATATTGATGATTTGATTGTGTATTCGAAGAACCGGTTGGATCATTTTGGTAATCTTAGAAAATTTCTCATGTGATGCAAAAAATTTGGCATTTCTTTAAATCCTTCTAAATATATTTTTGGTGTCACAAAGGGCAAGCTCCTCGGTCATATTGTTTCTGATTCAGGGATAAGTATTGACCCTGAAAGGATTTCTACTATTATAAATCTTCGTTCTCCCACCTCCAAGAAAGAGGTCCAAGATTTTATGGGCATTATCAATTTTGTCTATAGGTTTGTTCCATATTTTGCTGTCATGGTTAAGACAATTCATAATATTCTTAAGAAATATCATTCTTGTTTTTGGATAGATGACATTGAAAAGGCTTTCCTTGGGATTAAGAAAGCAATCATCTCTGCACTGGTTTTGGCAAAACCCTATTTTGAGAAAGAATTTATCATTGATACCAATGCCACTAAGGAAGCAATTTTTGTTATCCTTTTACAAAAGGATGATCAATACAATGGAAAAAATGTATCATACATGAGTCAGAGTTTATCAGACAATGAAATCAAGTACTCTTATATTGAAAAACATGATTTTTCTCTTGTTAAGGATATAGAAAAATTTCACGACTTTATTTTAGGTAAGCATACGCATGTGAGAGTCCCTTTTCCTACTGTCAAGTTCCTTCAATCACAAACTTATCTCTCAAGAAATATTGTGCATTGGCTTGCCAAAATTCAGGAGCATGATTTAACCATCATGACTTCAAAAATGATCAAGGGATGAGACTTATCCCTTCACTTAGCTCAACACCTTGAACCAAGTGAAGAACTTGATGATCATGATAATCCTCTTTCAACTTTGTTTTATATTGAGAATAAAAAACCTTCTATAGATGAACATCCTTGGTATAGAAATTCAGTGTATTACTTGCAGCATAAAAAATGCCCAAATAACTTGGATCCTCACTAAAAAAGAAGTCTCTGCCTCGAATCTTCCAGGTATATCATTTTGAGAGACTTCTTGTTTAGAATATTTTTTGATAGTTTACTACTTCGATGTGTGAATGATGAAGAAGCACATAAATTATTACAGGAAATTCATGGATCATCAGTTTCTGTCATTCACGTTGGTGGCCATTTTTCCGCTAAAGCTATTGCCTTTAAAATTATAAGAAACGGTTACTATTTTCATTCCATATTTCAAGATTCCTACAAATTCGCAAGATCTTGTGATAAATGCCAAAAATTTGTTTGGAAAGAACATCTTTCTTCCATGCCTTTACAACATGTCCTCCCAAATTCCCCTTTCTCTAAATGGGGTCTAGAATTTATGGGTCCTATCAATCCTTCATCTTCTGTAGGACATATTTTTATTTTGACAACTACAGACTACTTTACTAAGTGGACTGAGGTTGTCCCTCTTAAGCATAAACAATATGAGCAAGTAATTTTTTTCCTGGAAACTAATATCTTTTCGATATTTGGCATTCCACTAGAGATCATTATGGATAATGGCCCAACCTTCATTTCTGCAAAGTTAACTAAATTTTTGGTTAAGTTACAGGTCAAACATTTTACTTCATCGGCCTAGTATCCCCAAGGAAATGAACAAGCTAAATCCATTAACAAAAACCTGGTTAGGTTCATCAAGAAGACCATATAAAATAAAATTCACCAATGGCGCACACTTCTCACTTATGCTCTCTGGGTAGATCACACTACCACCAAGGAAATCACATGTTGTACTCCATTCTAGCTCACGTATGGTTAAGAGGATATTCTACATATTGATTTGGAGATTTCCTCTTTATGACTGATGTTATAGATTGAAGAATTAAATTCTTCAAATGTTCCCCAAAGGATAAATGCATTGTTGGCCCTAGAAGAGAAAAGGATTTTTTCCTTAGAGAACATCAAAAGAAGGTAACAAACTGCAAAAAAAAATTAACAGACAAGAAAAAGATGTTGAATTTAAGATTGAAGAGAAAGTCCTACTATGGGACTCAGCTCATGCTAAGAGAGGAAGACACTCAAAGTTCCATCAATTATGGCTAGGTCCCTTTAAAATCGCTTTCTTCTTAGGTGCAAACTCATACCTTCTAAAGGATTTGGAAGAGTGATTCTTCTCTTACAACACTAATGGTTCCCACTTGAAACAATATGTGGAAGTTGCCTGATATTTTTAAGTACCTGAATAGATCTACAAATATAATCACCACAAATACTGAATACACAATAGATCCACAAAGAAATATAGAAGAAACCACACTTTTATTATAAGAAACCCCTTGAGGTAGGGAAACACCGTACACTGGATCCTATTATGGAAGAGATCCTCTCATGCTCACTTGCCTCTTCGAGGGCATCCTCCTATTGAGCTTCAACTCCAAATATATTATTTCTCTTCATGACCCATTACATTGTTTGAACACCTTTATATAGTGTTACCATCACCCAAGAAAATCCTAGAGGAGGAATCTCTTAGAAGTAGAACCTTATAAGAAGTCATCTTACATTTATTATATCTAAATACCCATTTATTATATCTAACTACCATAATGGGACTTATTTAATAATATAGTGTACCTACTCCACCTTACATTGAATGGCATCCACTATTATCACTATGGGCCCTCTGCCCGCCTCCCCCCCTCCCCAATACCTCTATAGCTACCTAACATTCCATCCCCCTTATAAAGGCATTGTCCTCAATTCTTAATGTACAACTATATACTAGGGTACCATGGATAAGTGTGGAACATAGTGCTGAAGTAGACTAGAGAACCAGGGTCCCATTAAGAAATGGAATCCACCATGCTGAAGTAGTCTAACTGCCATTGTAAAACATGGTCCCATGTCCAATTTCTCATGTGAACTCCACACAGAAGATATCAACACCCAATAACCAATTGAAAATGATGCTCCCCATATAGACACCTATCATGTCGATCCAAATAAGAATATCCATCCACATAGTGGGAAAGGGTCAAAGTTGAATCTTGAAGGAACAATACCATTGTAGAATATGTAGGCTCGACACTAGTAATCATAACTAGCTCATGATGTGTCACATTAATTTTCTCTTCAGAAGGTGGAGTAGAGTCATCAAATAAAATATGGAAGTGGTTGTCATCCTAGTAATGACAACTATCCATATACCAATCATCAGAATCATCCTCCAAATCACACCAAGCATACACTTCTTGATGATATTCATTCATGATGTCTGTCATAAGATATCTCTCTTGGAGGAGAACCAATGATCATTGACTATTGTGATGAATATCTCTGATGTCTTGTAGGTGGTTATGCATATCGTCTTTGATTGCTTCAATCATGTGTAGAATTTCCCTAAGTTGAGAGTGCATATCCATTGGAAACACCACATATAATATACCAAAATAAAACTCTTAAAATGATTTATCCAATGGCACCGATATGGTAGCAATATGAGAACCCTATGAGAATTTATGAACTTTGCAGTCTCATCGCCTTCACGAAAAAACCCAAAAACTAGAACAAGGGTTTAAAAATAAATTACTGTAGAAAATCACGGCTTTTCCATAAAAACCCTAAAAAACTGTTGAATTTAAAATGCTCATAACTTTACTTCCCGGACTCTGTTTCCACTGATTTGTTTTTTGAAATTGGGTAATTTTCTGAGAGGAATTAAAGTAACCAATTTTTTTTTCCAAATTCATCTAATAAAGCTTTAGATCTGAACCTGAATTATCCCACCCTCTCTTTTTTCCCTAGAAAAATTCTACAAAAAGAGAAAAAAATCCTTCCCTTCTTTGGCCAAGGAAAATTCTTTGATACCACTTGTTAAGTACCTGAATATATCTACAAATATAATCACCACAAACACTGAATACAAAATATATCCACATAGAAATATAGAAGAAACCACACTTTTATTATAAGAAAACCCTTGAGGTAGGGAAACACCGTGTAATGGATCCTATTATGGAAGGGATCATCTCCTGTTCACTTGCCTCTTCGAGGGGGAATCCTCCTATTGATGTTCATCTCCAAATACAATATTTCTCTTCATGTCCCATTACATTTCTTGAACCCCTTTATATAGTTCTACCATTACCCAAGAACATTCTAGAGGAGTAATCTTCTAGAAGTAGAACCTTCTAAGAAGTCCTCTTACATTTATTATATCTAACTACCATAGTGGACCTTATTTAATAATATAGTGGACCTAGTCCACCTTACATTAAATGGCCTCCACTGTTATCACTATGGGCCCTCTCGCCCCTCCCACTACCTCTCTAGCTACCTAACATATATTTATCTCTTATTTAAATTGACTTTTGTATATAATTTTCTTTGTTTTACTATTTTCCTTTTATTTTGGTTTGTTGGGTTTTTAATTTCTGTTGTTTTTTTTTAATTTATCAGAAATAAAGTCTGGATCAGTTTTCCCATGACAATCTCCTTCTGTAAGAATTGTTGATCAATAAACAATAAATATATACATAGTTGTCACGATGTCCTCATTTTAGACACCACTAAAATTGTTTTTTTCTTTCAACACTATTGTAGGATAGTTGATTTTTTCTTCTTCCCTATTTCTGCTATCCCTTTCTTCCCTACATCTTGAGATTTAAAAGAGCATATTAAGAAATTTTCTCCTTGAAATTTTAAGAATCATTATATGTTACATATTGATCAAATTTTATGCACACAGGACCAAACCTCCTCATACGTACCACTTTCCATGAGTTATCCCCAAAATCTCACCCCAGTATTTCCCTTAAACCATCTTCTTCCCTCTGTTGCATAATTATTCTCTTTAGTAATTTTTTTTTCTCATTTGCGAAGCTGAACATTCAAAGTTCTTAATTTGTTGGAAACATATTACCCTATGGAGTTGCCCATTTGTTGACAACCAAAAGTGAGACGTAGGGTACCTGCATGCAAATTGGTTGCAATGCTTTATTATTTATGTATAATTAATAATATACTAGATAGGTGGGACCCCATGTGTGAATATGAAGGAATGGTGACTCATTTTATTGCTCATAATTGGTTGCGAAAATAATGCTACATTTATTGTCTCTAAATCAATATTTGAAACAAATGAGAAAACGACAAATTTATAGGTGATGTTATTAAAAGATAAATGATGTTGTTTTGATGATTATCACAAGTTTTATTCCATTGCACTCAATTTAAATGGAGATCTAAACTCCATTCTTGAAGTAGTAGATGATAATGGTATTGTGGATTTCATGTTAAAAGGGTTATGTGCCATTGTTTAAATTTTGAAACTTAAAGGTTGGGACATGGTCTCCCTAGCAAGTGTTGACATATATTACATTGGAGTTTTAAAAGTTGGCACATATGTAAAGTCTGAAAACATAGGAAAGTGGTGGTATATCCAACTTGCATTGAATTGTTATGGAATTAGTGAGTTATGTGTTGTATGGATAGCTCACTCGTATTGGATATGGTTGAAATAGTAAATGTGGATGCAACGTGCATTAATTTCATGTTTCTCTAACCTGCCTCGAGGATGGCCACCCTTGCTATTTTGCATTTGGTCATTTTTTTTGGTTGCTTCTGCCTTTATTTTGATCGGTCGTGGAAGAAGTGTTCGGACTTTGTCAATTTTCCTTGGAATTTTTTTATTCAGGTATAAAGGTTCTTTCTTCTCCATCCATGAATTCTCTCTCCTCAATAAATAAATCAAAAGTTGGCTCTTGCATTTTCTTACTATCTGTGATTTTACAAGGTTTATGGTGTATGGGTCTTTCGACTATGTATTGGATGAAGTTGGTCTTTCCGGTATATGCAAGTGAGTTGGTCTTGTTTCTCACTGTTGATGTAATTGTGGTTGCTCTGTTGCTTTACTTGTGGGGAAGTATTTCGGGCCTTCCTCGTCTCTGGGTTTTTGTTGTTTCTTTAATTTTAGATACAAAATGGCTCGCGGCCTTTGGATTATATTTAGACTCTTCCTGTCAACTATTCATATGGCTATCATGGATATTTTTCTTGCTTCCTTCATAAAGGGTGTGTGAATAAGACTGTGGAAACTTATGGTGGTAATAAGATTTTGAAACATTCTTTTGGATAAACCCTCGAGGCGTTTTCCTGCTTTCTCTCCCATACCCCATTTTTGTAGATGAATGGTATCGTAAACCCTATGTTTGAATACTTATATATAAGTGTCTAAACCAACATTCGATAGAGGCATTGTTCCCATCTCCTTTTTCATGAGGTTTTTGTCGATTTGTTACTTAAAAGTTAATACTAAGTCCACTTATTTTTAAAACATAGTCTATTATGTGGAAATATTGAGGTGATGACAACATTGTAAGAATGGGGTTTAAGAGATATGACCTATTGTGTTAGCGTGATTGATGTGGTCAATTTTTATATGGATAGAATACCTCTATAGATGAATTATATATGTGTTGAATGATTTCTGCAAACAGAAATAAAAGTGAGTTCCAAAAGTTTTGTTTTTTGAATTCTTAGTTCCTTTTGGGTCGAGTTTCAGAAAATCTGTACTGGTTAAAAGAATATTGATGGTAATGATTTGGACCAAGTCTATCCATACTTCGATTGTTAGTATTGGTTGTTTGGATATTGTGCCTTCTTGACTCTATTGTGCAAAAGATGTGTTATCACTATTGAACACTTCTTGGGAAGTAATTTATAAAATGAATTATGTGAAATGTAATTTCAAAATACAAAGTGAATAGTAGTGGAGTTGAGCACTAGATTTGGAATTTTGAAATAGAGTATTGTATTTTGATTTCAAAACAATAAATTGTTTGGGATTTTGGTTGTTATGGTGATGGATTTTTTTATTTTTTTTTGGATAATTATAGAACAACAACCATTGGAGTCCCTTCCATTATACCATATTATGCACTCCCCTCATTAACCCACTTACACTTTTTACACTCCCTGTTCTATTATTACTCATTTTTAAGGAAAATTATGATGAAAATAAAAGAAATGGAGATGGAGGTTAATTGATGATTGTTGTTTTGAGAGATGGTTATATACACATTTTGATTATTTTTATGATTATTTGAACAATATCCATGTATCTTTCCCCCTCCATGATACCATTTTATGCACACTATGAACCCCTCATATTCCCAATGACCCTATCAATCCATGTTCATGTGGCAATTAATAAATGGAATTTTTAGGGATGAATTGCATGTGTTATGTGGTAAATAATAGAGCCAACTCTTTATTTTATTTAAGTGGAGTTTCATGAATACATTATTAAGAATTTTTCATGACTTGTTGAATATTTTCTTCAAGATGAGTTTTTCAATAGGGGCAGTAATGGTAGAGGTAACAGAGGTAGGGGAAATTGGCATAGGGGTCACAAAACACCTCAGTTCTCTATACATTTCGATGTTGACCCCCAGGAATTGAACCATATTTTTCAAGATGGTTTCTTCAACCTAGTAGGACAATAAGTCTTCTATCCCTGACCAAAAAGACCTCCCTTCCAAGAACATAAAAATATTCCTAGCATTCTAGGCCCTCCTCATGTGTTGATGCGACTAGAACTACCTGCCAATGATGGTTGGCAAGAGATTTTCCACCAA
Source organism: Picea glauca (assembly GCA_000966675.3). Lineage (NCBI taxonomy): Eukaryota > Viridiplantae > Streptophyta > Pinopsida > Pinales > Pinaceae > Picea > Picea glauca. Next base: position 58,241 of record JZKD02S0011020.1, read on the forward strand.
CCTGTTGTTCACCACCACGGTTGTCCCACTTCATCATTTCAACTACCCCCACCACCACCAAAAAATCAAGTTTCCCAAGATGATCCTTCCTCTCACCTGTGTAGTCATCACACGCCAGCAAAAGATTGAAAACAGATGTCCCCAAGCCCATGCAGGACAAGGGAAAAGAAATATCCACTCACTCCAGCTCATCCAAAGAGTCTGCCAAATTAGCTTCCTCTCGCCTACATCTTAAGGATGATTTTTCTCATGTCATTATTGCAATTCAGACTCAAGTCTCTAACCAGTCAAAGGTTGCTACAAAAAAATGAAAAGCCGACAACAGTGAGAAGAGACCTAATGCCTCACATAGTAAATATGGATTTTGATGATTGAGGTTGTTTTACATAGTATTTTTATTTTGATTAAGTTTTGAGCAACAAACATATATTTGACAATGTTTTGGAAAACAACATTCATTTGAGCATTTTTTATTGGACAACTTGGATATAATGCTATTTTTGGGAACATGATTATATTACATTCTATTGATATTTATCATTTGGGCATATATATGTGAAGCAGGAGTTACAAGGATATATTTTTGAATTAAATGATTTGGATCTATGTTATGCCAGATAATTATAAAAGGAAATAATTGGGAGTCACAATGGGTCCCACCTATTTAGTTATTATTTAAAGACCCTTATTTATATATTATTATTATTATTTATTTGTCTCTAACTAATTAGTTAAGTTTATTTGAATTAACTAAAGAAAGGTAGTTCAACTACCATAACTTATTGAGAAAGAATAAAATATCAATCAAATGAAGAGACAAGGAGGACGAATAGAAGGAGAACTACAACCATAAGGTTTTCTCTATACTAGAGAGATACTTTTAACTTTCATTCACTCTAAGTTTAGTAGAAAGCTTAATCCTCTTGATGATAGCAGGGTCTTACTAAAGGCAACAGGATTCAAAAACCGAATCACATATTTCAGCATCTTGTTTTAAAGGTGTATGATTTTTTGTTGACACTCTATGTATTTTTGTTTGTGCATGAATTGAGTTTCATGGGTAATAAAGAAAATCTTGCAGAGTCAAGTGACAGCAGTTTGTGGCAAGATGATCTAGATCTTTAGCTTTAGTTTTCTTCTTGATTGTCATAATCTTTTTTTATGGTGCCCATTGAAGGCTTCTAAGTTTGATTTTGGTCCCTACCCTTGCAGGGGTTTGTAGAGAGAACTTAGTTTTTGTATCTCAGAATGAAATAAATGAAAAATCATATTATTGTTTGAGTCTCACACATGTGTTTTATTGATTTGGTTCATTCTTTTTCTTTAATCTCCATATATACATTTGTATAGTTTATGTACACATTTATGCAACTTTGTTCAAGTTTATTTCTTTTGCATTGAAATATAAAACATATAAAAATCATCATTTTTCCTTTGTAATTAATACTTGTGGATTAAGTGATTGTTTTTTAGGCTATAAACCCTGGGTGACATTCCCAACTATCTTGTCTTAGCCCAGAAAGATCTGAAAATGCTTGAGTAAGGTTTTCCATACCTTTTCGTCAACACTATGTTTTGGATTTTCATTTACTACACGTGGTGGAACTACCCCATATCCTTGCATGGAAGGCAAATAATGTATTAGGCTTGAAAGGGCCTTTCCATGACCTTCCAAGAAAGACAATGGAATTCTTTCCAAAATTTAATGGTGAAGGAAGGATGATCGCCTTTGAGCATATCATAAGTTATGAGTATATTTTTTTGTTTTCATAACATTTTGCATGAAGTTGTTGTTCATTAGTTGTTTCCATTCACCTTTGAAGGAAAAGAGTGGGATTTGTACAATGTCCTACCCATTTCCATGATTTAAAATTTGACTCATTTTAAATAAATTTTATAATGTTTATAGTGACTCTTATCTTGTGGATGAAATGTTGTATGAACTTTATGTGATATGTGTGGAAGATGGAGAATCCATTTGAGGTTTCAATACAAGTTTTTATCAAATTTACTATCAATTTCATCAAATTTACTATCAATTTCATGAAATACACAGGCCTCCACCCCCCCCAAAAAATGTTATTTGTATATAAAGGTGCTTCTAGAAACTAGTGTTATTGTCATTTTGTTGAAGGGAATTATAGACCTACATGAAGCTGGTGAAGAATATAAAATACTAAAAAAGGATTTGTAAAAATATCCTTTAACGTTTCCCATATTTTATGACTCTAATAATATAATACATGACGAAATTAATCCATTAGAATACGAAATAGATAAAATTGAAAATTAGTTTAGGGATATTTTTTATTGACATGTTCTCTTACAAGATGAAACAAATGACATAAAGTTTCACATACAGAAAGATTACAATCATGTAAAGAAAATTCAAAATTTAAAACTCATTCAAGGATGGAAAGGAAAGTCATGGTAAATTAGATTGATAAGTTTCAAATCAATACTTCTCCAATAAGAAATTTGATTTATGGTGAGTTCCTTATGTTGAGTGCATGTTATGCGAGTTGTAGTCCTTCCATTAAAGAAAAGGAATATAGCATGTATCCTTATGAATTGTTGAATAAATAAGGTGCATTGTTTTCTTTTAAATATTTACCTTTAGTATATTTAGGCTTAGAATCAGGGTCAACCATTCATGTTTAGAATGTTAACTTGATTCTTTATCCCATTGTTGATCTCAAGAAGTTGAGCATCAAGAAGAAAAATAGTGTCTGATACTGATGAACCTTGTCCAACATATTTTGAAGTCAATAGTTCTATAAAGAGTTATAATAATGACTTTGTAATGAAAATAAGCTAGGAAACAAAGGAGTTCATCACCTTTAGTAGAAGTGAGTTGGGTCTAGATTATGATGCAGTTATAACATTTGGGATTAGGAAATTTAGGAAATAGAGAAGGTTGTAGATGATAATTTTGATACAACTATGTCATGGATGAAATTATTCTATAACCAAGTGTAGAGAACAAATGAAAAATGGCCTTTTTTAGGTTTTGAATAAATATGAGTTTCTTTTGAATCTTTCTACTTTGTATCATACATTGTTTCAAACACATCCACCCACACTCCTTTTGAAATACAGTTTGGGTGTAAACCATGTACTTCTATGGTTACATTGGCATTATTATGTTAGGGACCTAACCCCTTACGTAGTTATAATAATATATTTTGATGTAATAAAGGTCAATATTAATAAGGCCTAGCAATAAGAAAGAATAAGTCCAATGTAATAAGACATAATAGAAGTTTCCACTTCTAGAAAGATCTTCCTCTAGATGGTTATTTTGATATACATATTTAGTATAAATAGGAGTCGAGGGTATGAGAACGGTTGTCTTGGATATTACTGTAATAGAGCTTTGCTCTGCTAGAGGTTTCCCCCTAGAAGAGGTAAGTGAAAATTGCTCTTACTAATCAAAGTGCTCTTTTTGGTGTTATTCTGGTATCATTTTGGCATTATTGTGGTGTTGTTTATCTGCCATTTCTTGCTATTTATTTATGTTCTGCATAATTTTTTATATCTAGAATATTACAAGTGGTATCAGAGCACCTTCCTCGACAAAAAATTGTGGGTTATTTTTTTCAAGGTAGAGATATATTCTATTGTCTTTAAGCTATAGAGATATGTCGTTATGCACATAAACCTGCATTCAGGGATTCATACACGTAGGAAATACAAGTGGTAATTAAGCGCACATCTGTTGGCCACCCTTGTAACCAATGTTGGTACCCCTTCGAGTGGTAGCGCATCAGACAACACATGTATATGGATCAACCTAGATTTCCTAAAGCCCTCCATAGATAAACCAATTGGTCGCCTAACTGCTATAGTGCCACCGAGAACAACACTCAGGAAGATACTCTCTAGTATCTAGGTAGTCGGGTAGTATGGCTAATGGAACAGTCTAGCCTCCTTAGTTGGTGCCCTGAGATATTGGGACGAGAACTATTGTTGGACCCCACACATATATCAGAGAGCTATAGCACAGCGAAAACCCTTTTCTGTAGAACCCTTGGGGATGGAAACAAAAAACAAAACAAACAAGATCTATTGTCACACAACTGTGTCTACTGCATTCGAGTTTCCAAATTACTACACATTTCTTCCTGACTAAGAATTTGGGAATTTCATCACTGCAGTATTCTTCAGATCAGAGTATAACTCCGCAGGTGTAAAAAAAAAAAAAAACTTTGGATCCTGTTGGCACCATTATTTGAAACCTATTCCATTGGATTTCTCTCTTCGCCCTTATCACATTCATACCTATCATTTCTCATCAAATGTTTTGACCCCACCCGCCCCTTTTCAGTTCCCTCATCATCATGGCCCATACCAGTAGCCAATACTTGGAAGCTCTCTTCAATACCTTGCACTCTAATTTCACAGAGAGCCAAAAAAAAGTGATACGACTAAGTGCCTATATTTCCACCATCAATAAAAACATGCATTCATCCATCACCACCTCAATCGAGGAACTCAAACAAGACCTCAAACAAGAAATTAATACCCATCTTGAATCTGTCACTACGATGATCTACACCAAGCTACATATCCCTATAGATCCCCCCTTATATGACCAACATTTGCATATTGAAGGTGAAACTTCCTCTCATTCCCATAATTTTCAGCCCCATCACTTACAGCGTGACCTATGCCTTCTGTGTGTGGATGTCACTAAATTTGATGGCCCAAATCCCACTGGCTAGGTAACTCAAATGGAACATTATTTCTTGTTGTACGACATTACGTATGAGTTGGCCAAACTCCAGTATGGTGTTCTCCATCTAGATAAAAAACATTGGCAATGGTGGCAATGGAGAAAAAATACCCACCAAGGGTATGTATCTTGGACATACTTTGTGGAAAATCTTTGTGAACGCTTTGACACGGACACCAACCATTTAGGTCATTTGACAAAGTTGAAACAATATGGCACAGTGGAAGAATTTATAGCTTCTTTTGAGTGACCCGATTTTCATACAAAGGGCATGTTTGATGCTTTTTTCCAAGAATGTTTTATCAGTGGCATCAAGGATGAGATTTGTGCCCATGTCCTCATGGCTCAACCTCATAATTGGGTTGAGGCTATTAAAATATCTAAGGAAGCACAACAGGTTGTCTCTTCTCAAAACCAGAAACCCTCCTTTATTCCTCTCACTAAAACAGTAAATCCCACTCCTCCATCTACTCCACTAAATATCCAAAAATTGAACAGGGTCGAAAGGGTTGAACGCCAACTCAAAGGCCTTTGTTATAATTGTGATGACAAATGTTTTTCAGAACACACGTGTAAGGAACAAAAGCTTTTTATGGCCATCTCGGAGGATGTTTCAAAAGAGGATGTTGAAGCTCCCCTTGTGTCGATGTCACCTAAACCCACTGGCATAACCCCTCCCTCAGACCCTCCCAAAATAGAACTTGTCATTTCCCTAAATTCTCCCATTGGCTTCTTTGCTCCCCAAACCCTCAAGATAATTGGTTACATTGAGCATAGGAAGTTCATCATTCTTGTTGATACTGGAAGCACCCATAATTTTATTCATCGCCACATTTCCCAAGAAACTAATTGCTATATACATGCAATCAATAATTTCCAAATCATGATTGCCAATGGTAGGTCCATGAAATGTGGAGGGCATTGTGAAAATATTCGTCTCCAAATTGGTGACTACCACCTGAAATATCATATGATTGCTATTGACATGGGTGGTTGTGACATTGTTTTGGGTGTAGAATGGATAAGGAATTTGTGTCCCATTCTCATGGATTTTAAGGAACTAACCATGCAATTCGACTAGGAGGCCAATCATATAAGTTCCAAAGAATTACTGTCAGTTCCCCAGAGATCATTAGTTCCCATCGCATGGAAAAGATGCTTAAAAAAGGTCATTCTAGCATTATTTCCCAACTCCATGCCATACAAGAAACTTAGACACCCTTTGTGCTGCAATACCTCCAATCCATCCTCTCTAAACATCAAGTGGTTTTTTCCACTCCCTAGGGACTCCCTCCTTCCCATGGTGTTCATGATCATTCCATTCCACTTGTCCCAGGAAGCCTTCCTACCAATATCCATCCCTATCATCACTCCTTTTCCCAAAAAAATGAAATTGAGAAAATGGTTCAAGAACTTATCAGCACAGGTGTTATCCGGCCAAGTACGAGCCCCTACTCTTCTCCTATGGTCATGGTCCTTAAGAAATAAGTATCTTGGCGCATGTGTCCTGACTTCCATGCCCTCAACAAACTCACCATTAAAGACATATTTCCCATTCCTGTCACTGATGACCTCTTGGATGAATTAAGTGATGCCCAGTTCTTTACTAAACTTGACCTTTATTCTAGCTACCACTAGATCCGTATGAAAGAGGCAGATATTCCTAAGACTTCCTTTAAAACTCATGAAGGCCACTATGAGTTTTTGGTCATGCCCTTTGGCTTGTGTAATGCTCCCTCCACTTTCCAAAGCCTCATGAATCATGTCTTCCATCCTTTTCTCCATCATTTTGTCTTAGTTTTCTTTGATGATATCCTCATCTATAGAAAAACTTGAACAGACCATCTTTCTCATGTGGATTGATTTCTCCATCTACTCTCTCAACACCAATTTTTCCTTAAACAATCTAAATGTGTTTTTGGAACCTCAAAAGTTGAGTACTTGGGTTATCTTGTTGGCAAGGTTGGCGTCATGGTGGATCCTAAAAATATTGAAGCTATGCAATACTGGCCTCACCCAAAGACTCTCAAAATCTTGCGTGGATTTCTGGGCTTAATAGGTTATTATCGCAAGTTTGTTAACAATTATGGAAAGATTGTGACACCTCTCACTGCACTCCTTAAAATGAATTCTTTTTCGTGGAATCCAAAATCTTCTCAGGATTTTCAAACCTTGAAGATGGCCATGTGCACCACTCCATTCCTTTCCCTTCCTAATTTCACAAAGACCTTTGTCTTGGAATGTGATGCTTCCAGGAAAGGAATTGGCGTTTTCCTTATGCAAGAGGGTCGGCCTTTGGCCTTTACCAGCAAAAAATTGTCTGAGAAAAATTTGGGCAAATCAATCTATGAAAAGAAAATGTTGGTTATTTTTCATGTTGTTGATCTTTAGCACCCTTATCTATTCGGGACAGGCTTCCAAATTAAGATAGATCATGAAAGCCTCAAGTATTTTCTGGAACAACACATTTCCTCCCCAGAGAAACAAAAATGGGTGACTAAGCTCTTTGGATATGATTATGAAATCATTTACAATAAATGCAAAGACAATGTGGTTGTGGATGCACTTTCCAAAAAATATGAAGATGAAGGGTCCCTTTTTTCTCTATCCTTCATTGTACAAGATTGGCTCCAAGTTGTTCGTCAAGAATAGTTACATGATCCCAAAAGTTTTCATATGATACAACAATTGCAGTCCAATTCTCTATTTTCCCTAGGGTACTCTTGGCTCCATGATGAGCTTTGATACAAAGGCCATTTGTATTTAAGTAAACAGTGAAAACTTAAATCCATTGTACTTTCTGAGCTTCATGATACACCCACAGCTGAAAACTCTAGGTTTACCAAAACCGATGACAAGGTCAAACATTCTTTTTTCTGGTATGGTATGAAACAAGACGTTCGTAATTTTGTGGCTAAATGTGATGTGTGTCAACACAACAAGGGAAAAATAGTCAAATCTCCTAGCACACTACAACCACTTCCGATTCCACCTGCTATTTGGTGGGATATCTCTATGGATTTTATTGTAGGCTTACCTAAATCCGACAATAAATCAGTCATCATGGTGGTATTTGATCGTCTTTCCAAGTATGCTCATTTCTATACTCTTCAACACCCATTTACAGCATCCACTGTGGCTCAACTTTTCATGGATCAGGTCTTCAAGCTTCATGGCATGCCACATTCTATTGTTTCTTATCGTGACCCAACTTTCACCAGCAATTTTTGGCAAGAACTATTCAAGCTACAAGGCACCCAATTTCATCTCAACACAATTTATCATCCCCAGACTAATGGTCAAACTGAAGTTGTCAACAAGTGTTTGGAAACATATTTTAGGTGTTTTTCCTCGAATAGGAAAAATAAGTGGGCTCAATGGTTACCACTAGCTGAATAGTGGTACAACACTCTATACCATACATCTACCCGCGTGACTCCTTTTGAAGCAGTATATCGATAAAAGCCACCTTCATTTCTCCCATATTTTCTAGGTGTCTCAAAGGTCCAAGTTATTGACCAAACTCTTACAGTACAAGAGGCTATTCTCCGTACCCTCAAAGAGAATTTGGTCATGGCCCATAATCGCATGAAAAAAAAAGCAAATCAAGGTCGCTCTGAATGTCAATTTGTAGAAGGAGATCAGGTGTTTCTTCGACTACAACCTTACAAGAAAAACTCCCTCAATATTGACCATTGTCAGAAACTAGCACCCAAATTTTATGGTCCTTATATCATTCTCAAGTGTGTGGGACAGGTGGCCTATCAGTTAGCTTTTCCCATTCATTCTAAGCTCCATCCTGTTTTTTATTTTTCTTACTTAAACAAGGTGATTGGAACTAAGTGCCAAACTCAAACCAACCTTCTTGAGTTGGATGAAGAAGGCTCCATTTGGCTACAACCACAAGCATTTTTGGACTAGCGTGAGCGTCGTCTACGTCAACGAACCATCAAGGAAGTGTTAGTCCAGTTGAAAGATACAACTCCAATAGCCACTTGGGAACTATCTACCATTCTGCAACAATTTCCACATCTCAAGCCTTGAGTACAAGGTTGTTTTTAAGGGGGAAGACATGTTAGAGACCTAACCCCTTACATAGGTAGAATAATATATTCCTATGTAATAAAGGTCAATATTAATAAGGCCTAGTAATAAGGAAGAATAAATCCAATGTAAGAATACCTAATAGAAGCTTTCGCTTCTAGAAGGATCTTCTTCTAGATGGTTCTCTTGATATGCATATTTAGTATAAATAGGAGTTGAGGGTATGAGAACGGTTTTCTTGGATATTATTTTAATAGAGAACTGCTCTGTTGGAGGTTTTCCCCTCGAAGAGGCAAGTGAACGTTGCTCTCAGTAATCAAAGTTCTCTTTCTGGTGTTATTCCGGTATCATTTTTTGTATTATTGTGGTGTTTTTCTAGTTATATTTTTGTTCATCTGCCATTTCTCGTTATTTATTTATGTTCTGCATACTTTTTAATATCTGGAATATTACATATTATTTCACATAAGTGGTGCTTATTGATCATTAGATTAGGATTTAGAATAAGTTTTTTTTTTGTTTCATCTCTTTCATAGAATAGTTTGCTTCGAGTGTTGTTTCACTTTATATTTGATAGAATAGTTCACTATCTTGTTTTTGTTTTAGTTTTCAATTCTTACTAAGTTTTTGAATGTCATGCTCTCTATTTTCTCCTATTGAAAAATCTTCAAGAATATGTTGGTATAGGTTATTTTGTTTCACGTTCGAAGGATAAATTCAAGGCTAGTGTAAGGTAATACTAACTAAATCAATTCATGGTTAGAAATAACTCAAGGAAGTTTTCAACTTGATCATGGTGATTATCAACTGGAGGGATTGTATCTTGAATTGGACAAGATTTGTACAGAGAACCATGATTTTGTTGAATATTTTAATATGAGGTTTTAACAAATATATTCTCAGTTTCACAAAAGG
>JZKD02S0011020.1:82766-100684 GCA_000966675.3 Picea glauca
AAGTCTTTAGAAACTTGGAAACTAAGTACGGTGTTTTAAACACAATGTAAATTAATTATTAAACCCCCAAACAACCCCATTTTATTGACATGTTGTGCACATAATGCTCCATTGTGGGTTCTCTTTCCTTGATATTCGATGTTTGCACTTGACACTTGGGCTTGGAGGCATAAGTGATGAATAAGGTGTTTGATAGTATGCGATGTCAATGACTTGGAGTAGTGAACTTGATGACCAAACACATAATGTAAATCTCTCCCTTGGCGCACCATGTGTGAGTGCTTTGTTTGGTGTTTAATGGTGCTGATTAGTGGCTTTTAAAATCTGACTTGGAGTTTGGGTTCGAAGCCGCGACATGTTTTTTTAACTTATATATATATATATATATAATCAATTAAGATAAATGAAATTTTCATAAAACCAAGTAACACCCTTATCTACAATATAATCTTTTGTTCACAAGGTATTATTAATTTATAATAACTATTTACTTAATTAATTAATTATTTTAATATAAATTATTTTAGTTTTATAAAAACTTATTTTATTTATTAAAATTTTATTCTTATAGACAATGGGCTTGTAATCTCCTCACATGGTGTTCCATGTGCGTGCGATCAATAATTGGGGCTTGGTGGATTGTGTGATATGCAATGACTTGGAGTAGTGGGCTTCCATGATGTAAAGCCCATTATTTTAAATTTATTTTATTGATTAATAATTTATTGATACATTTTTTTTATATTAATTAAAATAATCTAAAGTTATATGAAGTTAATTAATTTTAAAATATATTGTATAAAAAAAAATATTATGAATAAGGTTGGGCATCGTGGGACCTCACATGAGGCCTGCGTGCCTCCTCTCCACTCTCAAACCCTACCCCACCTCTTCTTACTCACACAACACACATTAATCCGCCTAACTGCCTCTTCCTCTACAACTGTGGGCCGAAGGTTCGGCCCTGGCTCCATGGTTGGCCACCCGAATGCGCGGCCATGGATGAGGTGACGTGTAGTGCCTGAGACTTGCACCCTACCGGTTCTCCTCCTCATGGTTTTGTATTAGACTTGATCCAACAACTATGGAGGTGGGCCTCGAAGAAATGTGGTCTGAGCTTGTGGGCAGTCATGGAAGCTACCATCGTCTGGTGTGTGTGTGGGTACTAGTCATTTCTCTTGCAGTCTTATATTTGAAGAGAAGTAGGCATCAGAAGAGGCATCTGCCTCCTAGACCCAGGGGGTGGCCTCTGGTTGGAAATCTATTTCAAGTTGCATTCGCTAGGAAACCAATCATATATGTGGTTCAAGACCTGAGAGAGATGCTCGGTCCCATTTTCATGCTTATAATGGGGAAAAGAAGATGCTCATAACCATCACCTTCCCAAAGGTAACACACGAGGCCCTCATAGAGAAGGGGACTCTCTTCTCCAACAAGTCGATCAAACTGCATACTTATCAACTACTTCTTGGAGAGAACTAATCTAAGTTGAGTGCCAAAAGAGCTCACATCTTTACGGTGGAAAAACTCTACAAATGGCCCACATCTTTACAGTGGAAAAATTGTATAGAAAGCCCACATGTGTGTGTGTTGAGATATTATTAGATGGAAAACTTTCTAAAATTCTTAGTTTGGTGTTCACGCAGAGTGACTATTTTAAGAGTGTTGAGTCTTATTTAAGAGCAAGAGGGGAAATAGTTCCCACAAGGGTACTGCAGCAATACACATGTAAATGCATGAAGCAAAGGTATACATGTAAAAAAAATGAAAAAATAAAGGGCACTCCCTTTGAATTTGAAATGGTACTTATTTACTACATAATTGTTGCATTTACCATGTTCATATCATCAGTTTGTTGCTCCTGGATTGGTTCTAATCATATTGAGCAGGAAATTGTCTGCCTTGCTTGTTAGAGTCTGTTTTCTCTTTGGGAGGAATTGCATTCTTTTTCATATTAACATTAACATGTCTACCAGAGCTATTCAGAAGGTTCAATTTATGACTAGGCATTACAAACAACAATATTAAAACTTGGGATTCATATAACCTAGAAGAGGGATCAAAGATTCATAGAGAGAAATTAGTGGAGATGGAATTCGTGTCAACTAATAGGGATGAACAATTGGCTAACATGATATATAATCAACAGTTGCAAGAGAAACAAGAATTGAGTGAGTTAATAGACAATTATTCAGTTTCGAATGTTGAGGATGAATTTCATTGGGGTTTGAAGGAACTTGTTCGGGATCCTCTTAATACATGTATGACCTTTGCTTCTTGCATCAATTCTAATGAGTCAATTACCGATAGTAGTAATTGTCGCAACAATGTTATTTATCGTCGATGTTTGGATCATGTGAGTGAGTTGTGTAATATATGTCAACTATGGGATTTGTTGCAGCAAGATGAGGAAGAGGAAAGCGATCAACTGACACACAAGAAACATAGATCTAATAGTGAAGAATCGACAAAGTCTTTAGCTGCAAGAAGACAACAATCTAGGATTTTGAATCGGTGGGCTACACGCCAAGCTTGTAACAACCCAATTTGGAATGAAGATGAAGAGATGTTTCTCTTAGAGGTATGACAATTCTAAGGGATTTGAAATGTATGGATTAGGAAACTAGGTAGAGGTTGTTGGGAAGAGGTTGCAGACCATGTAGGAACAAAGACAAAATCCTACTATGGGTGGTCAAGCCTAGGTTTCAGTTTTGAAACTGGGCTCTAATACCATTTGTAGAGCCTAACTATATTTTTTTTGAGGACTCAAAAATAGATAAATGTTTTCTAAAATATTCTATTGAAATGATTGAATTTAGTCTATAATTTCTTTCATTATTTTCTTATACTAGGGATAAACAAAAAAAACATATTAATGATAATAGAATAATGACAATAGAAACAACATCATAATAACAACATCATAGCAACATATTAATGATAAGAGCATCAGGATGATAGAACAACTTGTAAAATACATACCTGCACCTGCAAATTTGGTTGATTTAGCCCTTGGTTCAATTGTTCTTGTGCCTGCCCAAATTGCCCAACTGAATATTAAGCTCTTGGTTAACTAGGAACAACCTCTATGACTCCCTAGATCAAGGAATCCTTGTCATTTCCTGGCCCCCGAGCCCAAATTTCCCAAGAACAACAGTGCCCTATGAGATTTCCCCAAAAACAATTGTTTTCCCAATTATCTCCCCTTCTCTATCTCTCAAAATTTCTCAAAACCAAAGTCAGATGCCCTTCCAATTCCTCCCCTTCTTTCTTATCCTCTCTCTCAAATCCCCCTCATTAATTCCCCAACAACCTTACCCCCCCATTAATTCTCCAACAACCTTATCCCCCCATTAATTACTTCACCCACCTTTTAATAATAAAATAATAAAAGGCTCATTTAATATATTTTAATAATTAATTAAATTTAAATTTAAAAAATGTGATAAAAATTAATCAATTTGGGTTGTTACAAAAATAGACAAAATTGTACATTAACTATATAAAATCCTTATAAATTTCAATATTTTTACAAAAATATCGCCAAACATTTTACAACTTACATATTAAGGACTAATAATATTTGCCTAGGTTTCTATATTTTAAAATAAATTTCCATCCTTAAAATTATCCTTGCTTACAAAATCGTCGTCATATTTACACAGAGTTCCAATGTAGCCATTCTTCTAGGGAATTCCAACTAATTATTGACAAGAGTGTAGTCTATGGAACCTAATGTGAGGAATAAGGTAATTGGGAAGGGAATGATAGAATTTGATGCAAAGAATCATAATGTAACTATGAAGGGTAGAAAATAGAACAAGATATAGCAAACATATATTTATTTATAGTAGAGTTTTAGTTATCCATTCCACCTTAATGGAATGGATATACTACAACAAGGGATAAGATATTGTGCTTCTACTCCATGAAAAAAAATTGCAGTTGAGAAATGATTCGAGATCTTTTCATCCGATGACTTATTAAAGAATTGTATTAAATGAGCATAATCTAAAGTACACCATAAAGAAGGAAAAGATCAAAAGGAAATATACATACGAATGAAATTTGAACACAAAGAATTTGATAACGGAGTTCGTCCCTGGTGGACTACATCTTCGGGTCCTGCTCTCAAATGGGTAGGCCTTTTTATTAACTCCACAAAAGAATTGGGCAAAATACATAAGTATACCTCATTCTAGAGTTAATATGAAAAATCTTTACTCAAATCAGAAAACTAACATCACCACTACGTTCATAGCATCGAATTACTTAAAAATGACTGTCTCCAAACCTCAATCTGAGTCTGGCACTTTTGGACCCAAGAAAAATCTTTCCTCATTTTTTGTGTCCTGCTCCTGCATTAAATGAATGTCTTGTCTCGAAATACATGCTCTATTTGTCTCGAAAACCATGCCAAAATACATACAGTCATGCCCTTGGTCTAACTCCTCATCTCTCGTACACTGGCAAAGGCTCCCTTTTATATAAAATGGTGGTGGTTATGCAATAAAGATGGTGGTTGGCGAATTGGTTAGTGCATACTATATTAAGGTGTTGGTTAGGCGGAGGTCCCAGGGTTGAATACCACATGTCTCCCCTTTTATCTTATGGTTATAATCGTTTGGAGTGTTGCTACAATTGGTGGATGGCTTATTTAATTGGCAGTCCAACTATACTTGGCGGGTGGTTGGAATCTTCACGGAGAATATGGTGGGTATACCATATATGGTGGGACCTCTGCCAGATTTGGCGGGGTCCTATTTTATATATATATATATATATATATATTTAATAATTTGGTTGTTGGGTGTTATTGGGAATTTTCCCACTATTACGTGGCAACCCATGACTGGGCCATGTGGAAGCTAATTATTGGCCCATGTCACCTCCTTTGCACGATCAACCTGCCATGACACCTTCCTGCCACATCATCCTACCACGTGTGTACGGATGCCACATCATCCTTCCATGTAGTGTATGGATGCCACATTAGCCTGCCACATAGTGTATGGATGCCACGTGTCTTGTACATACTACCATGTGGCAACTTTTCATTAGTCCACATGTCGACCCAAAAATTCCAAAAATGAGTGACACATGGCAACCTCTCATGTTGCCACGTCATCATGACATGTGTCTCCCTCTACACTTGCCACGTATGTTGTACAAATTATGACATCATCTGTACTGATGTTGATGTCAGTAGTATGAATGTTGACTCATCCCTACTGACTGGGCTACATTGACCAAAACTTTGACTGTGAATATATTTCGATCAGTAACTCTGTTTGACGAGTTATTTACGTTGTTAGAAATCTTGCACTGTGCTCTTCGCAATCATACCATTTTTACTGAGTTTTGGGAACTTTGAATTTTTTCCCTTTCTCTATCTGTTGAAACCATTTTGGGCATCCTAAGTTGCCTATACAAGTTCTGAGTTTTTCTTAGCCTTCTCTATATCCTTTTTGGATCACGCCTTCCCACTGAGAGATTTTTGGACCACCAAAAGCTTTCGTCAATCAAATGGTAAGTGAGGGAAGAGTCCCCTCACTTTGTCCTTATCAATCCACTTTTCCTTTCTTGGATGTTTTCCCTTTAAGCCTACTCAAATATAATCAACATCAACCCTACGTGAAGTCCTCGTCCTTATGTCTAGAATGATATCTTCCTGTAACTAATCCAAGTACTCAAGTGAAAACTCATCAAGTGAAGGTATTGAAACTTCCTCATCCTGATCCATGATCATGGGAGGCTTAAAACGTTTCAAGTTCTCTACGTTCACAACGGAGTAAATCTGCATATAAGGTGGAAGATCTAAACGAAAAGCATTAGTGTCATTTTTCTCCAAGATAGTAAAGGGTCCATATCGGACGGGCTTGAGTTTCTTTCCCTCATCCTTCAATCATTCCTTGTTGATGTGAAGCCATACCCAGTCTCCAACTTGGAACTGATGATCAACCTTTTGCTTGTCATGTCGAAATTTATACTATGTTTGACTTTTCTCCAATTGTTCCGTGACTCCCTGGTGTATCTGTTGGATCCTCTAGATGAACTTGCGGGCTTTGTCCTTTTTTTGTTCTTCATTCACATCGACATCTGTCCCATACATAAATTCCAAAGGAACCTTGGGTAGGTACCAAAAACATGTCTCAAAAGCTGAACTCTGAGTGGATGAATGTAAATATCGGTTATAAGCATGTTGTACATAGGGTATTTGTTCATCCCATAACATAGGATTCTTATTGCAGTAGCCTTGAAGCAAAAGTACCATTGTTCTTATTACCACCTATGCCTTTCCGTCAGTCCGTGGATGGAAAGTAATGCTCCTCTTCAATTTGGTGTACATCATTGTCCACAAACTAGTCCAAAAGTCCCCAAGGAATTGATTATCTCGATCTGAGACAATAGACGTGGGTAACCCAAAGTGAACCCAAACATACTGAAAGAAGAGATTAGCAATCTGCTCAATAATGATCTTCTTTTTACATGGCATAAAGATACACATCTTGCTGAACCTATCCACTATGACATACAAATAATCATGACCCCCTCTAGTCATTGGTAAACCCCCTACAAAATCCATGGAAATGCTTTCCCATGGATGGGATGGAATAGGAAGTGGTGAGTATAGCCCCAGTTTTCTATTATTGGGCTTACAAGTAGAACACATCACACACCGCTTTACATATTTAGTTAAAATTTCTTTCATTTGAGGCCAATAAAAAAACCTCTATGAATAAGCCATATTTTGTCCTACCCCAAAATTCCCAGACACAAGAGAAGTGTGAGCTTCTCGTATTACATGGACTCATTCACTTGTAAGAATACATAGTTTCCCAATATGATAGAGTAATTTTCCCTGCAGACAATAGTTCTCTACCTGTGCGCCATGGGTTAGCTTCTCATATACTTCTTTAAAATCTTCATCGATGGCATATTTTTCTACATAGCTATCATGAGATAAATAAGTATTCTTCAAAATAATAGAAGTAGGAATAGGAGGTCTAGAAAGCATATCGGCTACCTTGTTACTTGTACCCTTATTGTACTTGATTACCAAATGAAATTGTTATAGACAACCCATCCATTTGTAGTATTGATATTGTTGCAGTTTGGTCTATTCTTGAAGATATTGTAAGGGTTGGTGATATGTATGTATGAT
Organism: Picea glauca; assembly: GCA_000966675.3. NCBI lineage: Eukaryota > Viridiplantae > Streptophyta > Pinopsida > Pinales > Pinaceae > Picea > Picea glauca. Next base: position 89,932 of record JZKD02S0011020.1, read on the forward strand.
GGTTTCCTTCCCTAACAAGTAGTGCTTCCATTTATTTATTCTTTGAACTAATGCATACAACTCTTTATCATATCTAGGATAGTTAACAACAGCTTGGTTAAAATTCTCAGAGTGGTAACAGATAGGCTTGTGATATTACATCAATACTTCACCCATGGCATATCCACTAGCATATGTCTCGATCTCAAAAGTTTGTTGAAGATTGGTAGTGCTAATATCGGTTCGGTATTGATCTTCTCCTTCAAAGTTTCGAAATCTGTTTGTTGCTTTCCTTCCCACTAAAAAATGTTATTCACATTGGTTAAGGAATGCAAAGGAGTTGTTATAAAGGAGAAGTTGGGAATGAATCTCCTCCAATACTAGACTGCACCTAAGAAGCTTTGGACTTCAGTTACACTCTTTGTCTCAAGTCATTTTACAAATACTTCAATTGTCCTCCTCCTACAATATGACCTAAGTACACAAGTGCAGTCTTGCCAAATTCACATTTAGAAATTTTCACATACATCTTTTCCCCTTGGAAAGTATCCAATACCTTCTTTACATGCCTTACATGTTCATCCCAAGTCCCACTAAAAACAATAATGTTGTCTAAATATACAATCACAAATTCATCTAGGAAAGCCCTGAATACCTCATTCATCACACGCATGAAATTTGTCAGAGCATTACAAATCACAAACGACATAACTAACCACTCAAACAATCCTTGTTTGGTTTTAAAGGCAATGTTCCATGCATCCTGTTCTACGATCCTGATTTGATGATATACACTGTGCAAGTCCAACTTAGTGAAATAAACAACATTCTTCAATTGATCAAGTAAATCATCTATATGAGGAAGAGGGTATTGATTTTTCACTGTGATTTTATTTAAATCCCGGTAATCGACACACATTCTCCATGTGCCATATTTATTTGGAACCATCACAATCAAAGAATCACAAGGAGATGAAATGGGCCTAATGACCCCTTGATCCAATAAGCCCTGTACCTACTTCTTGATCTCTTTCATCTCCACAACTGACATCCTATACATGCCCAGATTAGGAAGAGGACAATCCTGCTGAAGATGTATCTCATGTTGGATATCCCTCTTAGGAGGTAATCCATCTGGTTCCTGAAAAATATCATCATACTTATAAACAATATCAATTAATTCATGTTTATGAGTTGGATCACATCCTTGGAAAGCGTCGGATGTCCCGACATCTTTCTCTTTTATGACCATGGGCACATATCTCTTATTAGTGTTTATGAGTCTTTTAATTTTCCTTGCACTAACAAGTGTTGTATTTACCCTCATGTTGTGAGCTCTGAAAATATATTCCAATCCCCCTTTAGTAAGGTGGTATTTGCTCTCATGATGAAAGAAGACTACTTTTCTATCATAAAGATAAGGACTCCCCAACACTATGCCACATATATCAAGTGGTACAACATCCAAAACCACTTCATCAATCAACTTTGAAGCAATAGAAAATTTGATCCTACATTGTTTGGTAACATTAAGTTTTTCTTTATCACATACCCAACCAAGAGGGTAAGGCTTTGGATGTGGTTTCATTACAAGAACCATCTTCTTGACAAGTGATTCAAATATTAATTTTACTTGGGAACCTAGATCAAATAATGTATCTATCTTAGTATTTTTAGATACAACTCGTATATGAAATAACTCATTCCTATTTCGTTCATCATCATGAGATTCATCATTGGACCTTGAACTAGCATGAAGAGAATATTTACCTTGTAATCCAACCATTGTGATCTTTCCTTCATCTCTTGAATTGAAACAAAGATCTTGCTGCACTGTAGAAATGGTCTTTGTCTTCCCCTTTCCACTGAACTATTTCGGTTTCTTTTCTGGATGCAGCTTCCAACAATGTTATTCATCGTGACCACTCTTCTTGCAATGAGTGAAAGGTGGTTTTCCTCCTTCTCTTGTCACTATAGCGGTCTTCTTGTCCTTCCTTTTGAACTTCTTGAAAGTCTTTTGTGCGAAATTGGAAGGTTTCTTTGTTCGATATTCTTGAACATGTTTCCCCCTGTTCTCGAGGTGAGTAGCTTGCACACAAAATTTGTCAATGCTAGTGGGGTTAAACAAGAGCAAATTATGATGAATATAACTATGAAGTGTGCCAATATACTTCATTAAAGTTTCATAAGAATACAAAGGAAAGCTCAATGCTAGAAATTTCTTCCTAAATTATTCTATGAAACTTTGTACATTTTGACCTTTACTTTTCTTTAAATTTTTCCATTACATCATTGCTTTATGTAAAAACCCTAATGGATAGAACTGCTTCCTTATCCATGTTTTAAATTTCAACCATGAGGAAAGAATATTACCACACTTACTTCTATCCTGAAGCTTTCTCTCCCACCATATGAGAGTGATGCTTTCCAATCGAAGAGAAGCCAGTTTCACTTTAACTTCCTCTTCATCAGTATGTTGAACATGTCAAGATACTTCAACCTGTCGGATCCAATTATCTAGTTTTTTAGGATTAACATATCCATTAAACATAGGTAAAGAAAAATTTACATCAAGCTTTAATAATGGTTTCTTGAAAGAGGATTTATGGCTAGAATGCTGAGAGTAATGAGAATGCTCAGAGGAAGAATAACTAGAAATTGAAGGTGAAGATGGAGGCTTAGGAGGATCTCCTCCAACCCCTTGTTTTACTAAAGAATCATCATCTAGTGGTGCTTCCTTTTTCTTCCCTTTCTTCTTCATCCTCTTCTCTTAATCTCCATACATTCATTCAACTATTTCTGACATGCGATAAAAGACCATGTGAAAGTTTTTCTCTTGTTCATCATGCTTGTCCTCTTCTGCCACCTTCTTCCTTCAGGATGCACGGACAACTTCAGGATTGAAAATATTAAGATTTCCTTCACCCTGCTTATGCTTGGCCCTAGTAAGCATTCATACTTAATAATTCAAGTTAAAGACGACTGCTCTGATACCAACATGATCCGAGATCTTTTCGTTCGGTGACTTATTAAAGAATTGTATTAAATGAGCATAAACTAAAGTACACCATAAAGAAGGAAAACCTCAAAAGGAAAGAGACATAAGAATGCAATATGAACACAAAGAACTTGATAATGGATTTTTTCCCTGGTGGACTACGTCTCCAAGTACTTCTCTCAAATGGGTAGGCCTTTTTATTAACTCCACAAAAGAATTGGGAAAAATACATAATTATACCTCATTCTGGATTTAAGTTATATAATCTTTTCTCAAATCAGAAAACTAACATCACCATTGCGTTCTTGACGTTGAATTACCTAAAAATGATTGTCTCCATGCCTCGATCCAAGTCTGGCACTTTCCGACCCAAGAAAAATCGTGCCTTGGTTTTTGTGCCCTTCCCCTGTAATAAATGACTAGACTGTTGTGAAATTTGTTCCCTATTTGTCTTGAAAATGGTGTCAAAATATGTACGGTCAAAATTGTGGTGGTTATGCAATAAAGATGGTGGTTGGTGCATTGGTTAGTGCATACGATGTTAAGGTGTTGGTTAGGCGAAGGTCCCGGGGTGAAATCCCACGGGCATCCCCTTTTAGCTTATGGTTACAATTGTTTAGCATGCTGCTACAATTAGTGGATGGATTATTTAATTGGCGGTCCGGCTATACTTGGCGGGTGGTTGGAATCTCCAGTGGAGAATATGGTGGGTATGCCATATATGGCGGGACCTCCGCCAGATTTGGCGGGGTCCAGTTTTTTTTTCATATTTTCTTTTAATAATTGGGTTGTTGTGCGTTATTGGACATTGTCCCACTGCCCGGTGGCAGCCCATGACTGGGCAACGTGGAATCCAATCATTGGCCCACGTCACCTCCGTTGCACAGTCAACCTGCCACATTAGCATGCCACATGTGTACGAATGCCACATCATCCTTATCACATAGTGTACGGAAGCCACGCTAGCCTGCCACGTAGTGTAAGGATGCCATATGTCTTGTACGAACTGCCACATGGAAACTTTTCATTGGTCCACATGTCGACCCAAAATGTCCAAAAATGAGTGACACGTGGCAGCCTCACATGCTACCATGTCATCATGTTGACATCATCATGACATGTGTCACCCTCTGTGATTGCTACGTATTGTGTATGAATGATGACATCATCTGTACTGATGTTGATGTCAGCAGTACAAATGTTGACTCATCCCTGTTGACTGGGCTAAGTTGACCAAAACTTTGACTGTGAATATCTTTCGATCCATAACTCCATTTGACGAGTCGTTTACATCGTTAGAAATATTGGGCCACGCTCTTCGTGATCATGCCATTTTCATTGAGTTTTGGTAACTTTGAGTTTTTTCTCTTTCTCTATCTACTGAAGCCATTTGAGCGTTCTGAGTTGCCTCTACATGTTTTGAGTTGTTCTTAGCCTTCTCTGGATCCTTTTTGGATCAATAAATTAAATAAGCATACATTCTCTTTGAAAGGAAAATACACTACATTGGAAAGGAAAACCAACCACCATTCAAGTTGTTGCTAAGTACCTAGTGTTATTATATACCACCTAGTCTAAATCCATGCTAAGTAATTCTTCCCCATTGGCTCATTTGATTTCTATAGTATTGATAAGACATATTCAATGACATGTCTAGGAATATGAACTTCATTTTTCTTTCTTTTGGCCTTTTTTTCTTGACAATCACCTTTGGATTCATCATTCCCTTCCTATCATCATCCCCTCCTCCCTTTTTCTTCACCATCCTTCTTCACCCCATCACCATCCTTTGTATCTGCACCACCACAACCTTCCTTCTTATCCCCCTTTTCTTTCTTTTCCCCATTATTTGTATCCTCTTCCTAATCATCTCCATCCTCCTTGAAACCCATCTCTTCTTTTCAATGTTTAGGCTAATATAATACACTAAAGAAGAAAAACAACCACCATGCAAGCTACTACTAAGTACTATTGATCCAAAAATTGGTCAACACCCATATGATTTGAAATATTGCAACAAATCTACCCATTGAATTCTTATGAGCCTAATAACCCCAGAAATCACCCTGGTTATGATCATTTACTCAAAACTTCTAATAGTTACTATAGGGTATCCTCCTAGTGTGTAGACTAGTAATGGCATTGATATAGGCTACTCATTGATTTTCATGTATTACCATCTCTCTTTCTATCAAAGTGTGATCTATAGTTTTCTTATAATGTTGATGATGTGGTTATTATGGATGCTACATGCATGAGATTAAGTCCATGACTATTATAATTTGCTGGAAATGATAACATGATTTGCATATCATCATCATCATCATTATTATTATTATTATGTGAATTCATGTTGATGGTTTGGTTACGCATGATTACAATGGTTTGCATATGGTTTACTTAGGGATGAGTGTAATGGGGCATGCATGTATGACATCACTTATATGGTTCAACCTTAGATTGTCTTAAAACTACAACCAAAGAACACATGGTTAGTTTGAAAGAAAATAAAGAAAGTGTTGCAGGGTGGAATTAATCCCTAGATACAAGCATCTTAGTGCTTGGTATTTTATTCTACCTATGCCTAAGTGAAAATAAATCATAACAAATTGTTTTGGCATAAGGTCAAAACCTTAGATTTGACCATGCCAAACCTCGATGTATAACCATGCTTGAGTTGCACAAATATATGATTTATGAACCCCCAATCCTTTCAATTTTATTAGGATTTTCTATGTTGATTGTTTAGTGTCTATGGTGTAAATTTTCCAAACCCTAGGTGATTGTTGTCCTATGATTCTTTATTAAATAAATAAGATCTCAAATTTACTCAATAACAGGAAAATATTTGAGCATGTATAAATCACACAAATGGATGGAAAATATAGCGAAGGCATAAAACACCAAACACAAAATATGACCATCAAATCAACTTATTATTAATGACTCAAAACTTCCAAGGACACCTCAAAAATGAGGTTTTCTTCGTGCTAAATGAGAAAACTACAAAATAGGTCTAAGAAACCTATGGTACAACTCTATATGTATGATTGTACAAACTGTATGGTTTTATCCATACGGCTATATGGATCCATATGGTTGGTATGCACAACTGTACAGAATTCATTATGTGGATAGATCTATAACCTGCAATCATTTTTGGGATGCTTTTATCACTACTACACTATTTTCTCATTTCCTCTGCCTCTTTCTTAACCTTTGTACAAAACTATCTTCGTGAATAATAAATGTTTCTTTACCATCTATGTTGACTTTCCTTTATACTTTAGTTGAATCCCTAATCTACCAAAAACCTAATTTCTTGGTGATATCAATGGTTGAGATTAGTCTAAATCACTAATGCATTAAAAATGCACCTTATTAAACTCAACAACTAATTAAAATACTTTCACTTTATAAATAAAGTGAATTACAAAATAGATTTGACTTGGATGACTTCACGCATGTTTGACACAATACCTATGTGAAATTTCATGTCTCAGCTACAAACATCAACACTCCCTCTTAAAGAGGAAGGAATTCTACACCAATCCAAGTTTGTCCCTGACTGCTTTAAACTTTCCTTTTTCTAAGGGCTTGGTCGAAATATCTGCAACCTGTTGATTTGTGGGTACATACTAGAGCTTCACTACTCTTTTCTAAATCATATTTGAATCAAGTGATACTTGATATCTATGTGCTTGGACTTGTCATGAAATATTGTATTCTCAGAGAGTTTGATACAACTCTGATTATCACAATAAATGATTGTTGGATCCCACTCCTAATAAAATAATCATGCTAGTAACTTGCAAAGACAAATGGCTTCACAACTAGCAGTACTAGCCACCATATACGTTGCCTTTGTTGCATTGAAACAAACCATTGTGATGGTTTTCCTTCCAAGGTAGCCCATTAAAAATTAAGGCTATGGTGAAGAAGGAGATCAACGGGGAGATGTAAAGAGACCTTTGGAATCTTGAAGACAATTAGTAGATATGGGAGTTGGAAGAGTGAAGCCTTCTTAAATATCAGAGGAAAAAGGAATCAAGGAGCCTATCCATGATGAGTGAATGTGTCTCTAAGTCATGGTCATCTACAATTTTTTTCTTCTAGTGAGTAATAATGCAAGAGATTTGTGAACATGCAGAGCTCACCCTTTGTAATACATTTACAGAGAAAAATAAATCCCCACTAGATCTAGTTTTCCTAATTGGGTTTCCACGAGTAAAAAAAAAAATCTTTGTTCATTATGGTGCATTTAATCTTTGATGTATATATGTTTTGTTTAATTTCTTGAATGTTTTGTTTTGATTAATAGATGTAAGCTTCACCAATTCATTCCTACTTGCCACAACACCGAAATCCTTTCATGGGTCCCTTTACTATTTGTGGGAACTAATAATTACCTACATAATTAAATCACTCAATAGTGTGTTTCCTCCACCCATAGAATTAAATCGCTCAAGAGAACTCAAGCAACTTGGACTAGAAATGAATTAATTATTCAATGATCCTTTTGTTCTTTGTGACTCAACTAGCCATTATGTACATCCACATGCACATTATACACAATAAAGACATTGTTAGAGACTTTTTTGGAGATTGGATGTGGGCTCCTATGTTGCATTTGAGTGTGAAAATAAATAAAATTTAAAGGGGTGTGCAGAGTCTCCTTTGACTAGGCTCACCACCACTTTCACATTGTACCATATTTATCGAATTAGTCTATGTTGTTCTTGGAGTGTTTTTAACCTACCACTAGATTTGTTATCTTTCTCAATATATGGATTCGACTTTGCTGGGCCTAGATGCCTAATTTTAATTGCGTGAACAATGAATTCTCTGTTGGGCTACGATCTTGGCACTAAAATTTATTTGTTGGATTCAATTGAAACATTTCCTAGATCTACCTAATTCTCTTTCAATCAGATCATTGTTTAAACCTCAACCTACTATGCTCTTTGATTATTCTAAGGCTGACTTTACTATGTTTTCATTCTGGGTGATAAATCATGCATAAAGAAGCTTGATCTCAGAGCCTGTTTTTTATTGCAATTGCATGAGTGTCATGTAAGCATATTTAAAAAGAAACATACTTGTAATTGGTCAATTGACAATCCTTGAAGAAAGCAATACAAGGCTACATCCGAGTTAAAGAACTAGAAATGAAGAAATTTGAACACAAGTAAGAGTGATTGCAAAGATATAACAATTTCAATTCCATGGTAAGCATTTGTGTTACTGAATTGTGTTACTGAATTGTGAGGACTCTCAATCCCTCAATTATATAGAGAAAGAGATATATTCATTACATTTAGTTATAGTAAAAATATCGTAATCATATCTATACTTGAAAAAATGTGAGAAATTTCACGTTGTAAATTCCAAATTCAGATTTCAATTACTAATAAAAAAATTATAATTTAAAAAAATAAAAACTTGCAAAAGTCTATTTTGCACTTCCATTCTTACTTGACTTGGAAACTCTAGCCGGTCTCAAGCAAAGCTATTTTCACTAATGTCTATATATTGACAAGAAATTTGAAAACATTGGGGAACAACATAACTATGATTAAGAATTTAGAAGGAAGCAAAACCATGATGATGAGAAAATCAAATCTAAATATCTGGTGAGTAAACTAAAACCAAAGGTGAAAGTTGAACTTCTGATTTAAAAAAAAAAAAAAAATATTAATAATATGTTATATAAAAGAAAAAAATGTGTTTTTGAAATTTACAACAACAAACACGCTTCGACTTAAGTTAGGGTTGCAAACACATTTTAACTTGGCAATTGTTTCAACTCGACAAATTTGAAAAGAAAATGACGATAATTTTTCAAGAGATTCCTAGACAAGAAACCAAAATAGTGAATGTGTCTAGTCAAACTCACTTTAAATCGTGGCATATGGAAAATAGCAATGCTTAGAGACTTTAAATCGTGGCATATGGAAAATAGCAATGCTTAGAGATCCCTAGTGAAGGAAATATCTCTTCTCATTTCACATACCTCATACTTTTAATACAAATTACACATTCTCATTGTGATCGTTATTATGGTGTTAAATGTATTGGTAAAGTGTAATGTAAAAATTAATTATATACAAAATAAATTGTCACAAAAATTATTTATGTAAAAAAATAATATAATTGAACTATTTTTAATAAACTTGCCTTATTGGTTCACAAAATTTATATTAAAATGTAAAAATTTCCCACCACTATGTTATGTTAGTGATATTTTTGGTGTTTCCTAGATGGGGTGTTTGTGTGAGTGGATAGGACAAGCTTCACACAATGTTTGGAAGTACATTAGCATAGGCTCATTAATGTAAACCTTAGTGAATTGGAGGATAGCTAGGATGGGAGTTCTTATTGTAGATCTATTTCATTCTATCAACAAAAAAGGGTATAGTTTCACTATTAATCTCACCATGCGTAACATCTTTCCCGAAGCAAGGAAGAAGATTCAAATGTCTCAATTGTGGAACAAGCAATGGAGAAAGGTTGGGGAAATAGAGGAAGTTGTGCTTCATGGTGGCTTTGGTCTCATGTCCAGGTTTGGTTATTCTTGTTCAATTATGATATTTTTTTGTTTGTTCAATAGTCTAGAGTGTCATATTTTCTGGTTCGGCTCACTTTTAGGCCTAGAAAGTAAAATATTTCCCTTTGCAACTGAGTGAATTGTCATGGGTTAGCTTGGAGGGTCCTTATCTAGTTTTCATCTTGGGGTGGTCAGTTGTCTTCTTGGTTCTAGCACCTTCACCACATTTTGAGTGTCTTTTGTCTATTTCTTATTGTATCATGCCCTCTGTCTCTCATGTCACTCATCCTCGAGCCAAGATGTTGAAACCCAAAAACAAAATTTAGTTGAATTCTAGCAAGAGTGGGGTCATTCCTAGTGCCAAGAGGAATGTTGATGGTCCCTTGCACCAACAACCCCATCGACACATCACTCTCACCCAAGCTGATTCCATGAAGGTGACATCTAGTTACCAATTCTTCTTCCCAACTGTGGTCAAGGAGGAAGTTTCCACATTGAGAATTTCGTCAGGCATAAACATAGGAAACTATCCAACGAATAGGTTGAAGCAGAATTTGGAGAATGTGTTCTAGATATGGGGTTCTCTCACTCCAAAGACACCAATAGTAATTTTAATTTCATAGAGATTTATTGGATAAACAAATATTTCATAACACGGGTTGTGGACGAGAAGGGTCAACAACAAAAAGAAACTCTCCATAAACTGGACTTAATGGATAAAAATTTTGAAGTGGTTTACAAGGCAGTTTATAAAATTGATATCATAGTGATAGACCTAGATGATATCAAGCATAAACCAGTGATAGAAGTAGAGCCTACTCAGGATTTTGAAGGTACCCCTTCCAACCCTATCCCGATTGGTGAATATCTTGAGGAAAAGGAGGATATTCAACAATGGTAGAAGTAGGCATGTGTAACCTTGGATTAGCAACACCTACTCTCTCTTTCTATCTCAATAGATGGAAACTAGGCTTTCCCTTTTGGTTTTCTCAATTATCCTTTACATTGTTTTTAGTAGTTATCTAGGCCATACTACTGCTAAAGATATAGATAAAAAGCACTCTTCCTTGTAATCTTGCAAGCTAAACAATGATATTTTGATTTAATGTGGCCCTGGTTGTAACATCCCGCTCTGGCGCACTTACCTAGCTTATTCTTTGAGGACACTTGCTCGCAAGTGATCTGGATTATATGATAAAACTTTTCTTTCATTATGATGCATTGAGTTA
>JZKD02S0011020.1:100694-124869 GCA_000966675.3 Picea glauca
ATATATAGTTACGCAATCCTGAGGTAGCATGAAGGGTTGATGACGAAAGTTTCGGAGTTGCATAAATACTAAAAACAAAACCCTAGCTTTTGGGTGTACGTGGGATACAGTGGAAGAGGTCACGTACATATGTGGGTTGGCAGTGTAAAAGGGTGCATACAGTTGGAAAATCCATGAAAGATTGAGTTGTTGAGGGTGTCAAGTTCTCAGATTCTAAAAACAAGTTCCCAAGAAGGTCCACAGTGATCAGGTACAACCAATCTATCTACAGGTTCAAAAGGTATGCTATATTCTTATGTGCAGTTGGATATTGTTGTCTACATGAGATATGGTTATGGGAGTTTGAGGATTTTCCCTAGAGAGGTTGTTGGTTGTATGGAACTTATTGTATGAGTTAGATCTACATAAATACAACAATGGTATGTTTGGTATTCATCATTGTTACATCTTGATAAGTTTGAGTGTGGAGGTATATTTTTTATTCCTTCATACATGGTTGAGGGTTTTGGTTGTGAATTTATTTGTGATTTGAGGTTCCATATCAATGAGGATTTGATGTCTAGTCCATGTGAGGGTTATTACACTTGACCATGATTATATACACATGTATGAAACATGACTAGAGAGATTTAGATTCAATTGGTTAAGGGATATGTATGATGGTGTATGCATAGGGAAAAACTACAGATTGGACACAATGGTAGGTTGTAGGTTGATTTGAAAGAGGCAGCAAAGTGCCTGAGTTTAAAAAAAGGTGAAAACCATAGCTTTCTAAAGGTGTACATAGGTTGCAATTTACATAGCCTTCATACATACACAAGCTATAATATAGATAGGGCACATACATACACATGTTGCAGCATATGCAGGTCATGTACCTATTGGTATTTATTGGTACATGTTGACTTCTGGTACAAGATTGATTGTTGGCTATTGTTACAAGTTGGTTATAGGTTGTTGGTATAGATTGGTACAGGTTTAATTGGTATATATCATAGTGACATTGTGGAAGTGGTTTCATCATTTCACTTATATTTCAAGGCAGTTGGACGGGGCAAGTATAGGTGGTTGTATCCACCTTTCGCTTGTAACCGAAGAACATAGGGGTTGTAGCCTACTTATAATTTTATCCAAAGAATTGGAGAGTTGCAGCTTAACTCAGGTTGTATCCTGAAAATATAGGCATTCGAAGCCTCCTTCCAGTTGTAGCTGGAGAACAAAGGAAGTTGGTGCTTCCAATGACTGTAATTCTTAAAGACATATAAGAAAAAACATTATGTGGTTTTCTCCTAGATAGTCTTCATATATACACAAGCTATAGTATAGATAGGGCGCATACATATGCATGCTGCAGCATATACAGGTCATGTACCTATTGGTATTTGTTGGTACATGTTGACTTCTAGTACAAGATTGATTGTAGGCTATTGTTACAAGTTGGTTACATGTTGTTGGCATAGATTGGTACAGGTTTACACTTGTATATATCACAGTGACATTGTGGAAGTGGTTTCATCATTTCACTTATATTTCAGGGAAGTTGGAATGGGCAAGTATACGTGGTTGTATCCACCTTTTGGTTGTAACTGGAGAACATAGGGGTTGTAGCCTACCTCTAATTTTATCCAAAGAATTGGGGAGTTGGAACATCCCTTAGGTTGTATCCTGAAAATATAGGCATTTGAAGCCTCCTTCCAGTTGTAGCTGGAGAACAAAGGAATTTGGTGCTTCCAACGATTGTAATTCTTAAAGACATATAAGAAAAAACATTATGTGGTTTTCTCCTACATAGGGTTTCCACATAAAAATATTGGTGTACTGTGTATGTGTATGATTGTATATTTTTCATGGTTTATTTACTCTGCACTTGTTGAATGATAATGTTATACTTATCATAAAGATAAACAACACTTATATAATGTGGTTTAAAAGGATTAAAAATATTTATTACTAATTCACCCCCCCTCTTAGTAATCCAACAATTGGTATCAGAGAAGGTTCCTTCAAAAATCAATTTAACCATTGAAAGATAGATCATGGAGAGCAACAGTATGTATAAAAATGGAATACCATAGTTCAATGGAAAGAAATATGCATTTTGGAGCAGAAGGATGAAAACATATGTACAAGCACAAGGATTTGAGGTTTGGAAATCAGTTGTAGATGGATATAAAGAACCTATCATTCCTCCAACAAATGACAATGGAATGAAACTTAGTCTAAATAATTCAAAAGCCAAAACTGTATTTCTGAATGGTTTGGTTGATTCGGTATATGTCAAAGTTATGCATTGCAGCTCCACAAAGGAGATTTCGGACAAAATTCGGAATGTTTATGAAGGAGATGCAAAATTCAAGGCAACAAAGATTCAAACTCACAGAGGTCAATTTGAACAACTGAATATGAAGGAAGATGAAAGTATTGCAGCCTACTTTTCAGGAGTCGATAAAACAATGAATGCAATTAGAGGATTGGGAGAATAAGTTGATGAATCTATAATTGTTCAAAAGGTACTAATATCTCTTCAAATGAGATGTGATCCTAAGATCTCAACACTAGAAGAAAGAATAGATCTTGATTCAATAAGCATGGAGAATCCAGTTACAAAAGAATAAGCATTCAAATCATCCAAGAAGTCAAAGAAAAAGGGAAATAAAAAGGAAAATTCAAATAGAAGCAGCAATGACATCTCATAACATGATGAATAAGTAACCAACTTCATCAGAAGACTGAAAAAATGAACTGGCAGAAAATGTAGAGGTAAGATTCCATTGATTTGTTTTAATTGTGATGGTATTGGTCATTTTTCTAAAAAGTGCCCTCATAAGAAAAATAAAATAAATGAAGAAGATGATTCAAATAACAAACAATTGTACAAAGGCAAAAGAACCCAAAATTTTTTTTTCAAGAAAACCTTTTGCACAAAACAAGACAACACCTTATTAGATGAAGATGAAGACATTGAAAGAAAGACGGAAAGGGTTCTATTCATGGAAGTAGAATACTCTGATGAAGACAGAACCGAAGAGGAATATGAAGAGGAAGAAGTTGACTAAAGAGAAGAATTGATGAGTGACATAGGAGTTATAATAAGGGAAAAGAAGAAAAACAAGTCACTACGGGAAGAACTAAAAAGAAAAGAGGAATCTCAGAATTCCAACTCTGAAGAACTAGAACAAATGATCACTAAATTGAAAATCCAAGTTGAAGAAGACAAAATAATTGAAGAAGCACTCAACGAACAGTTGGAAGAAAAAGACAGGATCATTGGAGGTTTGGAAGAAGATGTTGTCACATTGAGAAAAGATCTTAAAAAGAAAAACATGCAGAACAACTCAAAAGTTTTGGATGATATTATTAGAATTCAAAGACCAAATCATGACAATTCCAGACTTGGATACAATCAGACAGAAAATGGACCAATCTCTAAAGAAACAGATCAAGAAACACATCCAAGAAGCTATGCAAAAATGGTTAGAGGATACAAGAAGTTTTACAAAGAAGATCACAGGGATATTTCTCCACCCAGAATAATCAGATTTCAGAATCAGTGACAGTAGAAAACAAGAAGGCCTCAATAAGAAGAAGGATTCATAAGAGTAAATCCTTTCAAAATATCTTCAACTCCCAGGTATCAAACTATATTCTTTGGTTTATGTTAATCATGTAACAATTTTGGGCATAAAGCTATAAATTGCAGAGAAAATAGCAGAAACAGAAACAACTATGAAATTCATGCACAAAATGGTTATCCAATAAGACCTAGTAAAACACAAAGAAGAAGCTACAACAAGTTTGAATCCTTGATAAATGAAGTGGAATGCTACAACTGCAAAAACTTTGGACACATGGACAAAGATTTTAGAATGGAAGCCCCTCCTAGAGAATCACAATAGAATAACAATAGTCACAGACATGAACCTCAGCAGAGAATATGGATAAGAAAGAAGAATCAGTATAACAATGAAGAATGCACACTCGCTCTACAAGCTAAACACAAGAAATGTGGTTGGTATGTTGACAGAGGTTGCTCAAAGCACATGACAGGTGATGAGAACAAGTTTATAACTTTGAAAAAGGAAAGATATGGATCAGTCTCCTTTGGAAATGATGACTCGGCTAGAATAATTGGAAGATGCACAGTCAACATTGGAAACAAGGATACCAAGGTATATAATGTTCTACTAGTGGAAGATATGAAACATAATCGTCTAAGTGTAATTGAAATCTGTTACCAAGGTCACAAACTTGTGTTTGATTCACAGAAGTGTGATATAAGAAAGGAAGGTTCATGCAGATTGGTTGCAACAGTTGTAATAAATTCAAGCAATATATATGTGCTAAGTGAATTTGGAAATAAAAAGTGTTGTTAGAGAAAGGAAGATGAATTTTGGTTGTGGCACAAAAGAATGGGTCACATAAACTTTAACAACCTTTTCAAATTAAAAAAAAAGAAGCAGTCAGGGAAATTTCCCAGATCAAGAAGCCAACCAAACATTCTCAACAAGGAAAGCAAACAAATACCAAGTTCAAATCAAAGGAATACTACACAACAAGACCATTGAAAATTGTGCATATTGATCTAGTTGGACCAACTAGAATGAAGAACTTTAAAGGTGAGAAATATTTTATGTTATTGGTTGATGATTATACAAGGATGATTGTAGTCTATTTTCTCAAGAAGAAGTCAGAAGCATTCCATAACTTCAAGATACAGAAGGAAATGGTTGAAAATGAAATGGATTCAAAAATCAAATGTTTGAGATCTGATAATGAATGAGAGTTTACTTCAAAAGAATTTATGTATTTCTACAACAAGCATGGGATAAAAGAAAAATTCTATGTTGCTAGGAAACCACAATATAATGGAATTGTTGAAAGGAAGAACAAGACAGTACATGAAATGGATCAAACTATGTTAATGGATTCCAAGTTGATAGATGTATTTTGGTCATATGCAGTGCATACAACACTTCATATTCAAAACAGAATGCTCATAAACAATAGTGATAAAACTCCCTACGAGCTATGGAAAGGAATACCAGTGAATGTGAATCACTTCAAAGTTTTTGGAAGAAAATGATACATCAAAAGAGAAGATGGTAGAATGGGAAAATATGATTCTCATGTGGACAAAGGAATACTTGTTAGGTACTCGAGCACAAGAAAATCATACAAATATTTTAATATAAGTCTCAACAAAGTTGTGGAAAGCATCAATGTGATGGTTTATGACACAAGTGAAAAAAAAATAAAGGAAGAAGAAAAGGAGTCAATGCAACAGGTTCACAAAGAAGAAGCAAAGGATGAAGAACTAGAAGAAGGGGAAGATGAAGAAGACCAGTTAGAACCAGAAGAGAAATAACATCAATATATTCAAGTACCTCCAAAGACACCTAGAAAAAGAATATAGAGGAATCATTTGTCATATTATATTATCAGGAACAAAGATGGAGGAGTTGATACTAGAAGAATAATTAGTTCACGAGAACAATTGAATCTAGCACTCTTATCCTCGATTGAGCCAAGCATCTTTGAAGAGGCCAAGAAGGATGAATTTTGGATAAAATCCATGGATGAAGAGTTGGATCAGATATAGAAGAATGACACTTGGGAATTGGCTCCAAGGCCAAGGTACAAGAATTCTATCGGCACGAAGTGGGTCTTCGGAAACAAATTTAATGAATATGAATAGGTTACCAGGAACAAAGGTAGATTGGTATGTAAATGATATGCTCAGGTTGAAGGTATCAACTTTGAAGAAAAATTTTCCCCAGTTTCCATAATGGAAGCAATCAGATTGATCCTAGATTATGCATGCTCCAAGAATATTAAAGTGTATCAAATGGATGTGAAGTCAACCTTTCTGACTGGGGAACTAGAAGAAGAAGTCTACATCGAGCAACCAGAAGGATTTTAGTGGTGAGAGAATGAAAATTATGTTTGCAGGTTAAACAAGGCCTTGTATGGTCTCAAACAAGCCCCCAGAGCATGGTATTCCAAATTGGAAAAATATTTACAGTAGCAAGGGTTTAGGAAAGGAAAGAAAGACATCAACCTCTACATCAAGGTAAATCAAGATAGTATTTTGTTAATTGAATTTTATGTTGATGATATAATATTTGGAAGTGATGATGACATGATGAGCCATAAATTTGCAAAGGATATGCAAAATGAATTTGAAATTGCATTACTTGGAGAATTATCCTTCTTTTTCGGTATTCAAATATGCTAAAGAAATCAAGGCATTCTTATTTCTCAAACCAAGTATATAAGAGAAATGCTAAAGAGGTTCAGAATGGAATATTGTAAACCAGTCAATACTCCTATGCAGACCAGTTGTAAGTTAAGTAAAGATGATGATTCAAAGTCTACATATTAGAGGCAGTAGAGGTCAATGATTGACATCTTACTTTATGGAGATAGCATCCAGACTAGATGTAATGCAGGCAGTTGGATAGGTGGCACGATTTCAAGCAGCACCAAAGGAATCACAAGTTCTAGCAGTAAAGCAAATATTCATATATCTCAAGGGTACATAAGATTTTGGATTATGGTATCGAAAAGGAAATTATATATCACTTATTTCCTACATAGATGCATATTGGGAAGGTTTCACTGATGACCGAAGAAGCACAACTGGAGAAGCGTTCTACTTGGGTGAGTTTTTGGTATCTTGGCTAAGCAATAAGCAGTCATTAGTATCATTGTCTACATTTAAAGAAGAGTAGATTGCATCAACAATATGTTGTACATAGGTTCTATGGATGAAACAAACTTTGACAGATAGATAGGTTGAGTATGTTGAGAACATTTCGATATATTATGATAATACAAGCACCATGAATATCTCAAAGAATCTAGTGATGCACTCCAAGATGAAGAAAATTCCAATCAAGTATCATTTTCTATGGGAACATGTTGTAGAGAAGAATGTTCAAGTTGAGTATGTTGGCACCAAAGAACATATTGTAGACATCTTTACAAAATTGCTTCAAAGGGAATCCTTTGAGTATCTTCATCAGAAACTTGGCATAGTTTCTTCCCCACAATGAATTTTGAATGTTATTCTTATATGTATTATATTTACACAAGGAAGTACCATTAAGAGGACAATTCATTTTGGGGGAGCAATTTCAGGAAGAGTTCAGTCATGGGGATCAGCCTCAAGGAAAATTTTAGTTAAGGGGAGAAGCCACGACGGGAAGTTACCTTTTCCATTGATGTCAAAGGGGGATAATTTTCTCAAATGCATGTATAGAGATTTAGATGCTTAGAGAGATAGAACATAGGCATGATTCTAGAGGGAGTGATGGTCATAGGGGGAGCATGAGTGATTTGATTTTAGTGTTGCATCAGATTATTTCCATCAATGTCAAAGGGGGAGATTGTTGATTAATTGGGTTGGTTGTCATTGATGTAAACCCTTGAAGCAAGTATGGTAGAAAAATATAGTAGCACCATCAGTATGGTTAAGGGAATCAAAAAAAATTAGGTATAAAAGTATGAAGATCAGTGCATTTGCAGGTAATACTATTTTATATGGATAATACATGTCATTCCATTTCTAGTGATATGTGGAACATCACATAACTCCTCATAGTTAGATATTTATGGCATTGTGAAGTTGGAGAACCCTCTTGATTTATATAGAAGCCCCTAGAAGGTCAAAGAAGTCAAATTATTCTAGAAACCCCTAGAAGAATTTGACTAGTTAAAGTGGGTCAAACTAGGAGTTAATCATGGGTTAAGTTGTTGCAATAAGAAAATAATTAAAAAATTAATTAGTTGCAACTATAAGTGGAGAGTTTATTATTTATGGATAAAGTGGTTATAAGTGGACAAGTGGTTGGAAGTGGGTTATCCCTAAAAGAAGGAAGTTGGGTTTGTTGAAATATTATAACTTCGAAGAATATTCTAATTATATTTGAGTTAATATCTTTTAGATTAAATCCCCTTTTGTGGATTGATCATGTCAGGTCTTGTATAATACCAAATCTCCTTTTGTGTATTGGTCAATCCATATTTATATGGTGGTATTTTTAAATTTGGCCCCTAGGGTTTATAAAGTGGTTTTAACCACTCTTGGAAGAAGTCGAACCTACTAAGTAAAGAGACATAAACCTAGCACATCCTCAACAATTATTTATAAGTGAGGATATTGCATCATTTTCTCATTCACTCACTCACTCATCCAGTGTGCATCTCTTGAAGGTAGATGCAGTTGTAGGAGGAAAGAGAAGAGAGGCGCATCCTCAGTCTTGGTTTATCTTTGGTGTTTTGGTCTTAGTCTTGGAATTGTATTGGAAATGTTTATCTTTGGTGTTTTGGTCTTAGTCTTGGAATTGTATTGGAAATGTCTCATTGAGGAAGTCTTATTGGGTTTTCTCCCCCATGAGAGTTTCCTAGGATAAAATTTTGTGTACCTTATGATTGTGTTTCTTTTAGTGATCCTCTTTATGTTTTTGTTTTGGAAATGCATTAAATGCTATAGTAAATTGGAAATAACCTAATAATAGCACTAAAAGTTAACATGGATTCAGAGCTTGACTTAATAGATCACCTTTCACTGGGTATCTAAAAACGTCACTATTTTCATACAAGGAAATTAGGGGATTTTACTAAAGAGGAATTTCTGACCAAAACCTATCTAGGGAAGTGTGCCCTACCCTAACACATATTTTGGCAGCTTAAGCGCACCTTTTTAGTGGCCAGATTCTCCGGAAAGACAAACCATAGTTTTGACTGGTACCGAAAAACTACAAAACCAAGAAACCAGAACCAGTACTAGAAGTACCAATCCATATTTGTGCAATTCAAGTTTCAAGGGGTAAAACTTGGAATTTTTTGAAACAATCATCTCCATCCAACTCACCTCAGCCCAGTGCATCTCTTGGTAAGTTCAGATTCATTATCTGAGGACTTTCATTTTCTGGTCATTTTCCTAGCTCCAGGTCAAGATGTTTACAAGCACTAAGCTTGTTGACAAGTTATAAGGTGTGGAAATTTTGTGTTCCTAGAAGTATAGAACTGGACTCATTCTTGAAGAGAATCACCTTGAAAAAATCATAAAAGAAAATGTACCAGAACTCGAAGAAGATGTAGCCAAAGAGAACTACAAGAAGGATATGATTAAGGCCAAAAGGATCATTGCAAAATCCATTAAGGACCACTTGATCCCTCAAGTGTCTTATAAGAATACTCAAAAATAGATGTTTGATGCCCTAACTAGAATGTATGAAGGAAAGAACATCAACCGGAAGATGAACTTGAGAACCCAACCTAAGAATACAAAGATGTAGAAAGGAGAAACAATCCAAGAATATTTCTCTAGGGTTACTCAATTCAAGGAATGATTAGAAGAAATTTGAGACAACTTGGATGAATATGAACTCATCATGACAACTCTTAATTGTCTGACAAGACCTTGGGATGCCTTCATCCAAACTATGTATGCAAGAAAAGAGAAACTCCAATTTGACAATATATGGGAAGAATGTGTTCAAGAAGAAGCAAGAGTGGCCAATTGAGAAGTCGTACTATTAAGGGATTAAGATAAAGCTCTAGTTTCTCATTCTAAAAGAGGAAAGAAGAGGTATAATTTCAAAATGAAGACCAATTTTCATAAAGAATCTCACTCTCCAAAGAGATTCACCCATTTTCATAAAGAATCTCACCCTCCAACGAGATTCCAGAAATATCATAAGGGTCAAAAAAAGGAAAAAGTCTTCTCCTATTATCAATGTTATCACTGTGATAAGATGGGACACATTGCAAAGATATGTCTTGCCAAAAACGGAGAATACAAGAAGAGAAATAAAAAAAGACACCATGCCCATGCAGTTGAAGATGATGAGCCACCCAAGAAGTTGACTAAAGAATAAATTGAAGATTATGTTTTGTTTTCTTCCCTCTCAGGATATGTGACACCTGGAGAGGACACTTGGCTCATAGATAGAAGTTATTTTAATCCCATGACAATTCAAAAATACATTCTCTCTATCCTTATAGAAAATCACTTCCCATAGAAAGTTTCACTTGGAGATGATTATAAGTACCTTATCAATGTAATGGGAGAATCCACCTACAAACTGGATTCAGGAACTTCGATGAGAATGAAGGATGTACTCTATGTACCAGGTTTGAAAAAGAACTTAATTTCTATCTCATCTCTAGATAAGAAAAGTTTCAAGGTTTCATTCATAGATGGTGAAGTTCTTATGTGGCCTAAAGGAAAAACTATAGAAGATTTAGTTGTTATTGGAACAGAAAAAGGAGGTTTGTACAAGTTAAAATGTCACTCGGATGTAGCCTTAACTCACTCTACTGAAATTCCTTGTGAACTATGGCATAGAATACTAGCTCACATAAAATACAAAGCCTTACCATATGTAAGAAAGGAAGTTATAGGTTTACCATAATATAAGGTTGATCATGAAGGTATATGCGAGGGATGTGCACAAGGAAAAAACATAAAGAATAATTTCCCAAAGAGAAACAGTAAAGAAGAAGGAATCTTGAAGCTCATCCACTCATATGTATGTGGTCCAATGCCATCAACCTGTGTAAGAGGGTATGTATACTATGTATCATTTATTGATTAATACTCCCATAAGACTTGGGTTTATTTTTTCAAATCAAAATATGAAGTACCTAGAAAGTTCAAGGAATTCAAAGCCTTGGTAGAAAACATCTCTGAAAGAAAAATCAAGATACTCAGGTCAGATAATGGAGGAGAGTACTCCTCAAATGAATTTGGAATATTTTGCAGAGATGTCAGGATTAAGAGGGAGCTCACCACTCCCTATAATCTTGAACAAAATGGTGTAGCAGAAAGAAAGAATGGAACAATTATGGAATCATTAAAGACGATGATTCAAGATCAAGATCTTCCAATGCACTTATGGGTTGAAGAAGCAATGCACTTATGGGTCCAAAACAAATTATCCCATAGTGCACTTGTATTCAAAACCCCTGAATAAATGTTCTTCGGAAAGAAGACAGAAGTAAGACATCTAAAAATATTTGGTTTTCCAATGTTTGTACACGTTCTGAAAGAAAGGAGAACTAAGTTGGACCCTTCAGGAAAGAAGGGAATATTTGTTGGATACTATGAGGCCTCTAAGGCCTTTAGAATTTACATACCAGGTTACCATCATATTGATATCAACAAATATGTAACCTTTGATGAAGATGTAGCACTCAATGTTAATTTTTTTTTAATTAAATAAAGTACCAAGGCAAGTGTTTCTCTTCCCTAGGCGCTTAAGGGGTGAGAAAGTGCCTAATGTGGGCCCTAGTCATTTAATTTGTGAGATGCAAATTAAAAGGTGACTTTATGACTAAAGTTAGGGTGAGTGAAGAGACATTTAATCTCAACCACTCATCTAATCTAATCTCAGCCATTAGATTAGAAAACTCCTCACCTTCCCTCATGAGGTCGATTATGGTAGAGGGGTGCACCCATTCTTGGGTTGTTGATTCATTTTTGAGAGAGCAAGAGAGAGAGGATTTTCGAGCAGCAAGAGAGAAACCATTTCTGAGAGCTAGGGCACACATCCCAAGGAAGAAAACTAGCATAGAAATCGAGGCAGAAAGGAAAGTATGGAAGGCAAGCGGTAATGTACGGATTGAGTAGGCCATACAACAAGAAGGCCAAGCACAAAAATCAAGGCAAGGTACAATCCAACAGAAAAGGTTGTACTGTATGGATTTTCAAATTTTGTATAGCAAGGAAAAAGGAACGAAAACCAAGGCAGAAGGTACAGTCTGTATTGTATGGATTCCGTACAATCCATACAATTCGTACGACTATTATTGTGGCACAGATTTTGAGAAGAAATAGTTGTGCTATTTTATGGAAGTTTTGGCACATTTCCCAAGGAGACTGTACAGCATTTATTTCTCTATTTTTGGGCTGAGGCAGTTGGCACAAACTTCAAGGTGACTGTACAGCTGTTTGGAGGCATAGAAATCGAGGAGCAGACCTGCAATTTATTGTAGAAAATTATGGGAAGAATTTTGAGGAGTTTAGCTCATTTTCCTGTGTGAAGATTTCTCTCGGTTGTCGAGATAAGTTTGTGATTTAAATTTCTGAAGATGAATATGCTATAACAGAATTCTCTGAAGCTCCCAAATAATAAAAATCTCCCTCTCTCACTGGTTTTCCCCTTGTGGTTTTTCTGAGGTCAAAGTTAGACTGAAAATATCTATGTCTATATTTTCTGAGTTTTTATATGTTGCTGATATTTTATTTCTGCATTATAAACGATGTTCAGAATCCTCATGTTTCAGTTTTGAAATTAATTTTCTGCTAATTTTTTTATATGCTAATATAAAACTAGGTTTGGGCATTTAACATTGGTTGAAAATTCAGCGAGACTGAAATTGGCTTGGGGTCTGAAAAATTTACATGGTATCAGAGATGAGTTGAAGGTAAGCAGAGATTTCAACAGACAGTAAGTTGGGACAACAGTCACTTCACAGGGCATATTTTTGAATTTTTTATTTTTAGTAGAAAAAAGTCAATGGCTACTGGTTTGAGAGTTGAGGATAGACTTGATGGGGAAGCAAATTTTGGTGCTTGGAGGGAGAGGATGATCTTGCTTTTGCAAGAAAACGAGTTGTGGGACATTGTGGAAAATACCACTACTCATCCTGTTGTGGTACCTACTGATGCTACTCTTCTTGCAGCTTACACTAAGAAGAGTATCAATGCTAAGAGGTTTATTCTTGATGCCATCAAGTATAATTTGATTCCTCACTTGACGGGGAAGACACATGCCTATGATATGTGGGAGTCTTTGACTAAATTGTACCAGAGTACAAATGAGAACTGGAAAATGGTTTTGAGGGAAAAACTAAAGAGCATAAAAATGACCAAGGCTGAAAATGTGGTCACATACCTTACTATATTGACACATGTGAGGGATGAGCTTGGAGCTATGGGGGAAGCCATAGTTGACAGTGATCTTGTGAGAACAGCATTGAATGGAGTTTCCAAATAATGGTTTGTTTTTGTGGAGGGCATTGTTGCTAAGGAAAAGTTTCTTGGTTGGGAACGTCTTTGGGATGAATTTGTTCAGGAGGAGACCCTGAGAGGTTATGTATGGCATTTCATATACAGCTCATGAGGAGGAGAATGTGGCTCTTGCTACCACTAGCAAGAAGAAGTTCAAAAAGGGTCCAAAGGGAGGACACAAGCCCAAGGGTGAAGGGAAGAAAGACATGAGAAAAGTCAAGTGCTTTGCATGCCATAAGTTTTGGCACTATGCAAGTCAGTGTCCGATCAAGAAGAAGAAACAAACAACAGCTTAATTATAGGTGGAAGAGTTTTCCACCAAGTTTGACAGGGAATTTTCGTTGATTGTGTGTCTATCCTCGAGGACCACTACTTCAGATACTTGGTATATTAATAGTGGTGCCTCTCGCCATATGCCAACAATTAGTGAGAACTTGAGAGATCTTAGATAGTGTGGAGATGTAGAGGTAGTGCTTGGAGATGACCGGGAGGTCAAGATGGTTGGTTGTGGGACCGTATCATTTCAGAGGGAGTCTTTTCCTCCCATGAATTTGACAGAGCTTCTATATGTTCTGGGATTTAAGAAGAACTTAGTGTCAGTTTCTACTATTGAGGAGAAGGGATATGAGGTCCTGTTCCATGATGGGCAGATGCTTCTTTTCCCAAGAGGGTCTAGCATCATTTCAGCCAAAGTGATTGGTACTAGACATGAGAGGTTGTACAAGTTTTTGTTCCAGCCAATGAGAGCATTGATTCATTCTACCAGCAACAATAGTGACCTATGTGAGCTATGGCACAAGAGGATGGAACATTTGCACCATGGGGCTTTGAGAGTTATGAGGCAGATGGTGACAAAATTTCCATATTTCAGTTCAGAGCACCATGAGTTGTGCAAGGGGTGTGCTTTCAGAAAGTATACCTAGACTACTTTTCTGAGTAGTGGCAGTAGAGCAGCAGGGATACTTGATCTTATACATTCAGATGTATGTGGCCCAATGTCTTCGGCATCGTTGACTGGTTCCCTATACTATGTTGTATTCATCGATGACTTCTCTCGAAAGTCCTAGATTTTCTTCATGAAGACCAAAGGACAAGTCTTCAGTCGGTTCCAAGAGTTCAAAGCTCTTGTGGAGAACCAGACAAGGAAGAAAATTAGAGTCTTGAGATCGGAAAATGGGGGTGAGTATACCTCCAAGGAGTTCATGGACTTCTGTGTAGGAGAGGGCATCAGGAGGGAGTTGACTATTCCTTACAACCCACAGCAGAATGGGGTTGCAAAGAGGAAGAATAGGGCGATTTTTGGGGCTGTGAGAGCCATGTTACATGATCAGGGGTTGCCACTATTTCTATGGGCTGAGGTATGCTACACTGTAGTTTATCTATAGAACAGAAGTCCTCACAAGGCTATTGGGAGCATGAATCCTGAGGAGGATTTCTCTAGGAAGAAGCCTAAGGTGGGGCACCTTCGTATTTTTGGGTGCATCACATTTTCATATGTCCCTTATGAGAAGAGGATAAATATGGAGCCCACGGTAGAGAGAGGAAGCTTTTTTGGGTACAGTGAGACTTCAAAGGCTTTCTATATATACCTTCCTTCCTTGGGGAAGATTGTCTTGAGGAGGGATGTCAGATTTGAGGAGGACAAAGCCTTTAGGAATTCTAGAGGGACAGAGAAGGGTGAACAGTATTCACCATAGATTCAGGTGAGTCCACAGTAGACTACAATGACATAGATTTCGGGGCCACTAGTTTTAGGGACGACAAGTTCACAGGTGATAGGGCCACAGGATTCAGGTTCACAGGCTACTGGTCCACATATTTCAGGATCAGGTACTTCAGAGTCTACTTCAGTATCATTGTCTTTAGCAAATGGGGTTGAGTAGGGAGAGTCCCCTCCACAGGACACTACTTTAGAGAGGAGGAAGCCCAAGTGGCTTCAAGACACTTTGAAGGAGGCACAGGGTTCAGTGGGGAATCCTAGACAAGCAGTGAGGGAGAGTAAACCTCTCGAGAGATTTTGCAGCTACATCGCGATGGTGAGCAGTATTCGGGAGCATGAGCCTTCCACTTTTGAGGATGCCACTAGTAAACAGGTATGGAGAGATTCCATGATGGAAGAGTACAATTCCATCATGAAGAAAAATGTCTGGGAAGTTGTTCCTAGACCTGAGGGGAAGTCAGGGGTGACTTCCAGGTGGCTCTATAAACTAAAGCATGCTGCAGATGGCAGCATTGAGAAGTACAAAGCTCACTTTATGGCTTGAGGGGTTTCATAGGTTGATTTAGTTGACTATGATGAGACCATTGCGTCGGTTGCTAGATACACTTCGATTAGGATAGTGATCTCCATTGCAACAGAGATGGGTTGGAAGATCCACCAAATGGATGTGAAGACCACATTTCTGAATGGTCTTATTGAGGAGGAGGTATATATTGAGCAGCCATTGGGATTTGAGGTGCATGGGAGAGACTCTCATGTGTGTAGACTGAAGAAGGCATTGTATGGGTTGAAACAAGCTCCCAGAGCTTGGTATTCGAGGACAGATGCTTATTTACAGTTGTTGGGTTTTGAGAAGAGTAAGGCAGATCCCAACCTATAATTCATTGTGGTTGGAGAGGATCCTCTCATTCTTCTACTATATGTGGATGATATTTTCATCACAGGGGCAGAGAGACTCTTCAGTAGTTGCAAGGAGAGCCTTTCTTCAGAGTTCGAGATGTTTGACATTGGACTGATGCATTACTTTTTGGGATTGGAGGTTTGGCAGGAGCCTGGACACATATTCATGGGACATGGGAAGTATGTGTGTGACATTCTGATGAGATTTCAGATGGGATATAACAGGCCCATAACCACTCCCGTGATTAACAACTGGAAGAAGCTTCATGCTTTTGAGTCACAGTTGGTGGATTCCACTTTGTACCATCAATTGATCGGTCATTGATGTATTTGGTCAATACCAGGACATATATTTGTTTTCCTATCAACACTCTCAGTCAGTTCATGGTGGAGCCTAGGAGAGTGCACTGGGTGGCAGAAAAACATGTGCTCAGCTATCTTTGTGGTATGGTAGATTATGGTTTGGACTATCAGAGAGGAGATGGAGTTCGTCTGGTTGGCTATAAGGACTTGGATTGGGCAGGATGTATCAGTGACAGGAAAATCACTTCAAGGTGTTGTTTTGGATTGGGATCGGCAGTTGTGTCTTTGAGTTCTTCAAAGGCTGAGTATATGTCATCCAGTCAGTCCAGTTGCGAGGCCCTTTGGCTTCATAAGATGCTGGTGGGATTGTTTGGTGTGCAGTTGAGGCCTACTGTGATTTATTGTGATAATCAGAGTTGCATTAAACTCTCGGAGAATCCAGTTTTTCATGACCGGTCTAAGCATATCGAGATTCGTTATCACTTCATCCATGACTATGTTCAAAGAGGAGCTATGGAGCTATAGTACATATCTACAGAGGAGCAGGTTGCATACATACTCACCAAGGCATTGTGCATAGGCAAGTTTGTATTTTTTAAGGACAAGCTTGGAGTGGTGAGTAACACTTTCCTCGGTATGAGGGAGTGTTAAATTTGTTTTAATTAAATAAAGTACCAAGGCAAGTGTTTCTCTTCCCTGGGCACCTAAGGGGTGAGAAAGTGCCTAATGTGGGCCCTAGTCATTTAATTTGTGAGATGCAAATTAAAAGGTGACTTTATGACTAAAGTGAGGGTGAGTGAAGATACATTTAATATCAGCCACTCATCTAATCTAATCTCAGCCATTGGATTAGAAAACTCCTCACCTTCCCTCATGAGGTCGATTAGGGTAGAGGGGCACACCCATTCTTGGGTTGTTGATTCATTTTTGAGAGAGCAAGAGAGAGAGAATTTTTTAGCAGAAAGAGAGAATCCATTTATGAGAGCTAGGGCATGCATCCCAAGGCAACAAACTAGCATAGAAATCGAGGCAGCAAGGACAGTATTGAAGGCGGGTCGTACTGTATGGATTGAGCAGGCTATACAACAAGAAGAGCAGGCATAGAAATAGAGGCAAGGTACAGTCCAGCAGAAAAGGTCATACTGTACAGATTTTTGAATTTCGTACAATAGGAAAAAGGTCACTGAAAATGAGGCAGAAGGTACAATCCATACTGTACGGATTCCATACAGTCCATACAACTATTATTGTGGCATAGATTTCGAGAAGAAATAGTTGTGCTATTTTATGGAAGTTTTGGCACATTTCCCAAGGCATTTGTACAGCATGTATTGATCTATTTTTGGGCTGAGGAAGTTGGCATGAATTTCAAGGTGACTGTATAGCAGTTTCGAGGCACAGTAATCAAGGATCAGACCTTCAATTTATTGCAGAAAATTCTGGGAAGAATTTTAAGATTTTGGCTCATTTTCCTGTGTGAATATTTGGCTCGATTGTCGAGATAAGTTTTTCATTTAAATTTATGAATATGAATATGTTGTAACATAATTATCTGAAGCTCCTAAATAATAAAAATCTCCCTCTCTCACTGGTTTTCCTCTTCTGGGTTTTTCCAGGGTCAAAGTTAGACCGAAAATATCTGTGTCTATATTTTCTAAGTTTTTATATGCTACTGATATTTTATTTTTGCATTGTAAACGATGTTCAGAATCCTCATGTTTTAGTTTTGAAATTAATTTTCTACTAAGTTTTTTATATGCTAATATAAAACTAGGTTTGGGCATTTAACATTGGCTGAAAAATCAGCAAGACTGAAACTGGGTTAGGGTCTGAAAAATTTACACTCAAAAGATCAAGGAAATTCCATCTTGAAGAAGTATATGAAGAAGAACCTGTAGCTCCTAGAGTTGTAGAACTAGTGAAGGAAGTTACAGTTACCCCTAATGATGAGATTCCAAAAGATCATGATATGATAGAATATCAAGAACCTCCCTGGATGGAGATCTCTTACAAGAGAAATCCAACTTGGGAGAGAGAACTTATTCAAAATGCAGAGAAGCATGGCACCCCAGAAGGAACCATGAGACAAACCAAGAAACCTAAGCCATTCTCCAGCTATATGGCCTTGATGTGTGATCTCATAGAAAAGGAACCTACTTACTTTAAAGAATACATTCAGAAGAAATAATGGGTGGATCCCATGATAGAAGAATACCAGTCCACAATAAAGAATGATTTATTGGAAATAGTTATGATACCAAAGAACAAAGATGTGGTATCTTCCAAGTGGATATACAAGATAAAACATGCAGCAGATGGAAGTATTGAAAAACATAAAGCAATATTTGTGTATCATGGTTTTTCTCAAAAGGAAGGTATTGATTATGAAGAGACATTTTCTCTTGTATCCAAATAAAATTCTATCAGAACCATCATAGCTCTTGTATACAAAATGAAGTGGAATTTACGCCAGATGGATGTGAAAACAACCTTCTTAAATAATTTAATTGAAGAATAAGTGTATATAGAACAACCAAAAAGTTTTGAAGTTGAATATAGAAAGACTCATGTCTGTAGGTTGAAGAAAGCTCTGTACAGGTTGAAGCAAGCTCCTAGATCTTGGTATGGTAGAATTGATAGTTTCCTGATGAGCTTGGGATTTACCAAGAGTAAAGTTGATTCTAAATTTTACTTCAAGGTTATGAATGATGAACAAGCTATATTTCTATTGTATGTGGATGACTTATTTTAACAAGAGAAGAAATGATCATCAAATATTGTAATTAGAACCTCTCTGCAGAGTTTAAGATGAATGACCTAGTCCTGATGTATTATTTCTTAGGTCTTGAAGTTTGGCAGAGCCCAGAGAATACCTTCCTTAACCAAGGGAACTATGCAGTTGAAATACTGAAGAGGATTGACATGTTGGAATGCAAATCCATGAACACACCCATGGAAACGAATTTGAAGATCTTGGTGGATACTTCGTCAGAATTGGTTGATGTTACTCTATATAGACATATTATTGGTTTGTTGATGTATCTGACGAATACTGGGCCAGATATATGGTTTTTTGTGAACACCTTGAGTTAGTATCTGGTAGAGCCAAGACATGTTCACCTTGTAGCTTCAAAGCATGTGATGAGATACCTTATGGATACATTGGATTATGGTCTTTGTTATACTTGATATCATGACTTTAGATTGTATGGTTATATTAATTTTGATTAGGGTGGAAGTTCTTCTGATAGAAAGAGCACTTTAGGATGTTGTTTCAGTCTGGGATCATCCATGACTTCATGGAAAAGCAGGAATAAATCCAGTATTTATATTAGCATGGAAGAAGCAGAATACATTGCAACATGTTCCACCAGTTGTGAATCCATATGGCCTTAGAAGTTGTTGATAGGTCTATTCGATCTAGAGATGGAAGCCATTGTGATTCTATGTGATAACTAGAGTTGTATAAAGATGACGGAGAACCCATTGTTCCATGATAATTCGAAGCACATAGAGATCCAGTATCACTACATTCATGATATGGTGCAGAGGGGAGCTATAAATCTTCAGTATGTTGGCACAGATGTGAAGGTTGTGGATGTGTTGACCAATCCTCTGTCGCATGTGACGTTTGAGTACTTCCAAGACAAGATTGGTGTTGTCCAAAAGGACCTCCCTCGAAAGGGGGAGTGATGTTGATAATACTATAGTATCCTGACCAAAAGTGGGTAGCTCCATTATGACTTTATATCCTAGGGGGTTGATCATCCCTAGGCAAATCACAAAAGTCCAATAAGGATGGTCTGTCAGAGTACCTGTGCATGTATATGCAATTTGTAGTCAGTAGTGGTAGCTTCGTTAGGATTTTATATCCTAGGGAATCTTATGATTCCTGGGAATATCTCGAAGGTTTGGTAAGGATGGTCTGTCAAAGTACAACGTGGTAGCTTGTTAGGATTTTATATTCTAGGGAATCTTATGATTCCTGGGAATATCCCGAAGGTTCAGTAAGGACGGTCTCTCAGAGTACCACAAAATGTTGTTGTTGCACATGTCTCATTATCTTTCCATATGGTGATGATGTTGTTTTCATTTAGTGATCCTCTTTATGTTGTTATTTTGGAAATGCATTGAATTCTCTAGTAAATTGGAAATAACCTAATAACAACACTAAAACTTAACAGGGTTAAGTTGGTTAGAAGGTAACCCCTTAAGGAAGCTACTTGGAGAGTATAAAAATAAGAGAGAAATGGTCTCTTATTAGCACCTATTGAGAACATTGAATATCTATTATTGTGTAAGGTTTATTGTAGGTACTCATTGATACATCTAAAGTTACGCAAGTCTGAGGTAGTACAAAGGGTTGACGATGAAAGTTTCGAAGTTGCAGAAATACTAAAAAAAAACCCTAGTTTTTTAGGTGTACGTGATTTGTAGTGGAAGAGGTCGCATACATCGCAGGATGGCATTATAAAAGGTTGCATACATTTGGAAAATACATTAAATATTGATTTTTTTAGGGTGTCAGGTTCTCAGAGTCTGAAAGCAAGTTCCCAGGAAGTTCCACAGTGATCAGGTACAACATATCTATCTACAGGTTCAAAAGGTATGTCATATTCTTATGTGTAGTTGGATATTGTTGTCTACATGAGATATGGTTATAGGAGTTTGAGGATTTTCCCTAGAGATGTTTTTGGTTGTATGGCACTTATTGTATGAGCTAGACCTATAGAAATACAAAAGTGTTATGTTTGGTATTCATCATTGTTACATCTTGATAAGGTTGAGTGTGGAGGTATATTTCGTATTCCTTGGTACATGGTTGAGGGTTTTGGTTTTGAAGTTATTTGTGAAGTTTGAGGCTACATATCAGTGAGGGTTTGATGTCTAGTCCATGTGAGGGTTATTACCACTTGATCATAATTGTATACACATGTATGGCACATGAATAGAGATATTTAGATGCACTTGGTTAAGGGATATGTATGATGATGTATGCATAGGGCACAACTAAAGATTGGACACAGTGACATGTTGTAGGTTTATTTAATAGAGGCAAAAAAGTGCGTGAGTTTCAGAAAAGGTGAAAACCCTAGATTTATGAACATGCACATGGGTTGTAGTATAGACAGGTCGCAGACATATGCAGGTTGTAACATAGACATGGCACATACATATGTTATATGCAGCATATACAAGCCGCGTACCTATTGGTATTTTTTTGTACAGGATGACTTCTAGTACATGATTGATTACATGCTATTAGTGCATGTTGGTTACAGGTTGTTCACACAGATTGGTACATGTTTACAGTGGTATATCTCACATTGAAAGTGTGGCAGTGGTTTCATCATTTCACTTATATTTCTGGGTGATTGGATGGGGAAAGGATAGGTGGTTGTAGCCACTTTTCGGTTGTAGCCTCCTTCTGGTAGCCATAGAATTGGGGAGTTGGAGCTTCCATCAGGTTGTAGCCTAAAAATATAGGGGGTCGGAGCCTCCTTCTAGGTGCATCTAGAGAAAAAAGGAAGTTGGTGCTTCCAATGAATGTAATTCATAAATACATATAAGAAAAATCATTTTCATGGTTTTCTCCCGCATTGGGTTTCCACGTAAAAATATTGTTGTACTGTGTATGTGTATGATTGTATATTTTTCATGGTTTATTTACACTGCACTTGTTAATGATAATGGTATATTGATCATAAATATAAGCAAAACTTATATACTATGGTTAAAAAGGATTGAAAATATCTATTACCAATTCACACCCCCCCCTCTTAGTAATCCAACATGGATCATGACAAAACCTCATGAACAGATGAGGTTTACAACTCATATCAATGTGGTCTCGGACCTTTTGATTTTCTAGGGACTCACAGTCTAACAGCCCTTACAAATCAAACTAGTGTATGTAGTAGACTATTGATCAATAGAAAGGAAGGAATAGTAAGAATCCTTTCAAGGATAAATTTTTAGGAAAAAATACAATAAACCTCCAATAGGTAAATGGTGTGATTAGCACAATGCAATTTTTTTGCATGATGAATCAGAATTCAACACTCAGAAGATGTTCTTGTCACATATGTCTACTTTCGACACAAGATAGAGGTACAAATCTAATGGAATATGATCTCGAAGCATCAACTTTGATTTTATCTTCCTCAATATCTCTCACAAATTCAATTGTCATTGATCAGGAGGAAAGAGAAAGACTATTCCATACACATACATTGGGTATTTCACACTTCCAATTGTTTCTGATTCACCTAGATTTTTTGTGAGTGCAAGGTGAAGAGCATATTTTGATAGAAGAGTGTTTAATTCCTTCATTTGTGTGCACAAGTAAGTGATATAAAAATGGAAAATGTTTGAAGTAATTACAAAAAATGAAATTCTTATTGAATATTTGGAAAAAGAAAAAAATATGTCATAAATACTTAAACAAATGAGTTCATTAATTTTTTTCCATGTAAAATATCCTATGGTAAACCTATTAGGCACTTCCTCTCATTCTGAAGATGGTACCCAAGGTAAACCCTAAATTCTTAAGGGCATAAGGATAGGTCAACAACTCATGAATAGATAAATATATAGCTCATCAAATATTGGCTCACTAAGAGAAAACATGTCATAAGGTGGGATTTGAACTTGGGTGGGGAGTGCAACAACATTTCCTCATAACCACTTAAGCTACACCCAATTGACCAAAGTTTTTTGTTTATCTAGCTTTCTCCCTTATTTTTTTAGCAATATAAATAAATAAACAAGGAAATGATTCCAAATTCTAAAGTGCATGTTGAAAATGTAAGTGCAAAGTGAAGTACTAAATTGTAAAAGAAATAAGTACTAGAAATAATGAATTTCATCCCTTACGTGAGAGTGAGATAAATGAATAATTTTCATTTTTAATTTTTAATAATGATGATTATTTTTTATTTTTTTTGTAAGTATGTATAAATTACATTTCAGAAGAAAACATTATAGTAACATCATGAGTGTATGAGGACTGTAAATGTTGAATTTCCTTAGAGGGAAAGCAATTCAGCCAGTGCCTCTAAAACCAAAACAGACCCCAGTTTTAAACATCTGGAACAGAATCGCCCCATGGGGAAATTGATTCGTCCGACCTTATAGAACATCTAGGACTAACTTATGAAAGGAAAAAAGAGAATTGTCCAAAAGTATAGTTGTCCAAGCATAAACAAAACTTAAAACATGCCATGCAGTCTGAGACCTGTGCAGATGTCGTAGCTCATGCAGTTGGTTTGTTACATGCTACATTGTCCATTGTTGGCACCTAGAGAGACGAATTCAAGACCATCGTCGCATTGTTTTCTACTAGCATTTGGAGAGTCAGAAGCAAGACCATCACTAAGGTCGTTGGTGTACTGGGTGCCAGTTCTATGGAGTGTCAAGTGCCTTGTAGAGAGGACAACATTTGCATAATTTGCATCACCTTCTTGTCTATAATTTCCAGACGAAATCAGAAGTCGTCCACCTCCTTGCGGACCTTGAACACTAGGTCTTTCATAATTTCAAGGCCATATTGAAACTTTGCGCAAGAGGCACAGTCTGAACAGGAGTGTGGCTAGTCTAGTGGTTTCTCCCAGTGGATGGAGGTGTCTGTTAGAAAAATAGGACCATGGAGCAATAAAATAAAACAAATGCAGAAACAAAACACAGAAGATACATAGATTTATGTGGTTCATCCAGTGTGGGCTACGTCCACTAGAGAAATTGCCAAGTCCTTCCTTTATTATTATCCAGCAAATTAAGGGATACAACCTACAACAAAACCCACTATAACTACCTCTTCTTTCTCTCATAGTATCCTCTCTCAGAATACAATACTCGCCATAATTCATAGCCGCAATACATTTACCTCATAACAGAGGATTTCCTTCTAGGGAAAAAAACCCTAACATAATTTCTACGGTTAGATTTGTGACCTTATAATGAATGGTCCATATTTACAATGAAATTACAATATACATTTACAAGGCAATTTTTCCTTCGGGGGCTTCGCCAATGGAAGCAAATGCTATATCAAAAAAGAATATGGCGGAATGGGAAAGTTTGACTCTCGTGTGGACAAAGGAGTACTTGTTGGTTTCTCAAGTACAAGGAAATCATGCAAGTGTTACAATCTAAGATTGAACAAAGTTGTGGAAAGCATCATCGTAACAATTGATGAAACAGGTAGACCAGAATCAAAGGAAGAAAATGAA
>JZKD02S0011020.1:128912-170502 GCA_000966675.3 Picea glauca
CTATGGGGTGTGGCATGAAATGAAGCCCCTGAATCTACTACCCAAGACTCAGAAATATTATCTACAGAAAGAATCAAAGCATCTTTTAACACATCACCTGTTACATTTTCTTCCTAATTTCTCTTCTGTTGTCCACCTATTTGTTTCTTTTGAGCTCTGTAGTCTTTTTTCATATGTCCTTTCTTTCCACAATTCCAACACTCTATCTTTCCAAGTCTAGATTTCGATCTGCCCTTCCTAAAATTATTGTGGTTCCCTGAGCCCTTTCCTCTATCCTTTTGTCTTCCCCTGTTCTCCATGTTCAACGCATTACCTGATGTCTCACATGTGCTTTTCTGTCGCATTTCCTCACTAAGGATAACACCAACAACATCATCAAATTTTAAATTATTTGAACCAAAGACAGAGTTACTTACAGCCATGACCAAGCCATTCCATCTTTCTGGCAATGAGCACAAGATTAGAAGATCCCTAACCTCGTCATCAAATTCCACTTTTACAGAACTTAGTTGATTAGTAACCGTATTAAATTCATTTAAATGATCTGCAATAAACCCACCTTATGACATATTCATATTAAATAATCTCTTGATTAGAAATACCTTATTAGATGCCAAGGGCTTTTCATACAGCTTAGCCAACACATCCATCATATCCTTCATTGTATTTTGTTTCGAAATATTGAAAGCCATCGACGCTGCCAAGCTCAGCCGTATCGTTCCTAGAGCCTTTCTGGCAAGAATATCCCATTCTTCATCCTTCATGGCCATCGAATTCTTTGCTACTCCACCCAATGGTAGGAATAGATCCTTCTGATATAAATAATATTCCATTTTCATCTTCCATAACTGGTAGGTTTGGCCGTTAAATTTCTCGACCCCAAACTTTCCATCTTCCGACATTGCTCCCACTCAAACCAGGAACCCTCTTTTCCTGCGAGTTACCTTTC
Organism: Picea glauca; assembly: GCA_000966675.3. NCBI lineage: Eukaryota > Viridiplantae > Streptophyta > Pinopsida > Pinales > Pinaceae > Picea > Picea glauca. The sequence goes on from JZKD02S0011020.1 coordinate 129,862, forward strand.
TCTCTGATACCAGTTGTTAGAAAAACAGTACCGTGGAGCAATAAAATAAAAAAAATGAGGAAACAAAACATAGAAGATACACAATACAATAGAGACATGGATTTACGTGGTTCACCCAATGTCGGCTCTATCCACCATAGAAATTTCTAGGGCCTTCCTTTATTATTATCCAACAAATCAAGGGATACAACCTACAGCAAAAACCATTGTAACTTACTCTTCTTTCTCTCACAGTATCCTCTCTCAGAATAAAATACTCGCCATAATACATAGCCACAATACATTTCCCTCATAACAGAGGGTTTCCTTCTAGGGAAAAAAACCCTAACATAATTTCTATCATTAGATCTGCGACCTTATAATGAATAGTCCATATTTACAATGAAATTACAATATACATTTACAAGGCAATTTTTCCTTTGGGGGTTTCACAAATGGAAGAAAATGCTATATCAAAAGATAAGATGGCAGAATGGGAAAGTTTGACTCTTGTGTGGACAAAGGAGTACTTGTTGGTTACTCAAGTACAAGGATATCCCCCCTGGACCCCACATAGGGGGTTCCCCCCCTCTTCACTCCCCCGCATGGAAGAGTGTACATACTTTTGGGGTGTAAATTCTTCATGGAATCAGGAAGATAATCAGGCTCCACAACCAATAGTGTCTTCCTCAGTAGACTGGACCAGTGGCGAGTGCACTGGTAGTGGCGTAGGAGCTAAATTATCAGGTCAATTTGATGGGATGACCAAAGCGGGTTGCGAGGAAGAGGCCAGGTCCGGTAATGGTCCAGGAGAGAAACCTGGTGAATTCCCCAGGAGGTCGAACCACTCGACTAGGCAAGCCCATGGAGAGGACAAAAGTGAGACGTTGATTTAGCTCTGAGAGGACTGTCCAAAGGAGGAGGGAGAAGAAGGAGGAGATTTGTGCGAATGTTTTTAGGAAGGTTGAGGCCAAATGGCCATGCGGGGCCTATTTTGGTACCAGGACAAGCCTCGCCTGGATTTCCCCCGCAGTTGAGGCATGGCCTAAGAAAAAATAAGGTATGAAGGCATTGAGATATGGTTAACATAATAGGTAAGAATGAGGGAGGAGTGTATACTGAGTGGTGGCTCTTCTAGGAAGAGGAATAACTGATGGACCAGCCTAGGAGTGTCATGGTATGAATAGTGTTGGAGAGGGAAGACGCACATGCACAAAGGTGACCACCATAAAGGAGGCTCCATTGATCAGATGAGGAGACAGAGAGGAGCGTGCTTGAAGAGTTAATGGCACTCTAGTTGGAGTGAATCATGCATAACTTCATGGTGTGGGAGGAGGGGAGGTGCATATGCCAGTCACGTGGTGGGTATAGCGCTGATTGGTGCCATCTCCATATGGGTGGAGGTCATGCAGAGAAGGTCTGGTCCCTATAAGGAAACTCCAATATTGGCTAAATCATTCGCAATTTGATTATCTTTTTACCTTATATGTGAAGGGATGAGAGCTAGGTGAGGTCGAATGAGATTTGCAATGGTACTGATCCCCAAAGAGAGACGCTAACATGGGGAGATTTTGTCCAGGTCTGCTCCATTAAGAATTTTCCCGAAGAGATTGAGAATTACTTGAAAGTCCCCCTCCACAATCAATTGTTGGTATCCTTGAGCATGAGCTATCTATAGACCTTCTGTGAGACCCCATAGCTCTCTCACATTGTTTGTGGTATCACCCAGACTGCACGCTGATATGAGAAAAATGTTCCCATGTCTGTTGAGGAAGACTACACCAAAACCTATTGCACCTGGATTTCCTTGTGAGGCACCATTGAAGTTTAAATTGATGAATCCTGCAGGTGGAGGAGACCAGAGAGATGGTTTTCCTCTAGTTTGGGAGCACTAGGGAGTTTTAGTGAGAAAGGGATTTTGGGTGACATTCCATATTTCCAAGATACTTTGTTCATGTGTAGGACATTTCAAGCCCATTTCTTTCCATGGTTGCAGACAGATGGTTTCTCTGATATTGCTGTGAACTTGAGTCCATATAATTTTGTAGTCCCAATGTGTTGTTAGGAAGATATTCATGTTCCTCTCTTTCAAAAGTTTCCAAAGGATGAACCCAGGTAGTAGCTTCCATATGCGGTTAAGAAAAGGAGATTGGAAGGTCGTATCCCTCCATTCTTCAATGGTTTCCCTGACGCCCTCGCAATTGCGATCTGAAATGTGCATGACTATGGCACATTGATCCCATACTTCTGAGCTATAAAAGAATATATTGAGCATATGGTTTTGTGTTTCTGCCTCCCCTAAGAAAAGCGGGCATATAGAAGGCCTTGTGAAGCACAGATTCATGAGGTTATCCCAGGTAAGAAAAGTTTTGTGAGTTACAAGCCAGAGGAAGGTGTTAATTTTTGGCCATGCTTAGTTGACCAAATTTTCATCCATATCTTCTCATGGGGGTTGGGGTGGTAGTCCGCCTTGATTTTGTAAGCTTATTGGATATTGAAGATGCCCCGTGAGGAGTGCCCCCATCTTAATATGTCCTCTCCCTGAAGGATTTGGATTTTCCTGGTAGTGGTTAGATTGTACCAAGGTTGGAGATCCACATGCTCTGCAATGTCGAGATCGATTTTGGAGGATTTCAATATTTTATAGGTGGAGCTAGGGGGATTCTCTTGCCAGTAGTCTGCTATTGTCGTCAGTCCCACCTGGGTAGCTGAGATGAGGAAGGTGTCAACTAGGGAATCATGCGCCAGAATGGGCAATTTCTGCCACAAGTCATTCCAGAATGAAGTTGTTTTTCCATTACGAACTTCCCAGAAGATGTGATTGACCACCAAAAGATGGTTCTTCTTGGCTGCAGTCCATATTAAGGACCCCAAAATGTTATCGTTTAATCTAATAAGGTTATTTTCAGCAACGTTTGGTGCATACTTCCTCCTCCAAAGCTTGGCCTAGAGATCTTGGGGTCACTTGAGCCATCTCCACCAAATTTTAGCACTAAATACTTCATTCAGAGTCGTCGGATCCCTTAGCCCAAGGCCTCCTTGTGATTTTGGTTTGCAAATCTTTTCCCATCTAATCAGAGCCATTTTTTCCCCCATATTTTCTCGATGCCATAGAAAAAAAAATTGTAGGGTTTTGATTGCATTAAGGATGAAGCTTGGAGCAACTAAGGCCAAGAAAGTGTAGATTGGCAACGCTTTCATGAAGGACTTAAGGAGGATAAGGCGGTTGGGGAGGATGAGTGCGTGAAAATTCCAATAGGAAAGTCTTTTCTAAACGGAGGTGATAATTCCTTCACAAGATTTGTTTCGAAGGGCTTTGTCTAGGAGGGGAATACCGAGATATTTGGATGGAAGGGATATTCAAGTGAAACCCAGGATCATTGTTATGTGAAGTTGGACTAGGACCAGGGTGTTAGAAAACAAGATCTGGGATTTTTCTTTATTTATATCCATTAATGAGGCATCACAGAAGGTTTGAAGAATGTGGAGGATTTTGTGTGCCTCTCAGACTATGGGGAGCCCATCATTAAGGTATCATCAACAAACTGGTTGTGGGAGACCAGAGGATCAATATCATGAAAGGGTAAACCGACAAAAGTAAGGTATGCAATGGAGGCTTGTATAAACTGAATTAGCCCTTCCGCCAAGATGATGAAGTTGAAGGGTTAAAGGGAGTCCTCTTAACGTATCCCTCGAGTGGGTGAGAAGGGATGGGAGGGAATTCCATTAATGAGGATAGAAAAGAAGGTAGAGGAGGTTAGATTCAAAATATAGTCAAACCAAGTGGAAGCAAATCCAAAGGCCAAAAGAACAAATTACATGCAAGCCCAACTTAACTTATCAAACACTTTGGAGAGATCTAACTTTAACAACATACCTGGAGTTCCATCCTTTTGAAGTGAGTGCATGACTTTGTGCGCCAGAATGACATTTTCCAATATTTTCCTTCCTTTCACATATGATGATTACTCTAGAGAAATGATGAAGGGAAGGAGAGGTTTGAGGCATAGGGTGATCACCTTTGTTAGAATATTGTAGACTACGTTTCAGATAGATATTGGCCTAAACTGTTTTGGGTGAGTGACTTTCTCTTCTTTGGGGATGAGGGTGAGAAAGGTGGCATTGAGAGCTAGAAGGACCTGACCCAAAGGCCCAGATTCCTCAATGATTTCCCATACTTCCTCCCTTACCATTGGCCAACAATGGTGGAAAAACTCCACTGTGAAGTTGTCCGACACAACAGATTTTCCTTCTAGAGTATCTTGAAGCACCAAATCCACTTTTTCTATTGTGATAGGTCTCATCAGTGCTTCATTTTTCTCCTGACTGACTTTGGAATGGATTTTCTAAGTGATTTTAACAATGGCAGGAAATGTATCGCCTGGAGGTTTGGACAAGAGATCTTGATAAAAGGAGACCAACTCCTTTTCTAGGTCATCGTGAGAATGGAGAGTTTGGACTTCTTCTATGACTAGGTGCGAGATGTGATTGACATGTCGTCATTAAATAGTGGATCTATGGAAGAATTTGGTGTTTCTATCTCCCTCCTTTAGCCATTGCACCCTAGAGTTTTGTCTCCAGAGGATCTCTTGAGCTCGCCTTTCCCCTAGGTTTTGACTTATCATTGCTTCTTTCCCCCTAACTTCCTTTGTGATTCGCTGATATCTGATTTGAATCTGTAGGATTCTCATTTGCTTGTTCAGTTGTTTCTGGGACTGCAAGATGTTTCTGAAGGTTTGTTTGTTCCATAGCTTGAGGTGTTTCTCGAAGATTTTAAGTTTTTGTTGGAAAGGGTACATCTTGGATGCATATAGAATGGTCAAATCCCTCCACCATATGGGGGCCATAGTTTGGATGTCTGAGTGGTTGAGCCAAAATCGTTCAAATATGAATGGCTTGCAACTTGGAGAAGTCGGAATGTCTAACCAGAGTTGAATGAGCCAATGATCAGACCCGGGGGCCTTGAGAATGCTAGCTTCTAGGGTTGTTCCATCCATCAAGAGGGAGCCCAAGATGAGGAAGTGGTTGAGGTGACACGCCACCTATTGGGACCCTAATCATTAATTTTTCCAAGTGTAGAGTCCTTTTTGTGTTTCCAGGTCAATCAGGCCCAGCTTGTCAATTAAGGCTTGAAAGTTCTCTGAATCCACATCAAGTCTGCATATTCCTCTTGTTTTCTCATCTAGATTGCAGATCGTATTAAAATATCCACACAGTATCCATCGAATACTAGAAGTGAGGGTGGTGAGCCCTTCCATATTAGGAATGCAGGATGTCAGGTCCCTTGGAGAAGTTGTTCCATACACATTTGTGAGGAAGCCATTTTTGTTGGACCCAATAAGCCTATATTCCACTGATATTGACCACCTAGTGGTGAAGAAATATTCCATGAGCACAGAGCCCAGGTTCCAGATAATGGCCAGATCTTCGGTCGTTCCTATTGCATCGGTACAAATCACTTTCCCCTGCTTCCAACAACAAGAGAGAACTCGATCCATTTCTTCCATTGAACATTTTGTTTCTTGGAGAAACATGATATTAGGTTGTTCCACTATAATATGTTCTCGTAGTAGCCTTTTCTTACTACAACCATTGAGACCCTGGATATTCCAAGAGATGAGATTCATGATGAGGATGGGGAGGAGAGGGGGGGAAGTTTTCAAATATGAGATGTATCTAACCTAAGTTAACCATCAAGTGTCCAATCTCCTGTATGAGCTTCTGGGTGGATTTTTTGCCCCTTTTATTTTCTTCTTTCTGAGTCTCGCGTTTCTCTTTTAGTAGATTCCCTTGGATGCCAGACCTGAGTTGGATCTAGTAGTGGAACCCATTGAAGAGTTGAGGAATACTTTGTGGACTTTGTGTAACTAGTCAAGAGGGATGGTATATAGTTTCTTATGTCGATAGGCTTGTTCTAGATGCTCCAAATCTATACCAAATAGGTCCTTCTCGTTTAGGTCCATTTCTACATCTCCATCTTCTGGATCTAAAAGTTCATCATCCTTAGAACTGAAAGCTGGAACGGATGAATTTTTCTCCATGACAGGGGTTTCCACTATTTTCCCTTTCGTGTTATCATAAAGAGACTCCACCGTAGGAGGGACCTGTGGAGAATCCATATTCTCTAGTATTTGATGTAGGGCATCAAAGGGGTTGTTGCAGGGTGCTTTTCTAGTGGCAGTAGCGGCTATTTTCCTGGCCCCTTGTCTATGTCTTCCTACAATGAGTATGAATTCATCCTTTTCTTTGCTTGCCTCAAGGTTTTGTCCTTTTCTCACCACATTAAGGGGGAAATATCTGAAAATATGCTCGTTCTCGTGGCATTTCCTGCAACGAAAAGGTGTGTGCTCATAATAAATGGTTTGAGACTAGTCCTCATCGTGGTATTCCAGGGAAATGGAACCTAGTAGAGGATTAGAGATATTCAGGTAGACACAAATGCGATCATATGAGGTATAATTTCTCTTCTTGTTTGTTTTGAAGATTTCACATATACCCCAATGGTGTTTCCAATACCCAGCAGTACATCTTCAAGCTAGAACTCATGTGGTAGAGAGTAGAGTTGAATCCATACCAGTGCATGCGCAAAATCCTCTATTTCAGGGCTGAACGTCTTCGTTCAGAAGCATAGGAAGAGACCAGCTGAGTTGAAGAAATAAGGCCCTCTGTCAAAGATGTAGTTCCTATCCTCTAGATTGTGCAGGATTATGGTGAAGAACCCTTTGGATCCCAAGTGAAGGTCATAGTGACCTTTGGGTTTCCACCATTGTTGTATCCACTTAATCAGCTCACGGTCTAAGGGCCATATCCCTAAATGTTTCGACCAAGGCATCATCTCGCATGTATTGTTTCTGTTCTTCTATTCTAGGTGAACTGATCACATATTTTGGTGCTAGTGAGGCCTGAGAGATGCACTTTCTAGGTTCCCAAGGTTGTGTCGAATTTCTTTGAGTGTTCCTTGAATCAGTTTCCATTTCCTTTCCTTTGATTGAACCTTCAAAGAGAAGCTGCAAATGCAAATCTGGGGGTGGTTTCAAAGGTAGGTCATCTAGAGACGTAGAATATGTTTCCTTGCATCACCACATGGTTGTAAGAGGCACCTCCCAGCCCTCCCTCCCTTGCGAGCATGGATTTCTCCACCAGGGGTAGTTGAGTGCACCAGGGGCTGAGTAAAAACACTAACCCTAGCGCGTTTCAGAGCACATTATGCATATCAGTCAGTTTTTCAAGATAATGATGATTATTATATAATGATGATTATAATTATTATTCTTATCCTTATTATTATTCATGTCTAAATATACAACATTTCTATGACACTCCATTTGGATTTGCATAAAAAAAAATGCAATGTACATATGACATGAGGATGACACAAAAGCACAACATGAGCTCTATCCTCGCATTGGAAAGGTAAAACATTAGGCAACATAAACTCAAAGTTTATGTCACCCTATTGGTGCATTCTTTATATAAATTGAAAAAAGGAGATCCTCCCCATTTAATTTTAATTTCATTGTCTTTTCATTTCATTTTCACCTAGGTAATTATTTTCCTAAGGTTGATAGTCCAATGTTGAGAATTCTTCCTTAGATGAGAATACTCTCCTTAGAGAATATTCCTCTACAACAGAAGGTGCTCCTCTTCAGTTCAGAGCTAGTTATTGTTAGTTAGACTAGTGGAAGTCACTCATGCATGGAAACCTTAGTTTTATCACTAGTAGTTGCATGTGTTTTTCTCACTTCCACATGTGTGACTTAGTTAACTGATAATTGCATGGATCAGTTAACTAGGACTATGTGGCACATTACTTCAAATTATGTCAGTGAGTGTCTATATTTCTCTATATCTCTACTATGGTGAATTTACTTAGCCATGTAGAGTATATCATATGTAATTAATCATTCTCTCACAGTGAATGTAATTTTGATTATTTTCTCTCATCTCTTCTCTCCTTCTCTCAATTTGCAAGATTTGTATGAATTGTTGTTAGATAGATTCTCTATGCAAGTTTCACCACAATTGTGCATGGTATCAGAGCCCACGGGTTGCTAGGAGAAAGATGCATATTTATCTTATTTGTAGGTCTAGAAGGGAGATATAGTCATAAAAGATGGATTATTCACCGACAATACTTCTCATGCCTCATAACTACCTTGAGTGGAAGCTAAAAATTTTGCATCAAATCAGATGCATAGTCTTGTACCAGATTACCATCATTAGAAAGGTTGAGCCAACCTATGCTATCGATAAGAAAATGTATCTCAACCACATGGATGATGCTTATGAACTATTTTATCTGTCTATGTCCCTCGAGGTTATGTTTCACATTGAATCTTGTAGCACACCAGATGATATTTGGACAAAGTTCGAGGATCTCTTTGGAAAACAGGACAAAATGAGAGGCCATATGCTCGAGGTTGAGCTAAATTCATTAGATCCGAGGAATGTTGAAAACATAGAGGACTTTTTTATGAGGTTCAATTCCCTCCTCCTTCATCTAAATGGATGTGGAATACACGAATCCACTCAAAATATGGTCCATATTATGTTGTTTTCATCTCATCATTTCATACAAACAGATTCACTTCAAGAGTGGCTTGGAAAATGTCGACATTGGATTAGTTTATTGAATCCCTCATGCATGATCAAGATAAGCTCATAAAAATGGGGATAATCAAGGGAACCAATGCATATTCACTTGTTTTTCATGAAAGAAGTAGAAATTCCAATTCAAATTCCAAGAAAAAAGTCAAGGGAAATACGCATATAGAGACAAAGAAGGAAGGGTACTCCAAACCCTTCAATGAATCCTCGAGATCCAAAGGTGGAAAAGGAAAGAAAGGGAAGACCAAATTTGGTTATTGCATCCATGGTTTTCATCCTATGTCCACAAGCGTGAAGAATAATATTGATCATATGACATAGATTCTTCAGAAGAACAACCTCGAGGATAACATTCCTGAAGTTGCCAAAAATAATTTGGAAGATCAAGACAATTGAGGTAAATCTCATTCATTGATTGAAATTAACTCTTCTCCTAATGCCTAGATCTTATATTTGGGTGCATCCCACCATATGGAAGTAACATAGAATGTTTTATCTTCTATTTCTACATGCCTGGGTCCTCCCATCCTCATGGGAGATGATAACCCATTTGAGGTAATTGGCTAAGGGAGAGTAGAACTCCCACATGGAAGTTTTGAGAATGTCTTGCATGTTTCGAAAATATCCATGAATCTACTCTCCATTCGTTCCCATTTCCTCATGGATCAGCCTCAAAGCTGGGTAGAAGATGCTAAAAGAGATAAGGAAGAACAACATGTTCTCTCTTCTCAAAACCAAAAACCCTCCTTTATTCCTCGCACTAAACCAATCACTCCCACTCCTCCTTCTAGTCTACTAAAGATAAAGAAATTGAATAAGGTAGAAATGTTTGAACGCCAACATAAAGGCCTTTGTTATAATTGTGACGACACATATTTTCCTAGGCACAAGTGTAAGGAAAAAAATCTTTTTATGGCCATCTCAGAGGATGTTTCAGAAGACAATGTTGAGGCTCCCCTTGTGGAGCCCATCATTAAGGTTTCATTAGAAAACTTACTGTGGGAGACTGGAGGATCGATATCGTGCAAGGGTAACCCAACTAAATTAAGGTATGCAATGGAGGCTTGTATAATCTAACTTAGGCCTTCCACCATGATGATGAAGTGGAAGGGTTAAAGGGGGTCCCCTTGACGTATCCTTTGAGTGGGTGAGAAGGGACGGGGGGGAATGCCATTGATGAAGATAGAAAATAAGGTAGAGGAGGTTATATTCAAAATCCATTCAACCCACGTGGAATGAAAGCCAAAGCCCAAAATAACAGGTTACATGTAAGCCCAACTTAACTTATCAAATGATTTGGAGAGATATAACTTTAACAACATACCTGGAGTTCCAGTATTCTGAAGTGAGTGGATGACTTCATGCACCAGAATGACGCTATCCAATTTTTTCCTTCCTTTCACATATACTGATTACTCTAGTGAAATGATGAAGGGAAGGAGAGGTTTGAGGAATGGGGTGATCACCTTTGTTAGAAGATTGTAGACTACGTTGTAGAGAGATATTGCCCTGAATTGTTTTGGGTGAGTGAAATTCTCTTCTTTGGGGATGAGGGTGAGGAAGGTGGCATTGAGAGCTGTAAGGAACTGACCTGAAGCCCTGGAGTCCTCAATGATTTCCCATACTTACTCCCTTACCATTGGCCAACAATGGTGGAAAAAATCCACTGTGAATTTGTTCGACCCAAGAGATTTTCCTTCTAGAGTATATTGAAGCGCCAAATCCACTTCTTCAATTGTGATACGTCACATCAGTGCTTCATTTTGATCCTGAGTGATTTTGGAAGGGATTTGCTAAGAGATTTTAACAATGTCAGGAGATCTATCGCCTGGAGGTTTTGATAAGATATCTTGATAAAAGGAGACCAACTCCTTTTCTAGATCATCATGAGAATGGAGAGTTTGGCCTTCTTTTGTGACTAGGTGAAAGATGTGATTGACATGTCTTTGTTTAATAGTGGATCTATGGAAGAATTTGGTGTTTCTATCTCCCTTATTTAGCCATTGCACCCTAGATTTTTGTCTCCAAAGGATCTCCTCTTGAGCTCGCCTTTCCCCCAAGTTTTGACTTATCATCGCTTCTTGCTCCCTAAGTTCCTCTGTGATACATTGATCTCTGATTTGTATTTGTATGATTCTCATTTGCTTGTTTAGTTTTTTTTGGGTCGTGAAGATGTTTCTGAAGGTTTGTTTGTTCCATAGCTTGAGGCATTTCTTGAAGTTTTCAAGTTTTTGTTGGAAACAGTACATCTTGGAGCCATACAGAATGGTAGAATCCCTCCACCATATGGGGGGCATAGTTTGGATGTCTGGGTCGTTGAGTGAAAATCATTCAAATCTGAAGGGCTTGCAACCAAGAGAAGTCAGAATGTCTAACCAGAGTTGAATGGGTCAGTTATCAGACCTAGGGGCATCAAGGATGCTAGCTTCCAGGGTTGTTACATCCATCAATATGGAGCCCAAGATGAGGAAGAGGTTGAGGTGACACGCCACCTGTTGGGACCCTGATTGTCAATTTTTCCAAGTGTAGAGTCCATTCTGTGTTTCCAGGTCGATCAGGCCCAGCTTGTCAATTAAGGCTTGAAAGTGCACTAAAACTACCTCAAGTCTGCATATTCTTCTTGTTTTCTCATCTAGATTGTAGATCGTATTAAAATATCCACCCAGTATCCATCGAACACCGAAAGTGAGGGTGGTGAGCCCTTCCATATTATGAATGAAGGATGTCAGATCCCTTGGAGAAGTTGGTCCATACACATTTGTGAGGAAGTCAAGTTTGTTGGACCCAATAAGCCTGTATTCTGCTGAGATTGACCACCTAGTGGTGAAGAAATTTTCCATGAGCACAGAGCTTGGATTCCAAATAACGGCCAGACCTCCGGTTGTTCCTATTGCATTGGTACAAATCACTTTCCCCTACTTCCAGCAGCAAGAGAGAACTTGATCCATTTCTTCCATTGCACATGTTGTTTCTTGAAGAAACATGATATCAGGTTGTTTCGCTATAATATGTTCTCGTAGTAGCCTTTGCTTACTATGACCATTGATTCCTTAGATATTACAAGAGATGAGACTCATGATGAGGATGGGGAGGGTAGCGGGGAGAAGTTTTCATAAATGAGATGTATCTTACCTGAGTTAACCATGGAGTGTCCAATCTCCTGTATGAGCTTCTGGGTTGATTTTATGCCTGTTTTATTTTCGTCTTTCTGAGTCTTGCATTACTCTTTTAGTAGATTCCCTTGGATGCCTAGACCTAAGTTGGATCTAGCAGCAGAACCCACTGAAGAGTTGAGGAAGACTTTGTGGACTTTTCGTAACTGGTCAAGAGGGATGGTATATAGTTTCTTAAGTCGATAGGCTTTTTCTAGATGCACCATATCTATACCAACTAGGTCCTAATCGTTTAGGTCCATTTATGCATCTCTGTATTATGGATCTAAAAGTTTGTCATCCTTAGCATTGGAAGCTGGAATGGATGAATTTTTCTCCACGACAAGGGTTTCCGCCATTTTCCCTTTCGTGTTGCCATGAAGAGCCTCCACTATAGGAGGGACCTGTGGAGAATCCATATTCTCTAGTATTTGGTGTAGGGCATCAAAGGGGTTGTTGGAGGATGGTTCCCTAGTGGCAGTAGCGGCTATTTTCCTTTCTCCTTGTTTATGTTTTCCTACTACGGGTATGAAGTAGTCTTTTTCTTTTCTTGCCTCAAGGTTTTATCCTTTGCTCACCATATTGAGGGGGAAATATTTGAAGAGATTCCTGTGCTCGTGGAATTTCCTACTTGAAAAGGTATGTTCTTGTAATCAATGGTTTGAGATTATTCCTCATCGTGGTATTCTAGGGAAATGGAACCTAGTAGGGGCTTAGAGAATTCAGGTAGACACAAATGCAAGCATACGAGGTATACTTTCTCTTCTTGGTTGCTTCTGAATATTTCACATATACCCCAATGGTGTTTCCAATATCTACCGGTACTTCTTCAATATAGAACTCCTATGCAAGAGAGTAGAGTCGAATCCATACTGGTGCATGAGAAAAATCCTTTATTTTAGGGCTAAACTTCTTCATCCAGAAGCATAGGAAGAGACCTGCTGAGTTGAAGAAATAAGGCCCTCTGTCAAATATGTATTTCCTATCCTCGAGATTGTGCAAAATTATGGTGAAGAATCCTTTGGATCCCAATTGAAGGTCATAGTGACCTTTGGGTTTCCACCATTGTTGTATCCACTAAATCAAATCATGTTCTGAGGGCCATATCCCCATAAATGTTTCAACCATGACATAATCTCGCATGTATTGTTTCTGTTCTTCTATTCTGGGTAAACTAATGATGTATTTTGGTGCTAACGGTGCCTGAGGGATGCACTTTATGGGTTCCCAAGGTTGTGTTGCCTTCGTTTGAATGCTCCCTAAATCAATTTCCATTTCCATTCCTTTTATTAAACCTTCAAAGAGAAGTTGGGAACACAAATCTAGGGTTGGCTCAAACGTAGGCCATCTAGAGCCGCAGCCTGTGTTTCCTTGCATCATGGCATGGTTTTAGTAGGCACCTCGCGACCGTCCCTCGCTTGGGAGCATGGATTTCCCCACCAAGGGCGGCTGAGTGCACCAGGGGGTGAGTCAAAACCCTAACCCTAGCGTGTTTTAGAGCACATTATGCATATCACTTAGTTTTTCAAGATAATGATGACTATTATATAATGATGATTATGATTATTATTCTTATTATCCTTATCCTTATTATTATTATTCCTATTATTCTTCTTCATGTCTAAACATACAACATTTCTATGACACTCCATATGGATTTTCATAAAAAAATACACAATGTACATATGACATGAGGATGACACAAAAGCACAACATGAGCTCTATCCTAGCATTCGAAAGGTAAAAATTTAGGCAACATAAACTCAAAGTTTATGTCATCCTATTTGTGAATTCTTTATATAAATTGAAAAAAGGACATCCTCCCCATTTCATTGGCTTTTCATTTCATTTTCACCTAGGTAATTATTTTCCTAAGGTTGATAGTTCAATGTTGAGAATTCTTCCTTAGATGAGAATACTCTCCTTAGAGAGTATTCCTCCTTAGAGAGTATTCCTCTACAACATAAGGCGCTCCTCTTCAGTTTAGAGTTAGTTAAAGTTAGTTAGACAAGTGGAAGTCACTCATGCATGGAAACCTCGGCTTTATTACTAGTAGTTTCATGTGTTTCTCTCACTTCGACATGTGTGACTTGGTTAACTGATTATTGCATGGATAAGTTAACTAGGACTATTTGGCAGATTACTTCAGATTATGTCAGTGAGTGTCTATATCTCTCTATATATCTACTATGGCGACTTTAATTAGCCATGTAGATTATATCATATGTAATTAATCATTCTCTCATAGTGAATATAATTATTGATTATTTTCTCTCATCTCTTCTCTCCTTCTCTCAATTTGCAAGATTTGTACGAATTGTTGTTAGATAGATTCTCTATGCAAGTTTCACCACAATTCTACATGGTATCAGATCCCATGGGTTTCTAGGAGCAAGGTGCATAGTTATCTTATTTGTAGGTCAATAAGGCAGATATAGTCAGAAAAGATGGATTATTCATTGACAATACTTCTCATGCCTCATAACTACTTTGAGTGGAAGCTAAAAATTTTGCATCAAATCATATGCATAGGCTTGTACCAGATTACCATGGCTAGAGAGGTTGAGCCAACCTTTTCTGTCAATAAGAAAATGTATCTCAACCGCATGGATGACTCTTATGACCTCTTATGTGTGTCTATGTCCAACAAGGTTACGTTTCACATTGAAGATTGTACCAAGCCAGATGATATTTGGACAAAGTTGGAGGATCTCTTTGGAAAACAGGACAAAATGAGAGGCCATATGCTCGAGGTCGAGCTAAATTCCTTAGATCCAAGGAATTTTGAAAACATCTAGGACTTGTTTATGAAGTTCAAGTCCCTCCTCCTTCACCTAAATGGACGTGGAATACACAAACCCACTCAAAAAATGGTCCAGATTAAGTTTTTTTCATCTCATCATTTCATACAAACAGATTCACTTCAAGAGTGGCTTGAAAATTTTGACATTGGATTAGTTTATTGAAGCCCTCATGCATGATCAATATAAGCTCATAAAAATGGGGATAATCAATGGAACCAATGCACATTCACTTGTTGTGCATGAAATAAGTAGAACTTCCAATTCAAATTCCAAGAAAAAAGGCAGGGGATATATGCATGCAGAGACAAAGAAGGAAGGGTACTCCAAACCCTTCAATGATTCCTCAAGATCCAAAGGTTAAAAAGGAAAGAAAGGGAAGACCAAATTTGGTTATTGCAACCACAGTTTTCATCCTAAGTCTACATGTGTGAAGAATAATATTGATCATATGACACAGATTCTTCAGAAGAACAACCTCGGGGATCACATTCCTGAAGTTGCTAAAAAGAATTCGGAAGATCAAGCCAAACAAGGTAACTCTCATGCATTGATTGAAATTAGCTCTTCTCCTAATGCTTGGATATTATATTCAGGTGCATCCCATCATATGGAAGTAACACAGAATGTGTTATCTTCTATGTTTTCATGCAGGGATCCTCCCATCCTCATGGGAGATGATAACCCATTTGAGGTAATTGGCCAAGGGAGAGTAGAACTCCCACATGGAAGTTTTGAGAATCTCCTGCATGTTCCAAAAATCTCCATGAATCTACTCTCCATTCGTTCTCATTTCCTCATGGATCGGCATCAAAGTTGGGTGGAGGCTGCTAAAAGAGCTAAGGAAGCTTAACATGTTGTCTCTTCTCAAAACCAAAAACCCTCCTTTATTCCTCGCACTAAACAAATCACTCCCACTCCTCCTTCTACTCCACTAAAGATACATAAATTGACTCAGGTAGAAATGTTTGAACGCCAACACAAAGGCCTTTGTTATAATTGTGATGACACATATTTTCCTAGGCACAAGTGTAAGGAAAAAAAAAATTATGGCCATCTCAGAGGATGTTTCGGAAGACGATGTTGAGGCTCCCATTGTGGATCCCATCATTAAGCTATCATCAACAAACTGACTGTGGGAGACCGGAGGATTGATATCGTGCAATGGTAACCCAGCTAAAGTAAGGTATGCAATGGAGGCTTGTATAATCTGACTTAGGCCGTCTGCCATGATGATGAAGTGGAAGGGTTAAAGGGGGTCCCCTTGATGTATCCCTTGAGTGGGTGAGAAGGGACGGGAGGGAATGCCATTGATAAGGATATAAAATAAGGTAGAGGAGGTTAGATTCAAAATCCAGTCAACCCAGGTGGAAGTAAAGCCAAAGGCCAAAAGAACAGATTACACATAAGCCCAACTTAACTTATCAAACACTTTGGAGAGATTCAACTTTAACAACAAACCTGGAGTTCCAATATTCTGAAGTGAGTGGATGACTTTGTGCGCCCGAATGACGTTGTCCAATATTTTCCTTCCTTTCAAATATACTGATTACTCTAGTGAAATAATGAAGGGAAGGAGAGGTTTGAGGCGTGGGGCGATCACCTTTGTTAGAAGATTGTAGACTGTGTTGCAGAGAGATATTGGCCTGAACTATTTTGGGTGAGTGAATTTCCCTTATTTGGGGATGAGGGAGAGGAAGGTGGCATTTAGAGCTGGAAGGACCTAACCCGAAGCCTTGGACTCCTCAATGATTTCTCATACTCCATCCCTTACCATTGGCCAACAGTGGTGGAAAAAATCCTTTGTGAAGTTGTCCAGCCCAGGAGATTTTCCTTTTGGAGTATCTTGAAGGGTGAAATCCACTTCTTCAATTGTGATAGGTCTCATAAGTTCTTCAATTTTTTCCTAAGTGATTTTGGAAGGGATTTTCTAAGAGATTTTAACAATGGCAGGAGATCTATCACCTGAAAGTTTGGACAAGAGAGCTTGATAAAAGGAGACCAACTCCTTTTCTAGGTCATCATGAGAATGGAGAATTTGGCCTTCTTATGTGACTAGGTGCAAGATGTGATTGACGTTTCTTTGTTAAATAGTGGATCTATGGAAGAATTTTCTATTTCTATCTCCCTTCTTTAGCTGTTGTACCCTAAATTTTTGTCTCCAAAGGATCTCCTCTTGAGCTCTCCTTTCCCCCAAGTTTTGAATTATCATTGCTTCTTGCTCCCTAAGTTCCTCTGTGATGCCTTGATCTTTGATTTGAATATGTAGGGTTCTCATTTTCTTGTTCAGTTGTTTTTGGGCCGCAAAGATGTTTCTGAAGGTTTGTTTGTTCCATAGCTTGAGGTGTTTCTTGATGTTTTTAAGTTTTTGTTGGAAATGGTACATCTTAGAGCAATACAGAATGGTCAAATCCCTTCACCATATGGGAGCCATAGTTTGGATGTCTAGGTGGTTGAGACAACATCATTCATATCTGAAGGGCTTGCAACCTGGAGAAGTCGGAAAGTCTAACCAGAGTTGAATGGGCCAGTGATCATACCTGGGGGCGTCAAAGATGCTAGCTTCTAGGGTTTTTCCATCCATCAAGAGGGAGACCAAGATGAGGAAGTGGTCAAGGTGACATGCCACCTGTTGGGACCCTGATAGTCGATTTTTCCAAGTGTATATTCCATTTTGTGTTTCCAGGTTGATCAAGCCCAACTTGTCAATTAAGGCTTGAAAGTGAATTCACCTCAAGTCTACATATTCCTCCTGTTTTCTCATCTAGATTGAAGATCGTATTAAAATCTCCACCCAGTATCCATCTACTACCATAAGTGAGGGTGGTGAGCCCTTCCATATTATGAATGAAGAATGTCAGGTCCCTTGGAGAAGTTTGTCCATACACATTTGTGAGAAAGGCAGGTTTGTTGGACACAATAAGCCTGTATTCCACTAAGATTGACCACCTGGTGGTGAAAATTTTTTCCATGAGCATAGAAACCAGGTTCCAGAGAATGGCTAGACCTACGTTCATTCCTATTGCATCGGTACAAATCACTTTCCCCTACTTCCAGCAGCAAGAGAGAACTTGATCCATTTCTTCCATTGAACATTTTGTTTCTTAGAGAAACATGATATCAGGTTGTTCCGCTATAATATGATCTCGTAGTAGCCTTTTCTTACTACAACCATTGAGTCCCTGGATATTACAAGAGATGATATTCATGATGAGGATGGGGAGGGTAGGGGGGGGGAGGTTTTCAGAAATGAGATGTGTCTTACCTGAGTTAACCATGAAGTGTCCAATCTCTTATATGAGCTTCTGGGTGGATTTTCTACCCCTTTTATTTTTGTCTTTCTGAGTCTTGCGTTGCTCTTTCAGTAGATTCCCTTGGATGCCCAGACTTGAGTTGGATCTAGCAGTGGAACCCATTGAAGAGTTGAGGAATACTTTGTGTACTTTGTGTAACTGGTCGAGAGGGATGGTATATAGTTTCTTATGTCGATAGGCTTGTTCTAGATGCTCCAGATCTATGCCAACTAGGTCTTGCTCGTTTATGTCCATTTCTGCATCTCCGTCTTCTGGATCTAAAATTTCATCATCGTTAGCACTAGAAGCTAGAATGGATGAATTTTTCTCCACGACAAGGTTTTCCACCATTTTCCCTTTCATGTTGCCATGAAGAGCCTCCACTATAGGAGGTACCTGTGGAAAATCCATATTCTCTAGTATTTGGTGTAGGGAATCAAAGGGGTTGTTGGAGGATGGTTCCCTAGTGGCAGTAGCAGTTGTTTTCCTTTCCCCTTCTCTTTGTTTTCCTGCTACAAGTATGAAGTCTTCCTTTTCATTGGTTGCCTCAAGGTTTTGTCCTTTTCTCACCATATTGAAGGGGAAAATACTTGAAGATATGTCTGTGCTCATGGCATTTCCTACAACGAAAAGGTATGTGCTCGTAATCAATGGTTTGAGACTAGTCCTCGTCGTGGTATTCTAGGGAAATGGAACCTAGTAGGGGCTTAGAGATATTCAGGTAGACACAAATGCAAGCATATGAGATATACTTTCTCTACTTGGTTGCTTATGAAGATTTCACATATACCCTAATGGTGTTTCCACTACCTGCCATTACTTCTTCAAGACAGAACTCCTGTGGAAAAGAGTAGAGTTGAATCCATACTGGTGCATGCACAAAATCCTCTATTTCAAGGCTGAACTTCTTCATCCAAAAGCATAGGAAGAGACCAGTTGAGTTGAAGAAATAAGGCCCTCTGTCAAAAGATGTATTTCCTATATTCTAGATTGTGCAGGATTATGGTGAAGAACCCCTTGGATCCCGAGTGAAGGTCATAGTGACCTTTGGGTTTCCACCATTCTTGTATCCACTAAATCAGCTCATGTTCTGAGGGCCATATCACTAGAAATTGTTCAACCAGGGAATAATCTCACATGTATTGTTTTTGTTCTTCTATTCTGGGTGAACTGATGACATATCGTGGTGATAGCGACACCTGAGGGATGCACTTTTTTGGGTTCCCAAGGTTGCGTTGCCTTCGTCTAAGTGTTCCCTGAATCAATTTCCATTTCCTTTCCTTTGATTGAACCTTCGAAGAGAAGATGGGAACACAAATCGTGGGGTGGCTCAAAGGTAGGTCGTTTAGAGCCACAGCTTGTGTTGCCTTGCATCATGGCATGGTTTTAGGAGGCACCTCACGGCCCTCCCTTTCTTGGGAGCATGGATTTCCCCACCAAGGGCGGTTGAGTGCACCAAGGGCTAAGTGGAAACCCTAACTCTAGAGCATTTCTAAGCACATTATGAAAATCAGTCAGTTTTTCAAGATAATGATGATTATTATATAATGATTCTTATGATTATTATTCTTATTATTCTTATCCTTATCCTTATTATTATTATTATTATTATTATTATTATTCATGTCTAAACATACAACATTTCTATGACACTCCATTTGGATTTTCACAAAAAAAAACTGTAATGTACATATGTCATGAGGATGACACAAAAGCACAACATGAACTCTATCCTAGCATTGGAAAGGTAAAAAATTAGGCAACATAAACTCAAAGTTTATGTCACCCTATTTCTGCATTCTTTATATAAATTGAAAAAAGGACATCCTACGCATTTAATTTTCATTTCATTAGATTTTCATTTTCATTTTCACCTAGGTAATTATTTTCCTAAGGTTGATAGTCCAATGTTGAGAATTCTTCCTTAGATGAGAATACTCTCAGAGAATATTCCTCTACAACATAAGGCGCTCCTCTTCAGTTCAGAGTTAGTTACAGTTAGTTAGACTAGTGGAAGTCACTCATGCATGGAAACCTCCATTTTATCACTAGTAGTTGCATGTGTTTCTCTCACTTCCACATGTGTGACTTGGTTAACTGATGATTGCATGGATCAGTTAACTAGGACTATGTGGCACATTACTTCAGATTATGTCAGTGAGTGTCTATATCTCTCTATATCTCTACTATGGCAACTTTACTTAGCCATGTAGAGTATATCATATGTAATTAATCATTCTCTCACAGTGAATATAATTATTGATTATTTTCTCTCATCTCTTCTCTCCTTCTCTCAATTTGCAAGCTTTGTACGAATTGTTGTTAGATAGATTCTCTATGCAAGTTTCACCACAATTCTACATGGTATCAGAGCCCATGGGTTGCTAGGAGCAAGGTGCATAGTTATCTGATTTGTAGATCTAGAAGGGAGATACAATCAGAAAAGATGGATTATTCACCAACAATACTTCTCATGCCTCATAACTACTTTGAGTGGGAGCTAAAAATTTTGCATCAAATCATATGCATAGGCTTCTACCAGATTACCTTGGCTAGAGAGGTTGAGCCAACCTTTTCTACCAATAATAAAATGTATCTCAACCACGTGGATGATGCTTACAACCTCTTATGTGTGTCTATTGCCCCCAAGGTTATGTTTCACATTGAATCTTGTACCACGCCAGATGAGATTTGGACAAAGTTGGAGGATCTCTTTCGAAAATAGGACAAAATGAGAGGCCATATGCTGGAGGTTGATCTAAATTCCTTAGATCTGAGGAATTTTGAAAACATATAGGACTTGTTTATGAAGTTCAAGTCCCTCCTCCTTCATCTAAATGGATGTGGAATACACAAATCCACTCAAAAATGGGTCCAGATTATGTTGTTTTCATCTCATCATTTCATACAAACAGATTCACTTCAGGAGTGGCTTGGAAAATGTCGACATTGGATTAGTTTATTCAATCCCTCATGCATGATAAAGATAAGCTCATAAAAATAGGGATAATCAAGGGAACCAATGCACATTCACTTTTTGTGCATGAAAGAAGTAGGACTTCCAACTCAAATTCCAAGAAAAAAGGCAAGGGAAATATGCATGAAGAGACAAAGAAGGAAGGGTACTCCAAACCCTTCAATGATTCCTTAGTATCCAAAGGTGGAAAAGGAAAGAAAGGGAAGACAAAATTTGGTTATTGCAACCATGGTTTTCATACTAAGTCCACATGCATGAAGAATAATATTGATCATATGAAACAGATTCTTTAGAAGAACAACCTTGAGGATCACATCCTTGAAGTTGCCAAAAAGAATTCGGAAGATCAAGCCAAATGAGGTAAATCTCATGAATTGATTGAAATTAACTCTTCTCCTAATGCATGGATCTTATATTCAGGTGCATCCCACCATATTGAAGTAACATAGAATGGTGTATCTTCTATTTATGCATGCACGAGTCCTCCCATCCGCATAGGAGATGATAACCCATTTGAGGTAATTGGCCAAGGGAGATTAGAACTCCCACATCGAAGTTTTGAGAATATCTTGCATGTTCCAAAAATCTACATGAATCTACTCTCCATTCGTTCCAATTTCCTCATGGATTGGCCTCAAAGTTGGGTGGAAGCTGCTAAAAGAGCTAAGGAAGCACAACATGTTGTCTCTTATCAAAACCAAAAACCCTCCTTTATTCCTCGCACTAAACCAATCACTCCCACTCCTCCTTCTACTCCACTAAAGATACAGAAATTGACTAGGGAAGAAATGATTGAACACCAACACAAAGGCCTTTGTTATAATTATGATGACACATATTTTCCTACGCACAAGTGTAAGGAAAAAAAACTTTTTATGGCCATCTCAAAGGATGTTTCAAAAGACGATGTTGAGGCTCCCCTTGTGGAGCCCATCATTAAGGTATCATCAGCGATCTGACTGTGGGAGACCGGAGGATCGATATCATGCAAAGGTAACCCTAATAAAGTAAGGTATGAAATGGAGGCTTGTATAATCTGACTTAGGCCTTCCACCATGATGATGAAGTGGAAGGGTTAAAGGGGGTCCCCTTGACGTATCCCTTGAGTGGGTGAAGAGGGACAAGAGGTAATATCATTGATGAGGATAGAAAATAAGGTAGAGGAGGTTAGATTCAAAATCTAGCTAACCCAGGTGGAAGCAAAGCCAAAGGCCAAAAGAACAAATTACATGTAAGCCCAACTTAACATATCAAACGCTTTGGACAGATCTAACTTTAACAGCATACCTGGAGTTCTAGTCTTCTAAAGTGAGTGGATGAATTCATGCGCCATAATGATGTTGTCCAATATTTTCCTTCATTTCACATATATTGATTACTCTAGTGAAATGATGAAGGGAAGGAGAGGTTTTAGGAGTGGGGCGATCACCTTTGTTAGAATATTGTAGACTGTTTTGCAGAGAGATATTGGCCTGAATTGTTTTGGGTGGGTGACTTGCTCTTGTTTGGGGATGAGGGTGAGGAAGGTGGAATTGAGAGATGGAAGGACCTGAACCTAAGCCATGGATTCCTCAATGATTTTCCGTACTACCTCCCTTACCATTAGCCAACAATGGTGGAAAATATCTGTTGTGAATTTGTCGGGCCCGAGAGCTTTTCCTTCTGGAGTATCTTGAAGCACCAAATCCACTTCTTCAATTGTGATAGGTCGCATTAGCGCTTCATTTTTCTCCTGAGTAATTTTGGAAGGGATTTTCTAAGAGATTTTAACAATGGCAGGAGATCTATCGCTTGGACGTTTGGACAAGAGATCTTGATAAAAGGAGACCAGCTCCTTTTCTAGGTCATTGTGAGAATGGAGAGTTTGGCCTTCTTCTGTGACTAGGTGCCATATGTGATTGAAATGTCTTCTTTAAATACTGGATCTATGGAAGAATTTATTGTTTTTATCTCCGTCCTTTAGCCATTGCACTCTAGATTTTTGTCTCCAAAGGATCTCCTCTTGAGCTCACCTTTCCCCCATGTTTTGACTTATCATTGCTTCTTTCTCCCTAAGTTCGTCTGTGATGGTTTGATCTCTGATTTGTATCTGTAGGATTCTCATTTTCTTGTTCAGTTGTTTTTGGGTTGTGAAGATGTTTCTGAAGGTTTGTTTGTTCCATATCTTGAGGTGTTTCTTGAAGTTTTTAAGATTTTGCTGGAAATGGTACATCTTGGAGCCATACAAAATGGTCAAATCCCTCCACCATATGGGGGCCATAGTTTGGATGATTGGGTGGTTGAGCCAAAATTGTTCAAATATGAAAGGCTTGCAACCTAGAGAAGTCAGAATGTCTAACCAAAGTTAAATGGGCTAGTGATCAGACCTGGGGGCATCAAGGATGATCGCTTCCAGGGTTGATCCATCCATCAAGAGGGAACCTGAGATGAGGAAGCGGTCGAGCTGACATGCCACCTGTTGGGACCCTGATCGTCAATTTTTCCAAGTGTAGAGTCCATTTTTTGTTTCCAGGTCGATCAAGCCCAGCATGTCAATTAAAGCTTGAAAGTGCCATGAATCCACCTCAATCTGCATATTCCTCCTGTTTTCTCATCTAGATTGCAAATCATATTAAAATCTCCACCCAATTTCCATCGACTATCGGAAGTGAGGGTGGTGAGCCCTTCCATATTATGAATGAAGGATGCCAGGTCCCTTGGAGAAGTCGCTCCATACACATTTGTGAGGAAGTCAGGTTTTTTGGACCCAATAAGCATGTATTCCACTGAGATTGACCACCTGGTGGTGAAGAAATTTTCCATGAGCACATAGCCTAGGTTCTAGAGAATAGCCAGACCTCTGATCATTCCTATTGCATCGGTACAAATCAGAAATGAGATGTATCTGACTTAATTTAACCATGAAGTGTCCAATCTCCTGTATGAGCTTCTGGGTGGATTTTCTGCCCCTTTTATTTTCGTCTTTCTAAGTCTTTCATTTCTCTTTAAATAGATTCCCTTGGATACCCAAATCTAAGTTGGATCTAGCAGCAGAACCCGCTGAAGAGTTGAGGAAGACTTTGTGGACTTTGTGTAACTGGTCGAGAGGGATGGTATATAGTTTCTTATGTTGATAGGCTTGTTCTAAATGCTCCAAATCTATACCAACTAGGTCCTACTCGTTTAGGTCCATTTCTGCATTTTCGTCTTCTAGATCTAAAAGTTCGTCATCCTTAGCAATGGAAGCCGGAATGGATGAATTTTTCTCCAAGAAAGGGGTTTCCACCATTTTCCTTTTTGTGTTGTCATGAAGAGCCTCCACCATAGGAGGGACCCATGGAGAATCCATATTCTCTAGTATTTAGTGTAGGGCATCAAAGGGGTTGTTGGAGGATGGTTCCATAGTGGTAGTAGCAGTTTTTTTCCTTGCTCCTAGTCTATGTTTTCCTACTACGGGTATGAAATCGTCCTTTTCTTTTCTTTCCTCAAGGTTTTGTCCTTTGCTCACCATATTGAGGGGGAAATATTTGAAGAGATGCCTGTTCTCGTGGAATTTCCTGCAACAAAAAGGTATGTGCTCATAATAAATGGTTTGAGACTAGTCCTCGTCATGGTATTCCAAGGAAATGGAACCTAGTAGGGGCTTAGAGATATTCAGGTAGACACAAATGCTAGCATACGAGGTATACTTTCTTTGCTTGGTTGCTTCTAAAGATTTCACATATACCCCAATGGTGTTTCCAATACCCACCATTACTTCTTCAAGCCAAAACTCTTGTGGCCAAGAGTAGATTCGAATCCATACTGGTGCATGCGCAAATTGAGTTGAAGAAATAAGGCCCTCTATCAAATATGTATTTCCTATATTCTAGATTTTGCAGGATTATGGTGAAGAACCCTTTGGATCCCAAGTGAAGGTCATAGTGATCTTTGGGTTTCCACCATTGTTGTATCCACTAAATCAGCTCACGTTCCAAGGGCCATATCCATAGAAATTATCAGGGCATAATCTTGCATGTATTGTTTCTGTTTTTTTATTTTGGGTGAACTGCTGATGTATTTTGGTGCTAGCAGTGCCTGAGGGACACACTTTATGGGTTCTCAAGGTTGTGTTTCCTTTGTTTGAGTGTTCCTTGAATCAATTTCCATTTCCTTTCCTTTGATTGACATTCGAAGAGAAGCTGGGAACACAAATCTAGGGGTGGTTCAAAGGTAGGCCATCTAGAGCCGTAGCCTGTGTTGCCTTGCATCGTGGCATGGTTTTAGGAGGCACCTCATGGCCCTCCCTCACTTGGGAGGATGGATTTCCCCACTAGGAGCGGCTGAGTGCACCAAGGGGTGAGTCAAATCCCTAACCCTAGTGCGTTTCAGAGCACATTATGCATATCGGTCAGTTTTTCAAGATAATGATGATTATGATTATGATTATGATTATGATTATCCTTATTATTCTTATTCTTATTATTCTTATTCATGTCTAAACATACAAAATTTCTATGACACTCCATTTGGATTTTCATAAAAAAAAACGCAATGTACATATGACATGAGGATGACACAAAAGCACAACATGAGCTATATCCTAGCATTGAAAAGGTAAAAAATTAGGCAACATAAACTCAAAGTTTATGTCACCCTATTTGTGAATTCTTTATATAAATTGAAAAAAGAAGATCCTCCCCATTTCATTTTCATTTCATTGGATTTTCATTTCATTTTCATTTTCATTTTCACCTAGGTAATTATTTTTCTAAGGTTGATAGTCCAATGTTGAAAATTCTTTCTTAGATGAGAATACTCTCCTTAGAGAATATTCCTCTACAACATAAGGTGCTCCTCTTCAGTTGAGGGTTAGTTACAGTTAGTTAGACTAGTGGAAGTCACTCATGCATGGAAACATTTGTTTTATCACTAGTAGTTGCATGTGTTTCTCTCACTTCCACATGTGTGGCTTGGTTAACTGATGATTGTATGGATCAGTTAACTAGGACTATGTGGCAGATTACTTCAGATTATGTCAGTTAGTGTATATATATCTCTATATCTCTACTATGGTGACTTTACTTAGCCATGTAGAGTATATCATATGTAATTAATAATTCTCTCACAATGAATATAATTATTGATTATTTTCTCTCATCTCTTCTCTCCTTCTCTCAATTTGCAAGCTTTGTACGAATTGTTATTAGATAAATTCTCTATGCAAGTTTCACCACAATTATACATGGTATCGGAGCCCACGATTTGCTAGGAGCAAGGTGCATAGTTATCTTATTTGTAGGTCTAGAAGGGAGATATAGTTAGAAAAGATAGATTATTCACCGACAATACTTCTCATGCCTCATAACTACTTTGAGTCGAAGCTAAAATTTTTGCATCAAATCAGATGCATAGGCTTGTACCAGATTACCATGGATAGAGAGGTTGAGAAAACCTTTTCTATCGATAAGAAAATGTATCTCAACCGCATGGATGATGCTTACGACCTCTTTTGTGTGTCTATGTCCCCCAAGGTTATGTTTCACATTGAAGCTTGTACCACACCAGATGAGATTTGGACAAAGTTGGAGGATCACTTTGGAAAAAATGACAAAATGAGAGGCCATATCCTCGAGGTCGAGATAAATTCCTTAGATCCAAGGAATTTTGAAAACATCTAGGACTTGTTTATGAACTTCAAGTCCCTCTTCCTTCATCTAAATGGATGTGGAATAAACAAATCCACTCAAAAATTGCTCCAGATTATGTTGTTTTCATCTCATCATTTCATACAAACAGATTCATTTTAGGAGTGGCTTGGAAAATGTCGACATTAGATTAGTTTATTGAATCCCTCACGCATGATCAAGATAAGATCATAAAAATTGGGATAATCAAGGGAACCAATGCACATTCACTTGTTGTGCATGAAAGAAGTAGAACTTCCAATTCAAATTCCAAGAAAAAAGGCAAGGGAAATATGCATGGAGAGACAAAGAAGGAAGGGTACTCCAAACCCTTCAATGATTCCTCAGGATCCAAAGGTGGAAAAGGAAAGAAAGGGAAGACCAAATTTGGTTATTGAAACCATGGTTTTCATCCTAAGTCCACATGCATGAAGAAGAATATTGATCATATGACATAGATTGTTCAGAAGAACAACCTCATAGATCACTTTCCTGAAGTTGCCGAAAAGAATTTGGAAGATCAAGCCAAATGAGGTAACTCTCATACATTGATTGAAATTAACTCTTCTCATAATGCTTGGATCTTATATTCAGGTGCATCCCACCATATGGAAGTAACATAGAATGTTTTATCTTTTATTTCTGCATGCACGGGTCCTCCCATCCTCATGGGAGATGATAACCCATTTCAGGTAATTGGCCAAGGGAGAGTAGAACTCCCACATCAAAGTTTTGAGAATGTCTTGCATGTTCCAAAAATCTCCATGAATCTACTCTCCATTCGTTCCAATTTCCTCATGGATCGGCCTCAAAGTTGGGTGGAAGCTGCTAAAAGAGGTAAGGAAGCACAACATGTTATCTCTTCTCAAAACCAAAAACCCTCCTTTATTCCTTGCACTAAACCAATCACTCCCACTCCTCCTTTTACTCCACTAAATATACATAAATTTAATAGGGTAGAAATGTTTGAACGCCAACATGAAGGCCTTTGTTATAATTGCGATGACACATATTTTCCTAGGCACACGTGTAAGGAAAAAAATATTTTATGGCCATCTCAGATGATGTTTCGGAAGATGATGTTGAGGCTCCCCTTGTGGAGCCCATAATTAAGGTATCATCAATGAAATGATTGTGGGAGACCAAAAGATCGATATCGTGCAAGGGTAACCCAACTAAATTAAGGTATGCAATGGAGGCTTGTATAATCTGACTTAGGCCTTCCGCCATGATGATGAAGTGGAAGGGTTAAAGGGGGTCCCCTTGATGTATCCCTTGAGTGGGTGAGAAGGGACGGGAGGGAGTTCCATTGATGAGGATAGAAAAGAAGGTAGAGGAGGTTAGATTCAAAATCCAGTCAACCCAGGTGGAAGCAAAGCCAAAGGCCAAAAGAATAGATTACATGTAAGCCCAACTTAACTTATCAAATGCTTTGGAGAGATCTAACTTTAACAACATACTTGGATTTCCAATCTTATGAAGTGAGTGGATGACTTTGTGCACCAGAATGACGTTTTCAAATATTTTCCTTCCTTTCAAATACACTAATTACTCTAGGGAAATGATGAAGGGAAGGAGAGGTTTCAGGCGTGGGGCAATCACCTTTGTTAGAATATTGTAGACTGCGTTGCAGAGAGATATTGGCCTGAAATATTTTGGGTGAGTGACTTGCTCTTCTTTTCGGATGAGGGTGAGGAAGGCGACATTGAGAGTTGGAAGGACCTGATCTGAAGCCCTAGATTCCTCAATGATTTCCCATACTTCCTCCCTTACCATTGGCAAAAAATGGTGGAAAAAATCCGTTCTGAAGTGGTCCGGCCCAAGAGATTTTCCTTCTAGAGTGTCTTTAAGTGCCAAATCCACTTTTTTAATTGTGATAGGTTTCATCAATGCTTAATTTTTCTTTTGAGAGATTTTGGAAGGGATTTGCTAAGAGATTTTAACAATAGCAGGAGATCTATCACTTGGAGGTTTGGACAAGAGATTTTGATAAAAGAAGACCAACTCCTTTTCTTGTTCATCATGAGAATGGAGAGTTATTCCTTCTTCTATGACTAGGTGCAAGATGTGATTGACATGTCTTCATAAAATAGTGGATATATGGAAGAATTTGGTGTTTCTATCTCCCTCCTTTAGTCATTGCACCCTAGATTTTTGTCTCCAAAGGATATCCTCTTAAGCTCGCCTTTCCCCAGGGATTTGATTTATCATTGCTTCTTTCTCCATAAGTTCCTCTGTGATGACCTGATCTCTGATTTGGATCTGTAGGATTCTCATTTGTTTGTTCAGTTGTTTTTGGGACACGAAGATGTTTTTGAAGGTTTGTTTGTTCCATAGCTTGAGGCGTTTCTTGAAGTTTTTAAGTTTTTGCTGGAAATGGTACATCTTGAATCCATAAAGAATGGTCAACTCCCTCCACCATATGGGGTCCATAGTTTGGATGTCTGGGTGGTTGAGCCAAAATCGTTCAAGTCTTAAGGGCTTGCAACCGGGAGAACTTGGAATGTCTAACCAGAGTTGAATGGGCCAGTGATCAGACATGAGGGCATGAAGGATGCTAGCTTCTAGGGTTGTTCCATCCATCAAGAGTGATCCTGAGATGAGGAAATGGTCGAGGTGACACACCACCTGTTGGGACCCTGATCGTCAATTTTTCTAAGTGTAGAGTCCATTTTTTGTTTCCAGGTTGATCCGGACCAGCTTGACAGTGCCCTGAATCTGCCTCAAGTTTGCATATTCCTCATGTTTTCTCATCTAGATTGCAGATCATATTAAAATATCTAGAAAGTATCCATCGAATACAGGAAGTGAGGGTGGTGAGCCCTTCCATATTACTAATGAAGGATGGAAGCTCCCTTTGAGAAGTCAGTTTATACAAATTTGTGAGGAAGCTAGGTTTTTTGGACCCAATAAGCTTGTATTCAACTGAGATTGACCACTTGATGGTGAAGAAATTTTCAATGAGCACAGAGCCTGAGTTCTAGAGAATGGCCATACCTCCGGTCGTTCCTATTGCATCGGTACAAATCACTTTCCCCTGCTTCTAGCAGCAAGAGATAACTTGATCCATTTCTTCCATTTCACATTTTGTTTCTTGGAGAAACATGATATCAGGTTGTTCCTCTACAACATAAGGCACTCCACTTCAGTTCAGTTTTAGTTATATTTAATTAGACTAGTGGATGTCACTCATGCATGGAAACCTAGGTTTTATCATTAGTAGTTGCATGTGTTTCTCTCACTTCCACTTATGTGACTTGGTTAACTGATGATTGCATGGATCAGTTAACTAGGACTATGTGACAAATTACTTCATATTATGTCATTGAGTGGCCATATCTCTCTATATCTCTACTATGGTGACTTTACTTAGCCATGTAGAGTATATCATATGTAATTAATCATTCTCTCACAGTGAATATAATTATTGATTATTTTCTCTCATCTCTTCTCTGCTCTCAATTTTCAAGCTTTGTACGAATTGTTGTTAGATAGATTATCTATGCAGGTTTCACCACAATTCTACATTGTATCAGAGCCCATGGGTTGCTAGCAGCAAGGTGCATAGTTATCTTATTTGTAATTCTAGAAGGGAGATATAGTCAGAAAAGATGTATTATTCACCGACAATCCTTCTCATGCCTCATAACTACTTTGAGTGGAAACTAAAAATTTTGCATCAAATCGGATGCATAGGCTTGTACCAGATTACCATGGCTAGAGAGGTTGATCCAACCTCTGCTATCGATAAGAAAATGTATCTCAACTGCATAGATGAGGCTTACAACCTCCTCTGTGTGTCTATGTCCCCCAAGGTTATGTTTCACATTGAAGCTTGTACCACGCCATATGATATTTGGACAAAGTTGGAGGATCTCTTTGGAAAACAGGACAAAATGAGAGGCCATATGCTCGAGGTCGAGATAAATTTCTTGTATCCCAGGAATTTTGAAAACATCTAGGACTTTTTTATTAAGTTCAATTCCCTCCTCCTTCATTTCAATGGATGTGGAATACACATATCCCCTCATAAATTGGTCCATATTATGTTGTTTTCATCTCATCATTTCATACAAACAGATTCACTTCAGGAGTGGCTTGGAAAATGTCGACATTAGATGAGTTTATTGAATCCCTCAAGCATGATCAAGATAAGCTCATAAAAATGGGGATAATCAAGGGAACCAATGCACATTCACTTTTTGTGCATGAAAGAAGTAGAACTTCCAATTCAAATTCCAAGAAAAGAAACAAGGGAAAGATGCATGCAGAGACAAAGAAGGAAGGGTACTCCAAACCCTTCAATGATTCCTCGGGATCCAAAGGTGGAAAAGGAAATAAAGGGAAGACCAAATTTGGTTATTGCAACCATGGTTTTCATCCTAAGTCCACAAGCATGAAGAAGAATATTGATCATATGACACAGATTCTTTAGAAGAACAACCTCGGGGATCACATTCCTGAAGTTTCCAAAAATAATTTGGAAGATCAAGCCAAACGAAGTAACTCTCATGCGTTGATTTCAATTAACTCTTCTCCTAATGCTTGGATCTTATATTCAGGTGCATCCCACCATATGGAAGTAACATACAATGTTTTATCTTCTATTTTTGCATGCACAGGTCCTCCCATCCTCATGGGAGATGATAACCCATTTGAGGTAATTGGTCAAGGGAGAGTAGAACTCCCACATGGAAGTTTTGAGAATGTCTTGCATGGTCCAAAAATCTCCATGATCATACTCTCCATTTGTTCCCATTTCCTCATGGCTCATCCTCAATGTTGGGTGGACACTACTAAAAGAGCTAAGGAAGCACAACATGTTGTCTCTTCTCAAAACCACAAACCCTCCTTTATTCCTTTCACTAAACCAGTCACTCCCACTCCTCCTTCTACTCCACTAAAGATACAGAAATTGACTAGGGTCGAAATGTTTGAAGGCCAACTCAAAGGCCTTTGTTATAATTATGATGAGACATATTTTGCTAGGCACAAGTGTAAGGAAAAAAAGATTTTTATGGCCATCTTAGAGGATGTTTCAGAAGATGATGTTGAGGCTCCCCGTGTGGCTGTGTCACTTGAACCCACTCACATGATCCCTCCCTCAGACCCTCCTGAAGTAGAACCATTCATTTCCCTCAATTCTCTCACTGCCTTCTCTTCTTCCCAAACCCTCAAGATAATTGGTTACATTAAGCATAGTAAGGTCATCATTCTTGTTTATAGTGGAAGAACCCATAATTTTATTCATCGTCGTATTTCCCAAGAAACTAATTGCTATATATGTACCATCAATAATTTTCAAATCATGATTGTCAATGGCAGGTCCATGAAATCTGGAGGGCATTGTGAAAATGTGTGTCTCCAAATTGCTCAGTACCACATGAAATATCATATTTTTGCTATCGACATGGGTGGTTCTGACATTGTGTTGGGTGCAAAACGGCTAAGGAATTTGGGTCCCATTGTCATGGATTTTAAGGAATTAACCATCCAATTCGACCAAGAGGTCCAACAATATAATTTCCTAGGAATCATCTTCATTTCCCCGAAGATCATCAGTTCCCATTGCATGGAAAAGCTGCTCAAAAAAGGTCATTCTAGAATTATTTCACAACTCCATGCCATTCAATCCATTGAGACACCCTCTATGTTGCAGGACCTCCAATCCATCCTCTCTAAACATCAAGTGGTTTTTTCAACTCCCCAGGGACTTCCTCCTTCCCGTGGTGTTCATGATCATTCCATTTGCCTTGTCCTTGGAATCTTTCCTCCCAATACTAGTCCCTATCGTCATCCATTTTCCCAAAAAAGTGAAATTGAAAAACTTGTTTAATAATTTCTCAATGCAAGTGTTATCCTCCCTAGTACGATCCCCTACTCTTCTTCTGTGGTCATGGTCCTTAAGAAATAAGGTTCTTGGTGCATGTGTCATGACTTCCGCACCCTCAACATACTCACCATTAAAGAGAACTTTCCCATTCTTTTCATTGATGACCTCTTGGATGAGTTGAGTGGCGCCCAGTTCTTTACTAAACTTGATCTCCATTCTGGCTACCACCAGATACCTATGAACGAGGAATACATTCCTAATACTGCATGTAGAAATGATGAGGGCCACTATGAGTTTTTGTTCATTCCCTTTGTCTTGTGTAATTCTCCCTCCACTTCCCAAAGCCTCGTGAATCACGTCTTCCATCCTTTTCTCTGTCATTTTTTCTTAGTTTTCTTTGATGATATCCTCATCTATAGTAAATCCTGGACAACCCATCTTACTCATGTGGATCGAGTTCTCCATCTACTCTCTCAGCACCAACTTTTCCTCAAACAATCTAAATGTGCTTTTGGCACCTTGGAAGTCAAGTACTTGGGTCATCTTGTTCTCATTGTCGGTGTCAGGGTGGATCCTAAAAAGATTGAAGCTATGCACGATTGGCCTCACCCAAAAATTATCAAAATCTTGCGTGGATTTATGGGTTTAACAAGTTATTATGACAAGTTTGTTAAGAATTATGGAAATATTGTGGCACCTCTCACTGCTCTCCTTAAAAGGAATTCTTTCACTTGGACTCTAACTGTTGCTTAGGATTTTCAAACCTTGAAGATGGCCATGTGCACCACTCTAGTCCTAGCCCTTCGTGATTTCACAAAGACCTTTGTCCTGGAATGTGATGCTTCCAGGAAAGGAATTGGAGCAATCCTTATGCAAGAGGTTCAACCTTTGGCCTTTACCAGCAAATAAATGTCAAAGCGAAATTTTGGAAAATCAATCTATGAAAAGGAAATGTTGGCTATTTTGCATGCTGTGGATCTTTAGTTCTCTTATCTATTGGGGAAACACTTAAAAATTATGATAGATCATCAATGCCTCAAGTATTTTATGGAACAACTCCTTTCCTCCCCAGAGCAACAAAAATGGGTGACTAAGCTCTTTGGATATGATTATGAGATCATTTACAAGAAATGAAAATACAACGTGGTTTTTGATGCACTTTCCAGAAAATATGAAGATGAAGGGTTCCTTTTTTCTCTCTCCTTCATTGTACTAGATTGGCTCCACTTTGTTTGCCACGAATGACTACACGATCCAAAAAGTTCATATCTGATACAACAATTGCAGGCCAATTCTCCAGTTTCCCCAGGGTACTCTTGGCTCAATGATGAGATTCGATACAAAGGTCATTTGCATTTAAGTAAACACTCAAAACTTAAATCCACTGTACTTTATGAGCTTCATGCTACACCGACCGTTGGGCACTCATGGTTTACCAAAACCTATGACCGAGACAAACATTATTTTTTCTAGGATGGTATGAGACAGGATGTTCACAATTTTGTGACATAATGTGATGTTTTTCAACACAACAAGGGTGAAACAGTCAAAGCTCTTGGCACACTACAATCGCTTCTAATTCCACCTATTATTTGGAGGGATATATTTATGAATTTTATTGTAGGCTTACCTAAATCAGGTAATAAATCAGACATCATGGTGGTAGTTCATCATTTTTCCAAGTTACTCATTTTTGTGCTCTTCAACACCGATTTACAGCCTCCACTGTGGCTCAACTCTTCATGGATCAAGTCTTCAAGCTTCATTGCATGCCTCATTCTATTGTTTATGATCACAACCCAACTTTCACCAGTAATGTTTGGAAAGAAATATTCAAGATTCAAGGCACCCAATTGCATCTTAGCACAACTTATCATCCCTAGACTAATGGTCAAACTGAAGCTATCAACAAGTGTTTGGAAAAATATTTGAGGTGTTTTGCATCGGAAAGGAAAAATTAGTGAGCTCAATGGTTACCACTAGTTGAATGGTGGTACAACACTTCTAACCATACATCTACCCACATGACTCCTTTTGAAGCGGTATATGGACAAAATCCACCTTTAGTTCTCTCATAATTTCTAGGTGTCTCGAAGGTCCAGGCGGTTGACCACACGCTTACAGTTTGAGAGGCTATTCTTCGTACCCTCAAAGAGAATTTGGTCATGGACTAGAATCGCATCAAGCAAAAAGCAGATCAAGGTCTCTATGAACGTCAATTTGCAAAAGGGGATCGGGTGTTTCTTTGACTGCAACCTTATAAGAAAAATTCCCTCAAGGCTGACCATTGTCAAAAACTACCGCCCAACTTTTATGGTCCTTATATCGTTCTTAAGTGTGTGGGACAGGTGGCCTATCATTTAGCTTTGCCCAGTCATTCTAATATCCATCATGTTTTTCATGTTTCCTTCTTAAATAAGGTGATTGGAACTAAGTGCCAAACTCAAACCAACCTTCCTGAGTTGGACGAAGAAGGCTCCATTTGGCTACAACCACAAGCAGTTTTGGACCAGCGTGAGCATCGTCTACGTCAACACACCATTAAGGAAGTGTTATTCTAGTGGAAAGATACAACTCTAGTAGATTCCACTTGGGAACCAGCTACCATTCTGCAACAATATTCTCATCTCAAGCCTTGAGGACAATGCTATTTTTAAGGGGGAGGACATGTTAAGCACCTAAACCCTCACATAGGTAGAATAATATATTTCCATGTAATAAAGGTCAATATTAATAAGGCCTAGCAATAAGGAAGAATAATTCAAATGTAAGAAGTCCTAATAGAATCTTTCACTTCTAGAAGGATCTTCCTCTAGATTTCTCTTTTGGATAGACATATTTAGTATAAATAGGAGTAGAGGGTATGAAAAGTTTTTCTCTTGGATATTATTGTAATAGATATTTGCTCTGCTAGAGGTTTCCCCCTCGAAGTGGCAAGTGAACATTTCTCTCAGTAATCAAAGTGCTCTTTCTAGTGTTATTCTCTTATTATTCTGCTGTTATTATGTTGTTGTTATGGTTATATCATTGTTATCTACCATTTCTAGCTAATTATTTTTGTTCTGCATACTTTTTATATCTGGAATATTACAATATACTTTCAGTAAATTCATTGACAAATATAATTCTATTTTACTATTGATGCACGCTAATTATTCTATTATATTATGGCATGAGAGATTCAACAGTCTGAACATAAAATACATGTAGCAACTATGCAAGTTGGATATGGTCACCGACTTTCCCAACACACACTTTTCAAAAGGATTTTTTCAAGGATGCATTCTTGGAAAACATACTCAAGAGAAGTTTGAGAAAGGGAAGCCATGGAGGGCCTCCCCTCCTTTGGAGCTCATTCATAATGATCTGATGGGACCCTTTCCTCATCTTTCCATAATCAAAGAAATGTATGTTCTTACATTTATTGATGATTTATCATGATACGCTTGGGTGTATTTTCTCAGGATGAATTCTAAGGTTTTTGAGCATATTGAAGACTTTGAAGCACATGCAAAGACTCATTCTAGGAGAAAGATCAAAATCCTTCACACGGAAAATGGGTGGGGATATGTGAAGCAATATGTCCATATATTTTTTCATAGTCAGGTATACAACTGCACCACATAGTACCTTACTCTTCGTAGAATAATAGAGTAACTAGGAGGAAGAACATATCCCTCAAGAAAATGACCACTTGCATGTTTCATGCAATATATCTACCACCCAAGATTTGGTTTGAAACACTTAACTATTCTAACGACATTCATAATATATCTCCTCATATATCTGTCAAGGATCGAACCCCCTTTGAGGTATGGAGAAACAAAAAACCAGAAGTCACCCACTTCTGAATATTTGGATAATGCACATGAAACTGCATACCCTCTGAAAAGAGAAAATCATTAGATCCATAGAGTATTGCATGCATATTTGTGGGATATCTATATGGTGTGAAGGGTTACAAGTTTCTTGATCCCTCTATTGAGAGGCTCATCATTTAGCACAATGTTCAGTTTCAGGAAACCCCCTTGCATCCACCATTAGAGCCACATGCAGAGACCTTTGTACCACTTACTACACTAGAAATCAATGATGATGAGTCTACTCACTCAGATCATGGTTCATATCTGAGCTTCTAATTTGATTCAGAATACGGTGAGCATGTTCATGATGAGAATGCATATGTTTATCCACCACAGATGCCCAGGTGGGCACAGACCACCCTACAGGCAGCAGGAGACCTTGTGGGGGATCCAACATATCATAGGAGGACAAGGTTTTAGTTTCAGGATCCTCCTCATGCACTCACAGTTACCGAACTAGTGATTCCCATCAATTTATATATGGTTCTAGATTTAGACCTACAAACCTATGCACAAGTTACAGAGAATCCCTTTTGGTAAGCCTCTATGCAAGAGGAGTACAAATCTCTCCTCGAGAACCATACTTGGGATCTAGTTCCACTTCCTTTAGACGAGAATGTTTTCAAATGCAGATGGATCTATGGCACCAAGAAGGAAACAAACAAACAGGTGAGCAGGTATAAGGAAAGACTAGTTTCCAAAGGCTTTCACCAGATCCATGGGATATACTATGATGAGACATTTTCTCCCATAGAAAACATGGAATCCATTTGATTATCCCTTGCCATTGTAGTATCTAGGGGTGAGAAGTTCACCATATGGACATGAAGAATTATTTTCTTCACGAGGACCTCTCGTAGGAGATTTACATGGAGAAACCATAGGGGTTCAGTAAAAACTCATCCTTAGTATGTTGATTGAACAAGTCCATTTATGGCCTCAAGAAACCACCTAGAGAATGGCATGCAAAGCTCAATGCCTAATTTCTCTCTCATCACTTTTCCAAATGCAAATCAGATATGAAAGTCTACATGTTGAAGACCTCAGACTCCTTGTTGATCCTAGTTCTCTGTGTTGATGACCTCTTGATCACATGATGTTCAGCCTCAACCATTGTTGCAGTCAAATAAATTTTGCACGATAGGTTCTCTATGATGGACATGGGTCCATTGCATTGTTTCCTTGGTCTCGATATTAGGAAAGCTACTTCAAGAATAAATCTATCACAAACTAATTACATCAAGTATATCATGGTTATATTCCACATCACTGAATGAAAGTCGACATCCACACTCTTTATGTATGGGGTACATATTGAGGATGTCAAGGATACACCAGTTGTGGAAAACACATTAAATCAAAAACTTGTGGGGATCCTTCTATAACTCGCCCATACCCAGTGAGATATCTCATATGCAATAGTGATGGTTTCCAAGTACATGCAGGAGCTGCATGAGATACACTTGAAGACTTCCAAGTGCATCCTAAGATATATTTATGGCACCACAGGTTATGGGATCCATTATGTAGCAAGTTGTGTATTATATCTCAAGGGATTCACCGATTTTGATTGGGTTGGCGATAACACAGATCTCAATTCCACATATGGGTACAAGCTTAGTTTGGGTTCCACTCCCATCCATTGGTCAAGAAAAAAGTAGTAAGTTATTTCTCTATCTTCAGGAGAGGTTGAGTATAAAAGAGTGGTCAATATCACTATTTAGGCACTTTGTCTTCAAAACTTCCTCTCTGAAATTGGAATCCAGTTTCATCATTCAACTATCATTTGGTGTAACAATTAGAGTACTCTCAAGTTTTGCAGAGATCTAGTGCAGTTACAACAGACCAAACACATCGAGATCCATATGCACTACATTAGATATTTGTTACATGAAAATATCATCGATTTGCAGTACTGCCCATCCATTGAACAAAATAAAAAGATATTCACCTAGACATTTATTGAGCAGAAGTTCAACTTCCTACATGATTGTCTTAGAGTGAAGGACACAACTTCTTAGAAATGATCTTTCCTTTTTCATTTTTGAAGAATTTTGATTTGAGAGGGGGTTTTCCCAAGAGGTTTTTCCTCCCAAATTTTCAATGTTTTATTCTTAGATGCATTGTACAATGGGTACCTAACATGGCCTTACCTATCATGACCCATTCATGATGTACACCCTAGTAGTGTTCAGGGGGGGTGTTGGAGATATTACACACTCTGTTGGCATGTTTTACAGGAAGAGTGTGCTTGTCATTGATGGCAAGAACAATAGTGACGATGGAAAACAGGAAAATCATAAGCTCAGGAAGAGAAGCAAATAGTATGCAGAGATCAAATCTTAGAAGGGAAAGCGTAGTACAGAAACGTGATCAGGATCAAAATATCCACAGGACAAACTAGGACCATTGATACACATGCATCAGATCAACGGCAGGGATCAATTGCAGAGAGCGAAAGAAGAATTAAATGACTTGCTATTTCAAATCCTGCAAGTATTCAGGACCGCCAGATCTTATAGTTTCAAAGATCGATGATTGTGGTTGACTCACCAACAAATGCACAACTTCAAATTGTGTAGCTTGGGTGATGAATTAAATCACTTGCAACTTGTTGTTCCACAATCATCCTCGATTGTGGATCTACTTCGAGAGTCTTCATGACCGTTAGATCACTTTAAGTGGAAGGATAAGATAAGCGAGGAAAAAAGGTTGAGAATTTGAATACCTGAGTACCCGAAAGTCGTTGGATCATTTTTTAGTGGAAGGACAAGATAGGCTAAAAGATCTAAGATCTCAATCATCTGAATTTCCATTAGTCATCGAATCGAATTAATGGAAGGATAGGATAACCAAGGTAAACGATCTGAGATATGAATTATGTGAATTTCTGGCAACCGTTGGATCATTCTAAAGTGGAAGGATAGGATAAGCTAGAAGAAGAGTTGTTGGATTTAATCCAAGGAAAAGCAGAATCGTAGATAGATCAAGATGTTGATCTAAAACCATGATAAATGAACAACATTTGTTTCGGGTCTAAATATGTGACGAGGTTACACTTCAGGAATCTCACTTCGGAATATTTGTGAAGTTGATACTTGATAATTCCGAAGTTCGGAGAACCGAAGGAGATCTTGATCGTTGATCAAGAAAGGGGACATAGGACCGTTGATCTAGTTGAAAGGTCAAATTCCTGAAGTAGAGGTAGAGCCACTAATTGAGAAGAATAGGTGTTTGCAAATCATCGAATCAGAGGAAAACAAGATTTGAAAGTTGAAAATCCCGAAACTCAGATCACGAAATAAATCACAGGTGTTGATTTAGGAAGGCTAGATATGATCTATAGAACTTGAAATAACAAATCTGAACTGTCAATTCAGGAGCACCATCAAGATCATGAGATCGACGGTCCCATCGCATTTTAGGGATTGAAGGTGCGTGAACTTTAAAAATTTGAGGGTGGGCTGCAATCAAAACCACGGTTTTGGAGAAAGGATACATGGAGGCCTGAGGTAAATTGTGGGGAGAAACATAGTTTTATTTTAAACGACCTTTGGTCGTGCTCACAATTGCGTGGTCACATCAGCGAAAGATAGAGGAACTTTGTGTCTGTCGACACTCTATGTTACGCATTGAAAAGTCAAAAAGCCTTTGCGTGTATAATCCAATGACATTGATCAAATAGAAACCGATCGAAAGGTTGTTGTTTCAATTCGTGGTTTCTTGACCAGTTATAATTCAATTACACTAAATGAATCATTGTTATTGGGAATTGGAATCATTGTTCTTGGGAATTTGAGATTTAGAGTGTAATGGATGATGAGAGAATGAATATAAGAATAATGTCGTGACAGAGGGAGGCAGTTGTTTCTCTGTAAAACAAATTGAACTATATGTAATGAAGATAACAACATGAATAGAGGGAAAAAAGACAGAGATGAAGAGCATAAGCTTGACAAATAATAAATGGTGAAAAGAGAAGATTGTACGAGAACCTAAGAGTATGAGAAGAACATAGAAAGAGAAGATGTAAAGAGACAGCAAGTGGAACCAAGTATGAACAGAAAGAAGTAGAGCAGTATTGCAGAACAGAGAAGAAGTGGTAAGTATTGAAATATATGTATTATTGTAAGGGTTTAATCAAACAAATTTTATAATCATGGTGGTAGGGTGGTGCTAGGGAGGACTGTTGTCCTCTATTATTCAAGTTGGTACTTTAATATTGGGAGTTGTAGCTTCCATCTAGTTGTGTCTAGAAAATAGGGTGGCAGGGTGGTGCTAGGGAAAATGAAGGGTTTTAGGTGTGCAAGTTGGTACTTGTATAAGTGGAAGTAGGTGTTTCCATCCAGTTGGTGTTGGATATCATAAGGATAAAATATGCTTCTTTCTAGTGGGTGCTAGAGAATCTTGAGGGTTGGTGCTCTCTACAAGTTGCAGCTTGTTAAAGAAGAGGTTGTAGCCTCATTTTGATTTGGTTCTCAAAGAGTGATG
>JZKD02S0011020.1:203963-245986 GCA_000966675.3 Picea glauca
ATATACGGAAGCGCGCATATACGGAAGTGGCGCATATACGGAAGGTGCATATATGGAAGCAGTGCATATACGGAAGGTGCATATACAGAAACAACGCATATACGGAAGTTGCGCATATATGGAAGGTGCATATACGGAAGCGCGCATATGCGGAAGCTGCGCATATACGGAATTTGGTGCATATACGGAAGGTGCATATACGGAAGAAATGCATATATGGAAGGCGCATATATGAAAGTGCGCATATACGGAAGTTGCGCATATACGGAAGTGGCGCATATACGGAAGGTGCGCATATACGGAAGCGCGCATATACGGAAGCGGTGCATATACGAAAGTGCGCATATACAGAAGCGGCGCATATACGGAAGTGCGCATATACAGAAGCAACACAAATCAAAGATTGAGAGAAGTGAGAAAACAAGGCAAAGGTATTGTTACACATGTTCGTTAAAGATAGCATAATTCCACATATTAGAGAAGCTACAACTTCTGTTGCAACATGGACAATGCTTAAAGCATTGTATGAAAATAGCAACACAAATCGCATTTTGTTCCTGAAAACTAAATTGCTAGGCATTAATATGGATGGAAATGAATCTGTTAGTTCATTTTTGGGTCGTATTAAAGAGGTGAAAGACAAGCGAGTAAATATAGGGGAAATTGTTTCCAACACTGTTCTGGTCACTATTACCTTAAATGGTATGCTAGAAGATTATCATATGTTCATAAAAAGTCTCATAGCAAGGGAGAAACCTCCTACGTTTGAAGAACTGACAGGTATTTTGCTGCAAGAGGAAGAGAGGCGTAGGAATCTGAAGCCTCCGAGTAAAGATTTGGCACTGTGGTCAAATAATAGATCTCCAAGAGGGAGATCAGGAGAAAGAGGCAGAGGAGGCAGTTCATGGCAGAGAGGTGGTTCATAACAGAGAGGTAGTTCATCGTAGAGAAGACAACCTCCAAATCAAGGTATGCAATCTGATAGGAATGAGTCAAAGAGTTGTTTTTATTGTGGTCAACCTGGACATATTGTTAAAGACTGTCATAAGAAGAAAAGTGATGAGGCTAGGAATAAACCTAGAACACATTCAGGTCATTATGCAGAAAAGTATTCAAATCAAGATCTCAGATTATTTATTGCTAGTGATGATATTGATGCACCCCCGAATTTTGACTCATGGGATCTTAGGCTGCTTGTGTCTAACACCGCTTTATCTGTTGAAATGGATGATTCTGATGCCTGGTTTATGGATTCCGGAGCATCAGTACATATGACTTGTAATAAAAATTGGTATGTTAATTTTAAAGAAACACATAATGGTGCCAACATATATCTTGGAGATGACCATGCTCATCAGATCAAGGGATATGGAGACATTCCTATGACATTGTCGAATGGTATTGTTCATCACATTCACAATGTGGTGTATGTGCCAAGAATAATGAAAATTTGATCTATGTGTCCACCTTACAGATCATAACTTGAAGGTTGAATAGTGAAGGATCTACTGGACCACTTCCAAACTGTTGCAATTAGAGTCAGAGCAGGAAGGCTATACAAACTTGATTTTACCAGAAAAGCTCATCATGCACTAACTTTTGTAGCTATGCCAACAGAGATTCTTTAGCATCAAAGGTACAGACACATCAATCATCCAGATTTATTGTTATTACAGAAAAAGAATATGGTTGAAGGACTTCCCATGTTAAAAAATGAGAAGATTGCTTGTGATGGATGTGCATTAGGAAAGATGCATGGAGATGAATTCCCCTCTAATCCTAATAATAAAAAGAGAGATGTGTTAGATATTGTGCATACTGATGTTTGTGGGCCTATGCAGACTAGGTCTTTAGGAGGTGCATTTTACTTTCTATTATTTATTGATGATTGCACGAGATACACATGGGTTTACTTTCTTAGACGAAAAAATGATGTTTTCAAGTACTTTAAGGAATTCAGAACCATGGTGGAAAAGAAGATAGAAAAATCCATCAAAATCCTCCGTTCAAATCAAGGGGGAGAGTATAAATCAGGGGACTTCAACAAATATTGCAAATATAATGGAATAGTACATCATTTTACAGTACCTCACACTCTACAACAAAACAGAGTCCCTGAAAGGAAAAACATAACTCTGGTAGTGTGTGTACGTAGTATGATGAAAGGTAAGAATCTCTCAAATGCATTTTGGGATGAAGCCATAAATACTGCAGTTTATTTAAAGAATAGAAGTCCAACAAGGTCTCTTGATAATGTTACTCCTTTCGAAGCCTTGAATGGTTCCAAACCTGCAGTTCATAATTTGAAAGTATTTGGGTGTAAGGCTTTTGCTCATATTCCAAAGGAGAATAGGAGGAAATTGGATTCTAAACCCATTAAATGTATTTTCATTGGGTACTGTTATGAATTTAAAGCATACAAACTATTTGATCCTACCACTCACAAAGTATTTGCAAGTAGAGATGTACTTTTCCATGAGCAGGAAGTAGGAGATCATGACGACAACAGTCATGAGGAATAGCAGAGACTTCTTGATGAAGGAGTTAAATAAGAGTAGCAACAACAATATCCCACATACGAGCAACCATCCCCGTAGCGACAACAACAACAACAACAAGACGGACTCACTGATATGGACAATTCAAGCAGTCATAGTTCACCTAGAGGTGAGGACAGATCTTCACAAAGTAGGGAGGAAGATAATCAGTTGAGAAGATCTTCAAGACAGATTCAACTTACTGAGAGGTATAAAGACTATGCCCTAATGAGTAGCATTTCAAATGTCATCGAACCCATGATTTTTGATGAAGCTAATGAACATGATGAATGGCGAAATGCAATGGAGGAAGAATATGAATCTATAATGAAAAACAATACTTGGGAATTGACTGAATTACCTAAACATAAGAAGCCC
The DNA here is from genome assembly GCA_000966675.3 of Picea glauca. Classification (NCBI taxonomy): domain Eukaryota; kingdom Viridiplantae; phylum Streptophyta; class Pinopsida; order Pinales; family Pinaceae; genus Picea; species Picea glauca. The sequence continues at coordinate 206,879 of JZKD02S0011020.1, forward strand.
ATTTGATGCAAATGGATATACAAACCCAAGTTTAAATTAGATGGTAGTATAGATAACTATAAGGATAGACTGATGGAAAAGGGGTATTCATAAGCATAAGGTATTGATTATGCTGAAACATTTGCACCAGTAGCTAAATTGAATAATATCATAATGTTAATTGCTTTAGCTACAAAGTACCATTGGAAGCTGCATCAGTTAGATGTTAAATCTGCATTTTTGAATGGTGAGTTAAAGGAAGAGGTTTACCTTACTCAACCTGAAGGGTTTGTTGAAAAGGGGCAAGAACACTTAGTGTGTAAGTTAAAGAAAACATTGTATGGACTAAAACATGCACCCGGGTCATGGTATGAGAAGATAGACTCTTTCTTTCTTCAACGGGGTTTATGAGGAGAAAAAGTGATCCAAATCTGTATACCAAATTTGAGGAATAGGGGTATATATAGTATTGATTTCATTATATGTTGATGATTTAATAATTACAGAAAATGCAGAGAAGTTGATGAAATCAAGGAGTAGTTATCAAAGGTATTTGAAATGAAAGATCTTGGTGAGTTACATTACTGCTTAGGTCTTGAAGGTTGGAGAAATGCAGGCCAAACTTTTGTTTTTCAGAGTAAGTATATCAAAGAAATACATAAGATATTTAAAATGGATCAGTGTAAGTCTTCCACTGTTCCCATGCAACAAAATGTGAAACTTTCTTGTGATGATGGTTTGAAGGAGGTGAATGGCACTATGTATAGACAAATGGTGGGTAGTCTGAATTATCTCACCACAACCAGACCTAATATTTCATATTCTGTGACTGTGTTAAGTTAGTTCATGGAGAAACCTCATGAAATCCATTGGAATGCAGCAAAGGCAGTACTCAGGTATCTAAAAGGTACACTTGATTATGGTATTAAATATACTGATGCATCTAATGTTGATTTGACAGGTTGTTCTGATTTTGATTGGGCTGGAAATCTGGATGATCAAAGATCAAACACTGGATATGCGTTCAACATTGAATCCATTGTTGTTTCATGGAGCAGTAAAAAGCAGCCCACTGTATCCTTGTCTTCTACTGAAGCAGAATATAAAGCCTTGTGTGCAACAACTTGTGACGATGTTTAGTTAAGAAGACTTCTTCCAGATGTTGGAGAAGAATGAAATGAACCTACGATGATCAGAGGTGATAATCAAAGTTCAATCAATATTGTGAAGAATCTGATTTTTCATGCAAGGACAAAACATGTTGAAGCTCAGTTTCATTTTGTTTGAGAAAAGTTGCAGTCAAATGAAACAGCTCTTATGTATTGTAATACTAGTGAAAATACTGATGATATTTTCACTAAGCCTCTTCGAAAGATTAAGTTTGAACTGTTTAGGGAGATGTTAGGTGTAGAAGTCAATCCATTCTCCATTAAGGGGGAGACCTAGAAATAATGGAGTAAGCGCCAGTTGTAAGCACCAGTTATAAGCTTCAGTTGTGAGAGTCAATTGTAGGTGTGTTAGAGTCAATTCATAGTTAAGAGTCTAGTTGTCTTTGGTTTGCATGTAACCGACTCGGTAGAGTCTTTTCCTATATAAGGATGTAATCTATTTTCATTGATGAATAGAGAAGTGAGCATAGCCTCATCGTGTATTTGTTTCTCATATTTTATCTGTATCACCCTTTTTCACCTATGATTCAATTTCTTGTATGCTCAAGAGAGGTTAGAGACATTACCCAATGTTCTTTCCCCTATCCTCTTAAATCTATGACCCAACTTTCCTCTGCCTTATGCACTAAGCTCAGTGAACGCTCAACGGGAATGCCTCCATGACCTCAACGAATGATCAGAAATCAATGTTTCCCTTCCCTTGCTCGTTTCACCTAGAACTTCTTGCACAATATGCATTGACCCTTGTTACTACACATGCAGGCTTATACATTATGCACAGATTGATGCACAGTCCTTCCACTCACCCTCGATTTTACCCACATGGACTTAACACTTGTGCCCTCAGATTCTTGCGCGCAGTCCTCAACTTACACTTGTTTTTACTCGCATAGACCTGGGTCATTGCACTCATATTTTAAGCACAGTCTTCAACTTACAAGAGGTTTTCACTCTCGCTTTAATGGCTTCATGCTCAATGTGATTGAGACGTTTATCATTTATTACGCAACGTTACTTTCCAGCGCTTTCAATACTAATAGAAAGCATTTATATATGATATTTATTTTAATAGTTATATATTATAATATAGATAATATAACCATTTGACGATGGTGATGATTGAGGAGATGCATCGAGATAAACTTGGTTGTTAGATGGAAATTAATTGATTTATTTTAAATAGTTTGTTTTTATGGTTGAAAAACAAAATTTGCAAAGAAACCTTTGCAACCTTTTTAATTTTTCTTGACTGAACAAGTTATGAAAATAATTACCATTACAAGCATTGTGAAATTAAGCCCTAATGTGTGCATGAGAATTCATTCTAACAGAAGATGCCCTTTTATGTATAGATCTAGTGGAATCAATAATAGAAACTACTTTCATCATGTCCTTCTTAGTAACTCTTGGATATATACAACATTTAAAGAGTGGGAAATGGAAGTGAAATTATAGAGTGGGTTTGCTTTCTTGATTGTGGTTGGGTTCAAGTTTGCCAGAATTGTGTGGAAGGAGCGACTGAGCGACTTGGACTGAGTCTGTGATTGTCTTCCTTTATTGGTTTGGTGTAAGGTGTGATTTTTGTGTCATTACCTTCGTTATAAAAACTTGGTCATCCAAGTCGAGTGACTTGATGCTTGAGTAAAGAATTTTATCCCTTATAGTACCATTGTTATGAGAAATCCTATTGACAAATTCTATTCGACGTAATTATAATAAGTTCTCATTCAGTGCAAGTATTCCATTCATTTCTTATTCTATGTATTCATTATATTAAATTTCTATTCAATAGTGTAGTTATTTTGCTAACGGTGAATCCTTACTCGATGTAATTATAGTAATCAAAGGTGTGACCTTAGTAATAATCATTGTTCAATAATATTATATTGATAATGCTTGAACATGTTTATTTTAGGGGATAATGTTACTACTGTGATAAGTTTGGCATATGATTACTCTAGAAACTAGAATCTTGTGCACCATGACTACTTATGAATGTTGTGCGTTGGGTTATGTGCTTAGTTTTCTTCAAGCCTTGACTTAATATGTTTAGACTAATGAACATGAATGTACTGGGTGAATACACAGTTTTTGTTTCCCTTTTAGTATGTGATGTATGATTATGATAAGGTTGATGCTCTTGCGTTCTTGGTTGTTTATTTAATCATTTAAGAGCGCCATTAAATTGCTATTGCCAAGGGATTAATGACTAGTTCTAATTGTACCATGAATAATGCGTTGTATGGAGGGTTACACAATGGTTTTACTCTAGAGCCTTGAGCTTATGTCGACTGTACTATTGAATGAGTTATTAGATTCCCTTGTGCCTTCATTGGAACGTGGATATATGATCGATCATGAATTAACATAATATTTCTCCATTGAATAAGTTGATACATGAAGAGTCCTAGTAGTTATCTTACACTTACGCCCTTGAATAAAGTTGAAGTTGATTATTTTATTTAATTTATTCTCTTGCACGATTCAATTAGTATATATGTGTAAATGATTGAGTGGTTAGACTTCTTATGCACAATAAATTATAATGCGACGAATGATGGTTGTAGACTTTAGACGTCATGCGCAAATGAATTTTGATGTGATGAATGATACAGTTCCTATGATTAGATTTCCTTGCACATGGAATAAATGGATGATTGCTTTGTGATTGGGATTTTGCATCATGAATATAACTGAATTTTATCCATTGTGCCATGCATTTTCTTGCGATAAAGTAATAATATTATTGGCGCTCGAATATTGATGATGTATGATTAGTTATGCAATTGGATTCCCTTGCACGATGAAATGAAAGTTGACATTTACTCGAGCACTATGGGTTATGTGGATGCATGTTTATTTGTTTACTCTTGCACCATAAACTAAAGTTTATTATATTATGTCTTATCTCATGTCTTTGTATGATGGTTTAGTGATTAAATTCTCTTGTGTAATGGAAATTTATATGATGTATGAATGGTTAAAATGAAACTATTGTTCCTATGATTATCGTTGATGTTGTTTCATTAAAATATTGCACGTTGTGTCATTGATGAAGTTATTTATTTGTTATGTATATCTCCTAACACAACAAAAATTTTACCTGTTGTATGTCGCTTTTGTCGTCATAACGGCAGGGCCATTACATGTTTCGTGTGATCATCTTATGATGAACCAATGTGTTTTAGTATTTGTCCCCCCCCCCCGGTGTGATAAGGTTACAAATATAATTGGAAACACCACATGCAAAACACGTTGATATGAAATAACTTATAGAGCGATATTTGTGATGGTGATACTCCTCCTTCCAAGCCAGTTGATGCTACTCAATTAGTTAAATGGGGATTAAAAGATGAAAAATATCTTTCTTTTCTTTTATCTTCAGTATATGAACATATGTTTGTTCAGATTCAGAATTCTACTACTGTTTGTTTTTCTTAAAATCAATTTAACAAGATTTTTGATAGTCTTGATACATCTCAAAGAGTTGATTTGCAAATGAAGTTTCTTAAGAAAATATTAGTTGATGGTGGTGATTTGTTACAATATACTTCAAGGATCAAGAACATACCTCATTAAATCATCAAGGGTGAATTTCGTAAACCTGAAGAAATCTTTTCGATATCTATTTAGATAAATGGATTTCCTCTATATTATAAGTACTTTATGGAAACTTTTCAAGTCATTGATTAATTATCAACTACAACATTCGATTTGTGAACTAGTTTCTTAACATATTATGTCATTTGGTAAACAACAACAATTTTGAAATGATAGTATTTTGAATAGTTCAAATAGAGTTGAAAGTTCTCGAGGAAGAGGTACAATAAAGTTTGGGAATCATTAGAATTGGTATTCTAATCATGGTTGTGGTAGAGGTCATATTCAAGGTAGAGGACATAATAATCAACAAAATTTTCAAAGAAATTAGAATCCTCCCAATTATAATGAACGACCTAGAAAAGACATGAATTTAGGTCAAGTAAAGTTGAAAACAAATTTAAGGAAGGGGCATTATGCATCAGACTGCTTACAAGTAATGATCAATTTCCAAAGTTTAAGAAAATTTTGAATTTTAGATCAAATTCAAAATCTGCTTATTTACCTCAATATGTAAAGGATAAAGATTTTTAGGATGAATGGTATGAATATATTTCTACAACACTTTAGGTAGTTGATTCAAAATTAGTTGATATTCATAACATACTAAGATATTCATTTGAGGATGATTTCATATTGGACATATGAGCTATGGAACATTTGAAATTTAGAAGGGATTATTTTTAGAATTACTAAAATATTCAACTAAATCCCATTTATTTAGTTTATGGAACAACTCATATACCACAAGGAAACATATTTCTCCAAAAATTGATGAAAACTGGATTTGAAATGTTTGGTTTGTACGTACATTTAATAATAATGATAAGATGTACATCAAATCATGATTTAAAATGACTTGGTAAAGGTCAATTCGAAAAAGGACAACTTGAAAACAGTGATGATATAATATGAATATGGGAATCTTCTTAGGATGAAAGGAAAATTTATCCCTAAAAAACATGATTTTGTAGTGGCATTCAATTTCAAAATTTATTCATTCTGATTATTTCATTTTCAGTTTGGTCACTTAAATTGTGAGAGCTTACTTAATCTTGTGTCCCAAGATTTGGTAAATGTTTTTTAGACTTTTATGTGAGAAAATACTAAAAGTGAATCTTGCATTTTTGGTAAGAAAAAGAGAGGATTTTCCAACTAGCTCATTGTGAGAAGCAACATATTTTAATTTTATTCACAGTGATATATGTGGTCTAATGGATATTTATTTAGGTGGACGTTAGTATTTCATGATTTTAATGGATGACTACACTAGAATGACTAGGTATTCTTTTTAAAATCTAAGTATAAATATTTTTAAAAGTTTACACATTTTCAACACATGGTTGAAAATACAACTAAAGAAAAATTTGCAACTTTGAGAATAGATAAAAGAGAATAATTCACTACAATTGGATTCAATTATTATTGTAAAAAAAATAGAATTAATAGGAAACTAAGAAATTATTACACTCCACAGTAGAATGGAGTCACTGAAAGGATGATTAGAACTCTCATGGATCTCACAAGTTGTATGTTACAGTTCAAAGGGTTCAACATAAAATATTGGACTAAAGTAGTGCATATTGTAGTTTATCTAAGAAATCAACCACCTACATCAACTTTAGATGGAAAACTCCTTATAAATATTAGTATGGTTTTAAGCCCAAGGTAAATCATCTTAGATATTTTTTCTCTACATGTTGTGCCTTAGTCCCTAAGGGAAAAATTACTAAGTTGGAAAATTGAATTATGAAGTGTATTTTAGTTGGATACTCTAATGAAAACAAAGGGTATCGATTTCCCTCAAATGGTAAATTCATTTCCATTAGAGATGTAATTTTTGATGAAATTGAAAGTAAAAATTTTGATGAGATTAATCATCTCCTTAATCATTTAGAGAATAAAAACAACAATGAAAAGATAAAGCTAAAAAAGAAACCAAGGAAACCATATTGGTTTGAAAAATTATTTGTCTCTTTAGAAGGTAGTTCTCCATCAAATGGTTCTTCTAATGAAAATTGTTTTGATAAAAAAATATCTCTTATAAGTTTCTTATCCAAGTCAAGATACTTCATAGGACAAGTCCATTGAAGAACATTTAACAAAACAATTTGAACACCATAGGCCAAAGTGCACAACCCAACTTCTTAACAACACGTATCTTGATGAAAGGAAGAAAATAGGAACTAGGACTTCCTTCAGATCAGAAGATAATTTTTCATTGTAAATAGACACTTTCACTGAACTTGATACTTTTACAGAAGCAGTTGAATGTAAAGAATGACATGACGAAATGATGAATGAATATTATTTAGTACTTGTAAATGTGACTTGGAACTTAGTTTATTTTCTACTTGATGTTAAACTCATATGTTGCAAATGGGTTTATCAAATAAACCATAAGCCCAATGGTTAAATTAACAAGTACATAGCAAGACTCATTGGTAAAGTTTTTTTCTCAATAGGAAGGGATTGATTTTGAGGTAACTTTTAATTTAACAACTATATGGAACATAATCAAAATTATTATGAATTTAGTTTCACCAAGTGGTTGGAAATTACATAAAATGGATGTTAAAATTTCGTTCTTGACTGGTGATCTAAAAGAATAAGTCTTCATGTCTCAAATAAAATGGTTTGAAGTTAAAGGATAGGAACATAATGTATACAATATAGTCAAGTCTTTATAGGGATTGAAATAAACTCATCCAACTTGGTATACAAAAATGGATGATTACCTACGAAAGGTGGGTTTTCAATGAAGTGAATTAGCTGATACTTTTTATTTTATTAAAGAAAAATAATGACTTAGTGATACTTGTACTCTACGTTGATGACTTAATCATAACACAAATAATGAATTTCACATCAAAGGCTACGGAAGAACTTTAGGAAGGTTTCCAAATGTCATATTGTGGAACACTTCATTATTATTTTGGAGTTGAAGTAACTAAACATACTAATCAAATATTCGTTAGTAAAAATAAGCGTTCCATTCAATCGTTAAAGAAATTTAGAATCAAATATTGTAAACCTTCTCTTACCCCCATGGAGAAGAATTTGAAACTTTCAAATTTTAAAGGGGGTGGGTGGTTGTTGAATAGTACAAGATATAGGAAATTGATTGGAAGCCTCATTTATCTCAAAAATATTTGATCAGATTTGTCATATTTAATCATCATAGTTTCAAGGTTTATGTAGGAGCCAAGGAAAATTGATTGGAATTTAGGAAAGAGGGTAGTAAGGTACATTCAGGGTACAAAAGGTTTTGGTCTTATTTACAAGAAAAACAATGTTTTGACAGTTTTTGGATATCAATATGATAATTTTTAGGCGACATTGATGATACAACACCAACTTCAAGTTATTTTATGAATATGGTTCAACAATAGTATCTTGCAGTCACAAAAAGTCACCAACAAGTACCATCTCTTTTGAAAAATCAGAGTACATATTAGTTTCATAAGCAACATGCGAAATTGTATGTGTATATAGGATTTTGCAGGATCTTGGTGTAATTCAAAAATACAATTACTTTATTGATTGGMAATCAWTTAGYCRTAAATATGGATAGGAATCCAATATTTAGTACAAATACTAAGCATGTCCACACGAAGTACCACTTCATTAGATCACTCATAGTCAAGAACACCATCAAGCTTGAGTTCTGTAAATATGAAGATGAAACTTCATATATATTTACCTAGACTCCTAGTAGAATAAAGTTCACTCAGTTCAAAAATTAAATTGGTATTTGTAAAAAGGAACTTTTAGATTAAAGAGGGGAATGCTAGCCTCATCATCCTAAAGTTATATAAGTCTAAATTTTTTCCAAGATTAAATGTTTTAGGAATTATACTATTCTAGAAACATTTTTGAAGAGAAAATTTAGTTTAATATGTAAAGGAAACCTACCATACTCATGTGATTATATGATTGGTTGTTCACCTAGAATTTAGCATAGATTTGGGATATATAAACTAGCTCTTTTGCATGTGGGTGTAATAGAATTTTAGACTTGACTTCTCTTTGTGACCCTTTCTTTCTTATTAATAAAATTGTGTGTCTAAGTACACTTCTTTAACAATAAGATAATATAGAATCATTGAAAACTATTTGAATAATTGCATAACTAGAGTCAAATAACTCATGAAAGGGTGTATCCCCTTGCATGTAAATGTATTTTATATTTAAAGGTGCCACAAAACCATTATTTGTGGTATTTCTCGAGATTGATTTTCTAGGAATAAAGAGTGCTCTTTAACAACATGTTGCACCTTCTAGATGAATATTTTGGGGACCAAAAGATTCTGAATGGGAGATGTGATATTAAATGGATCCAAAATATCCAAGGGGGATTCACCTTATTGACCAATATCTTATCACATTCATTGATAAAGTGGATCTTTAAATGATAAAAAATATAGTCAATATATTGTTTGTATTGGGGGGGGTGTAAGGTACAGTCGGATTTATAGGTATTGGGGGGTATAAAAATGTTTATTTAGTAAAAGTATTGGATATATAGTAAAAATGATGTTTTGTTTTATATTGGAAATATGTATTGGGAGGGGGGTTACACAAAAGGATTTGAAGAGGTATTTATCAATATCAAGTGAAAAAAGGAGTATTATTTAATATCCCACCAATGAATGCACTATGTCACATTTTCATTTAGTGGAACCATGTGAAAATATCATCTCTTCCAAAATTTATAAAAGGGTTATCCCTGTAAATATTGTACTAAAAAATCATCTTGAAGACAACAGGATAAAGATCCTCAAGAAGGTGAAAAAAATCACCATGATGATTGGAATTCCAAGGAAAATCTATAATAAAGAAAATTTCTTGATGAAAGAGCAACAAAAGTGGAATGGAAGAGAATTAAAGATTGGGAATACTAAGGGAAAAAAAAAAGAAGAGGGAAGAAGGTGAGACAATATTCTTGAAGATCAAAGAATGAAATTGATGAGAAGAGGGTCCATGAAGAGAAGAAGACTATCCCTAATATATATATATATATATATATATATATATATATATATATATATATATATAGTTAGAAAAGAAGACACACATGTCTAATGAGAGTGTATAGATCACCCTTTGTAATAATTTCTTGAGCATGAATAAAATCTTATCAAATTTTGGCTTTCCCATTTGGATTTCCATGGTAAAAACTTTGTTCCTATTATGAGTATTCATGTTGTATCATTTGTTCAATTTTCTGGCTTGATATGTATGCATAGTATTAGCACCAAAGTTTTTTCAACATCGCATGCAAGCTACAAGTTCTACATGGCATGTGTGCACAAGTTTTGTATTGTTTGACACCAAGATTCAACTCCTGTCGACTATTTTACATAGCCTATACCAATTTTGTTTTCTCTATGCACAAGGACTTGTGAACATCACATGCATATAAAATCCTCAAATATCAACATAATTATTATAACCATTGTTGTAAGCAACTAATTGATCATCATTGAGGTTTCTAGTGAGCTAGCCATTTTTCTATGATTTCCATGCTTTTGTAGAGATATAATTGTGTATTTGAACATGTAAGCATTAAATTTTGGTTCATTCTAGGTTCATTGTAATTGTAGAGATGTAAGTGAAATATGAGAGAGAAAGTATATCAAGATTTGAATATTTGATCTCTGGTTAAGCTTAATGAGTAGAGGCCTAGGCTACAACCCTTCATGTATTTGAATGTTTCATTATGATTAATGAAAGAAGGCATGCTTCCTAATTATATACTTCCTATCATGTACCATGTTTTTATTGTATTCCATTAGATATGTTAGAGAGTGAATTATTCACATGAATGTTGTTACGAATGAATAGAATCTGATGCACAATGCTTAGTTAGGTGTTTCATGTATGTATTGTTCCATCATGCTATGCAAAAACATTCAATACTTGTGATTATCATGTGCGTATTGGCTGAGACCTTGTTTAGTACTTGAATATTGAATATGCTAGCATGAAAGGGGTCTTTGTTGGTAAATCCTATCAAATCCTAGGTCGAAAACCCTAAGCCAACACCTAGTTTTGTTGTGGTTTCTATGGATTTGTACTTATTCCTAGTTCAATGTTTACACACTAACCTATATTCAAATCATTGTATATGACACAATTTCACATAGTTCATAAAATTTACCTTGTAATCTAGTTGTGAAATGATGATATTGCGAAAAGGAATTACTATGCATGTAATGGCTTGAATGGAGTTTATAAGATTGGTGTGTTGTCCAAACAATAGTGTTGGGATTAACTTATTATTTTCATAAGACAGAGTAGTGTTGAATTTTAGATTGGTTAATATCCAAACAACCTCATGAGGATATGAATCCCCTTGTGTTTTTATAGAGGTGGTACTCTACCATAATCTAAAAGATATGTGTGGATGATAATGGTTGGGGAGAATGCTATACAAAAAATCCCAAGTATTTCTTGCTTAGTTTTATATGAAATGGTTATTGATAGCTGAATTTGTTCTTTATGTGCAACAAGTAGCTTCTTAAATCAAATATTCAATATCATAATAAATTTATACTCAATATCATTTATACAACCATCTAAATAAAATGAAAGAAGAGGATACATCCATATCTTCAAAATAAAAAGAATGAAGTTTGTTTTATCATTTTAGAGAGCTTTACATGAGTTTTGCATTCAAAAATGAAAATAATTTGATGGAAATACATAAACAATATCATGCTCAGAGATCCCAGCATATGAGAAATCACTAAAGTGATACCTCGAAGTAGTCCTATGTGGAGTTTTATCCATGTTAAATATATTTAACAATACAAATGATCTCAACAAACCAATTGATTGAGTGCTCAGAAATGAATCTTTCGAAGCAGTAGAACTAAATATCCATGAATCATTTAGAAAATCTTGACTTACATTTATCAGTCACACACATAGATATAAAATACTCCATGATATTTTTAGAGAAAGAGTCTTGTAAGAATACAACAAAGACACTCAAAACACAATATTATGCTCAACTTAGAAATACAAGCACAAATCCTTAAGAAGATGGTGTAGAAGAAGAAGAAGGGGAGGAGTGGATATATGTGTTTGTTGATTAGAGACTGTGGATGCATGCATATGGATAGAAGTTTTTATTTTGATATTTTTATTGTCCTCGAACCCTTTCATTTATGGTGCTATGTCTCTTTTAAAATATTCTTTCAATGCTTCTTCAAGTAGTTAGGGTTTTGGTCTTTATAGGAACATCCAGACAAACTTCTTCTTGGAATAACCACTTTAATTAATTTTTCATTACAGCCTCATTAATGAATTTATTACATTGAAATTCACTCCTTAAAGTGGGGCCAATTTCATATTTAATAAAAAAAATAATAATAAACTTTTATTTCAAAATTTTTTAATTGAATTTTTAAAAGTGGATTGTCTTTTAATTGTATGAGAGATATATTTGAACTTTTAGCCATGGAAACCATTCTATATGAAATATTATTCATCCCTTCATTCCAATGATTCCTCCTAAGTGTGATGGAAATATCCAACAATACTGAGAGAGGGGGGGGGGTTGAATCAGTATTGCTTACCTTTTCTTTTTATCTTCATCCATATTAAGCACACATATTAATTATTCAATTAAGCAATACATGATGAACAAAAAACCCTTAGGAACAAAATATTTTATCTTGGAACCCAAGAGGGAAAACCACCAACTCTTTTCTCATTAATAAAAAGTTCTTTTAAAAAACTGTTTTCAAACTACAACTTGATGGAGAGACATTCCCCAAGTTTCTTGAACTACAACTGAAAGGATGTTGCCACACCCCATTTACCAGCTACAACTGGAAGGATGCACCCACACCCTCATTCACCAGTAACAACTGGTAGGAGGCTTTAACCCCCTGTTTAGTCAGCTACGACCGACAAGGAAGCACCAACTCCCTCTGTTCACAAGCACCAACTGGTAGGAGGCTACGACCCCCTGTTTAGTCAGCTACAACTGACAAGGAATCACCAACTCCCCTGCAGGCTCCAACCCTCCCTTGCACCACCCAAACACCCCTAGTTTATAATGCAATTCAATCTCTTCTACTCTTCATCGAATTTGACTCATGCAACCATTGTTGTACTTTCTACTTGTCTACTGCAACCTCTACTTGTATGGTCTTCTTTATCAATTTCTAGATTTCATAATTGTTGCTTTGTCTTCTTCTGTTCTTGATCTTCAATTAGACATTGATAGGCACCTTAGAACAAACAGTTTTTCATCTTGGACTCTGCTCCTATTTTAGATCTTCTAATGTGAACCGCAGAGACACTTTCTTCTCACCACCTTTTCTCATTTATATAATCTTCAAACAGGTGTGAAATTTAAATCATCGTGTCCCTTTATTTGAACCATTGTGCCTTTTCATTTAAAATGATAATCTAAACTTTAATTAATATCATTTTTCTTTTTATTCTTTATTCATATTTTCATGATTTAATTCTCTTTTAATCATGACTGTGTATCAATTCATTTTTGTTTGTCATGAGTTGATCACATTTTAATTATCTTTATCATGAATAAATTTCATAAATTGATCACAACATGGATCAATTTTATCCTTTATACTATTTCACAGATCTCCGTTAATTTCACAGAGACCGGATACTATGGAGGCTCTTCCTTGAATTCATTTCATATGACCAATCATCACAGAACCATGGGCTTACCGAATACAAAAATGTATAAAAGTTTCCTTTAAAAACTCTTATATCATATGACCAATGGCGTAGACCTCACATTTAGGCGAGACATGTTATGGAGTGTTTATCATTCCAATGATCATGATTCAATCTCTCGATGCGATGGATGGCTGAAGGGGTTTCGGTACTTTATCGTTTCAATTCTTCATGACTCCACTATATTACCAAAATCCCAGTCACGATATCGTCGGTCAGTTCGTATGGCTCATATTACACATTGAGATTGACGGCTCACGGGGTTTCAACTTTTCGTCCTTCGGGACTTTGTTACCTTCAACCTCCCAAAAATCACGATCAAAAAATGGCCAAAATGATCGGACAACTCATATTTATTTCGTGAGGATAGATCTAAGGTCTACTTTAGACCTAGACTCATCCTTTCACTGCTAAATCCGATGGTTGTGACTTGATCACATGATGAGATGGATGGCTGTCGGGATTTCGAAACTTTGCCTTCGAATCTTTGTGACCTCCGACAGTTCAACCCCTAGTGACTGTAAATCACCTGACACGTGTCCCTTTTGGAGTTTCGATGTTCGAGACTTTCAGACACTATAGTTTTTTCTTACATTGCAAAACTCCAAAGTGTAAATTCCCGGAGTGACGTATCATAGTGATGCCACTTAGGATGATGTGGACCCTAATTCCATTTGCCACATGTCACCATAATTTAAGAATTATGTAATCCAAAATTCCAAGTATGTACTTTGACACTTGTCACCTTCTCAAGGCGCCACATATCCTTGCCAACTTGTTCTGCTAACATGGACTATCGACATGTCTTGATTCATTGATTTCAGAGGTTCGGATTTGGGGGTTTTGAAACAACTCTCATTGCTTCTGTTGTGGTCAATCTTTGATATCTGAAATTGTGAAATGATGATCTGTTACCATGCATCCTTGCTGATGTAGAATTCCACGTATTCTAGCTGACAAGGTTCACTGACCAATAGTCTTGATCCAATGATCCTCCATCGTCCTCCAAATCCAACGAACCTTCAACATTTTCAAGATCTGATGGCCCACGATTCTATCATGATTTCATGTTTTTCTATTTGGAAAGTTAGCACTTCCAGTCTTTGACTTTCCAGTGAGCGAAGTGTTGAACCAATGCCATGTGTCCTCTAGCTCAATGACCAGAATTCGCTCTCGATCCAATGGTCCGGATTAGATCACGAATTTGCGTTTCGGTATTTCAAGAGGCATTCTCCGTTCTCTAAACTCACAATCTCCGAATTCCCAAATTCGTTAATGTTGTGTGATGTGCTTGCCTTCCAAACTGAATACTAGGATATCTTTGGTATTTCAAACTTTGTGAGTTCAATATCCTTGACTCCTCGACTCTCCAAATTCTTCGATTCCAAAGTTCCGAAGGAACTCACAGTTAACCATCGTGTAGTTTCTTCCAGATCTAACAGTCTAACAAGAACATGAGTTTGATTCGACGATTGACGGGTCTTCGAATATTTTGATTTCACAACCCCTTTACCTCTATTATCCTTCCACATTAACATGATCCGATGACTAACGAGAGTCAAGATTGATCTGACGGTTGATGATATTTCACATAATCAAATTCTCGATTATCCTGTATTTCACATTCATCACGCAGAGTCAGATCAATGATTGAGAACACTCCTGAAGTGATCTTTCAGATCAAATGATTGTCGGTATTTTACGACTTCGTTTGTCGGGACTTCGAGACATGCAACATGTCAAAACTCTCAAGGTGGATTTAGCCGATTAGATTGGATGGATGTTGTGACTTCTCATAGTTTCCTATGAAATGGTCGACTTCTTAATATTTCCAAGGAACCTGACGATACATATGCAATGCAGTTTTTCTTACAAAGCAATTATCCTCATTCGCTAACCCTCTTGGGCTTCTATCATTGGATTTTTGATCCTATCGTGATCAACAATAGACACGAAATACATTTTTACTTCTGATATTTGGTGTTCTGATTATTCGCTTCTCCTATTCTTTCTTCCTCCTGAGCTTGCGCTATCGAACTCTACATAATGTTTGACATCTTCTACTGAATGATATATTGTTGACATCAACGACAGTCTCATTTTTCATTTAACAATAGGTCATCAAATTGACTGTTGACATCAATGACATTCTCAACTGTGGTTATTCATTATTAACAATAGATCATCATTGTTGACATCAATGACAATATTTCCAACAATCTCCCCCTTTGTCATTGAGGTCAACACACTAACTTCATATACAAAAACTCCCCTTGTGTTGATGCTTTTCTTTTATGAAGTTTTCCTTTTATATGAAGTTTCTCTCCACCCTTGACATCAATGGAAAAGGGTTTATTCTCTTATGATATGTTAGTATAAGTACGTCTCTAAGCACTGGTAACTCCTCCTTTAATCAAACTTTTTGTCATAATTGAATGACTCCCCTTGTCAATATGCTCTCACTCTACTTCTAGATACTCTCCCCCTTTGTTTCTGAAAAGGTAGCTCTTCCTAACAAGGTTTCTCCTCTGTTGATTTACTAACTTCTTATCTCAGTTGATTGGGATTTTTGTGTCTTCAAATGAGTAGACTTTCTTGATACAAAATTTTTGTAGTGATCAAGTTTTTTCAAAAACTTAATCCAATTACTTTGTTATTTACTAACCAAAACTCCCCTTGAGTTTTTACTGATTGTTCTCCCCCTTTGTTTCTAAAAGAGTAGCTCTTTCTGATAGGCCCTCTCTTCTAGTTATTTCTACAGGATGCCATGTACATCATTTTGTACATCAGAACATTGTTACTGTGGATAATGTTGTCCTACTAGAACAATGGGAAATTGTAGCTCATCTATTTCAAACAACCCTTGAATCTATCCATTGATTCTCATTGATATTTAACCATGATACTAATTGTTTTTATATCATCCACTTTGACATCTGCACTCTCAGGAATATTATGTAACCTAATATTGTAGCATCTGTATGCTTCCTTAGTAGAGGTCTATTCAAGAAATATACCTTCATCATATATAGCATCAATTTTCCGAAACACTCATCAAGCATTTTGATGTAACCCTTACTTCCAAAGACCTTGAAGTATTTTACCAAATGAGCTCTTCCAAAATAGGGTTCACAAGGAGTTTTACTACAATTAATCATGAGCTGACCTTTGTTATATATGTATACTGTTGTTCTTACATCATCCCTCCAATATCCATCAGATAATTTTCTTCATTAAGCATAGTCTTTGCAGCTTTTTGGACACACACACACACACACACACACACACACACACACACATATATATATATATATACAATTTTCTTTTAGAAGGAGTTTCAGTGTACCATTAAAATAGGATTAAAAGATTACTGAAATAATCATCACTCAATTATTCTTTTTGTTCTACCTTTGGATATTCATCATCAACGTCATTATTATGTGCACCGGAAGCTTCTTTATCCCTATTTTGAGAATATTCCTTATTAGTAGTTTCATCCTCCAAACTCCTATCATTAACTTCATCAATTTTAGGAACAATATTTTCCTCATCTTTCTTGTTTGCTACTTCATATTTTATTTTCTATGTCTTCTTATTTACTCTTGTTGTCATATTGTGTGAAACATTTCTTATTGGTTGTCTTCTTGAGTTCCAACAGTCATGGGCTTTGTGACCATATCTACCACAACTGTAGCATCTCATAGTGTAGCAATGTGTAGCAATATGTCCAACATGATTGTAGTTCCAACATTTTATACTATTGTTGGAGCCACCAAATTGTTTTCTTCCATGATGCCTACAATCCAAGGCTTTATGACCATATTCATTACAAGAAAAACAATAAACTTTAAAGACACTCTCATACCTTCTTTGATTCATCCATGAAGGTGTCTCTCTTCTGAACTTTCTTTGAGGTTTATGAGTAGCTTCTGGATGTCTTCCTTGATCTGATCTTCTAAGTTTTGTAGTGTTTCTTTTATTCTTTGAACATGAAGAACCTGCATCATACTTTCTTTCCCTTTTTATAAAATAAAGACTTGCATCATACCTGTCTTCACTCTTTACAAATGAAGGACTTTCATCAGGTTTCTTGAGATTACTAATTTCTTCCTTGTTGTAGCCAAGACTAGTTTTGTCTTATGGTGATCTCTAACAATCCAAGATCTCATCCAGGTTCATGGAGTTGTTCAAGAACTTTATTTGGGTGTCTAACTTCTCAACCTTCTTTCTAATATTCACAACTTCTGCTTCCATCTTATGACAAGATTCTTCCTTTTCGTCCAACTAGTTCTGTACTACCTCTTCTCTCCTTTTGGCTTCTTCAAGTTGGATTTTAAGATTAGCATAGTTTTCCCTTAGTTCTTTTAGATCTGTAAGGTTTTTTCTTGAGTCATCATCTTTCTTATTTTCTTCTTTTTCTTGATTGATTTCACTTTTCAGTCTCTTGATTTTCTCTTCCTTTTCTTTTGTTAGTTCAACAACTTTTTTTTTCAATCTTTTGATCTCTTCTTCTTTATTTTCTAACTGAATATTTTGCTAATATATGATTTCTTCATTATTTGCAGGGGAGAATTCAATATCAACATTATTGCAATCAAAATATTGTGGAGTGTATTTACCTTTATTGATGGTCGAGTCTACTCTTTAGATTTGATACATCTTCTTGGGAGGATGGGAAGACTCTTTGGAGGTATCATCACTAGACATGTCATCTTCAATCTCAATCTGAGTAATAGGACTTGATCCTTTAATTATGTGTGTGTGGTCACATCCAAGGCCATATTTGTTCAAGGGAAAACTTTGTAAACTGAGAACTTTATCAAGGGCTTCAGTCCCTTTCTTGAATTTTTCAATAGTCTTAAGTTGATCCTTTAGTTGTTTACACTTTTGTTTATATTTTCTTAGTTCGTCCAAATCACTTTCAAGCTCAGCTTCCAGATTGACTTATGATCAATGTCTGAAGTGCACATATACGGAAGCTGCGCATATACGGAAGCGTGCATATACGGAAGTTGCGCATATACAGAAGCTGCACATATACAGAAACGACGCATATACGGAAGCGACGCATATACGGAAGCTGCGCATATACAGAAGTTGGCGCATATACGGAAGCAGCGCATATACGGAACGTGCATATATGGAAGAACGCATATACGGAAGCTGCGCATATACGAAAGGTGCGCATATATGGAAGCGCGCAAATACTGAAGGTGCGCATATACGGAAGGTGCGCATATACAGAAGCGTGCATATACGGAAGGTGCATATACGGAAGCGGCGCATATATGGAAGCACGCATATACGGAAGCGGCGCATATACGGAAGGTGAATATACGGAAGCGGTGCATATACGGAAGGTGCATATACGGAAGGCGCATATACGGAAGCGCGCATATACGGAAGCACGTATATACAGAAGCACGCATATACAGAAGTTGGCGCATATACGAAAGCTGTGCATATATGGAAGGTGCATATAAGGAAGCGTGCACATACGGAAGCTGTGCATATACGAAAGTTGGTGCATATACGGAAGCGTGCATATACAGAAGTTGGTGCATATACGAAAGCTGTGCATATACGGAAGCGCGCATAACTAGGCCAGTAAGAATTATATGGTTAGGAGATGATTTTATACTCGTAAATTCTTGTGTCCTGTGGAGGCATAAGCCAAAGTCACGAACTGTGTGTTCGTTGACCCCGGACACAGTTTCATGTACGCATGCCAACCCTCCTAATTGTTTAGAGTCCCTTGGAGGACAAAGTTTGTTAAGCTCAAGAGAGGTAGTGCAGATTGGCACATGCTCTCTGCGAGGAAAAATGAACCTAGAACTCCTCAAGTCCTAGACAAGCTCAGGAAGGATCGCACTATTGTGTGCAAGAACCCTTCATGGAGTGCAGAGGTCGAGAAACCCTTTGGAGGTGTCAGAGCGTATTAAAGCTCAGGAGTGATAGAGACAGTGATTGAAATAGATCTAAACCATTGGTTCAATTCGAGGAAATAGAGGTGAGGATTTCCCCAAAGTCCTGAAAGGAGAATCGCTGATTCACAAGGGAAAATCTGGACCATCGGAGCCTACATCCAAACAGCCGGAGAAGAGTGCATAGGAGAATAGATCTGAACCGTCAGATCGAGGGTAGGGGAGCGATAGTCGTTGGATCCGGAGGAAGGTCCACGAGACAAGTTCCAAAATCATCAGAGCTATCCATCAGAAGGGACGCATGGTGAGAGCTCAACATTTCGCTAACTCATAGAGAAAGAAGGTCAAAGAACATACTGTTCGAACTAGCGATGTGCGAAGTCATGATTTGATCATAGCCGTCCATCAAGGAGGGTACATGGCAAAAGCTCAGCGTTTCGCTTACTCGCGACTCGAAGGAGTCAACGGGCAAAGTTTTAAGGACTCACGATACGCGAAATCGCGAAAGGATCCAGACTATTGGATCCAAGCCATGGGAGAACCATTGGATCAGAACCTCCATGTGGTATCGCGTATCGGAGGTTCAAAGGTCGAAAGAATTTTTTTTTGACTGCAGAAGTCGTGAAGTGCCGAGCATCAAGGGATTGTGCAAACACGTGGCACATTTGTTAGGTGGGGATCGCATGGTTGACAGGTGGCATAAAAACAAGTGCCCAGAGAAAGGTGGAAGTGGGTGACAGGTGGTGGACAGATGTTGCCTGGGAAAGAGTCATCCCATTATTGACTTATCATATTTCGGGGATTCACAAAGGAGGAGCATGAGGCCTCAACACTCCAACTCGCGAAGTCGCGAGATGCGAGTAGTGCTAGTGTTTAGCCTAGCCTACGGTTATATGTAGCAGGCGCTAGTGAGGAGGAAGCCATAACTGTATCGCATTTTGGGTATCGGCGTTTGGAGAAAGAGGAGTCAAGAGCCTTGACTCTCCAACTCGCGAGTTGAAAAATTCGATTGTGCTAAGGCCAGGTTGTGGTCACTTGGAGGAGGATAAGGGAAGGGATGGTTTGTTCTATAAGGGAGGAAGGGATGATTTATGACTTGACCCAACTCATGTTTCTAGGTCTACAAATAGATATCCATATACATATACCCCTTCCTCAACAAATGCATGACAATGTATTAGACTAAAAAGAGGGGTGAAAATAGTATAACACGAAGCCCTTGAACCCAAGGATATCTTACTATAGTGGCATATCCCTATGTTGGGACATCAATGAACTTGTTTGCTTTATTTTGTTACTTTTGTGATTTCAAAGCTTACAAAAGTTTTTTCCTATGCATGTAATAGGGGTAGAAATAAAAAGGGGCATTCAAAATTACATGAAAATAAAATGGATACCTAGATATCTCCTAAAAATAGGGGTTTTTTAAATTGGGTAGATATATTGGGAGGAGGGTTCAACAAAAGAATTTTAGGGGAACTTGTTATGTCACAATTTCCTTTAGTGAATACCCCATGAAGAGACCAAATAAGGGTTTCCTTTCCCAAAACATTATTTTCTACGAAAAGCTATTGGCTTGGAACCCAAATGAGTTATGTCGTGCACATGACCTGGATAAATAGATGGTCCCATCAGATAGAATCTTTATCCTATGAGTAAGATATAATCCCAATGTTAAGAATTTGTGCATGAGGGAAGGGTCTCCTCACCCAAGTTATGATTCAAGGCTAGAATATATGAGATTATGCATTATGCACTACTTATAGGAAATGATGTGGAGATGGCAATTAATTTCATATAAATTATTGACTAGTGTTATGGTTGGTGGGATATGATGCGGGCCTCAAACCATAAAAGTTACTTTGGTAGGAATATTTGGATGAAAATGAGGATATGAGCCTAATTACAAGGTTTGGTGCAACAATGATGAGTTTCCTATCCTTGGACATAATTTGAGAAAAAAATAAGAAGTCATGTAATCCCTAAATTTTACTTTTATGGATCAAAGGCCCTAAATTATGATAGTCCCTTTATAAAGTATCTTTAGACCATGAATGTAAGATGATATAAATTTTGAGATTCATTCCACCAAGGACATGTCTTTCATACCCTTACAAGATTTTAGGCCAAAAACTAGGTGTTTATGCCCCCAAACTTTCTTTCCATGGATACTTGACCATGTAAGAGGCATCGAAGCCATGACACACATCCCGTGCTCCTGTCTATTCACAAATGAAAATGAGAAGAGGGAAAATGAATAAGAGTGCACCTTTTTTTGAAGGTTGTCCTCGTTGCTCCTTGTTACTCCAACATTGGATCCAGTCCTAGCTTGAACATGATCTCCTTGGACTTAGACATAACGATATTCCTCTTATACTACTTGCACATAGTTAGATGAAGGATTAGTCCAATATGAATTAAAATGTTTGGATTGGGCCAATAATTCATATTGGACTAATCCTTCCATCCAATATGCTTCTCAACCATGGGGTATACCAACACAACAGTGGGTGCCCCCTCCTCCTCCAAACCGATTATGGCAACAAGGGTGAAGAAACCCCACTTTAGGAGACCCTCAACAACCCATGACACAACCACCCATGCAACTTATTCCCCCTCCCCATATGTAGGCATCCACATTATCCCCTCCTCGACCACAACTACCTGGACAACCCATCCCTAACCCTAATAACAGAAGGCCAGGAAAACTAGTGCAAGTTGATGGACTTGTTGCCTACTCGACTATTCCATCTCTTCCCTGGAATGCAACGATATTCACCTTCGATCCAAGAAGACACTAATTAAGGACCAACCTTGTATTTGTATTGAATATTTGAATGGGGATGTCTGAAATGAAGAATCACAACACAAACAATCTTGGGAACCTTTGAAATCCGATAATGCCCACCCTTAACTTCAAAACCCACCCTATCCAAAAAGATTAAACCTAAAGAAACCTTTTACTCATCCTGAGTTTGAATTCTTAGGGGAACTCAATAATGTGTGTTAAAATACCGTTGTTCTAAGCCATCAAGGATGTGCTTATCTATTCGAAATCGGTATGAGAAATTTATTTAAGGAAACCTAGTAGAAAAAGGAAGACCCTCAAATTTTCCATGTCATGGGAAAATTGTCAATCTTAATGATGGGGCGAATTCTTGTAGCTAGATACTCTGACCCTGACAGTCTGGTAGTTAATGTGCAGATCAATAATACACTTATTAGTAACACATTAATCGACCTTGGTGCTACTATTAATGTCATGATGTGAGAAACCATGCAAGCCTTAGGATTTACAAGACTTAGAGAAACCCAACCATAGTCCAAATCGTTGACATAAGATGTAGTGATCTCTGTAAATTCGTGGTAATACCCCTTCGACGTTATGTTCCTACAACCCAAAAGCTCTCTAAGAAGGTATCCTTTAATCCTAGGAAGGTCGTGGCCACCGTAGATGCTTACATCAGTTGTAAGTCAAGCAACATAACCATCTCCCACATGACCTCTACAAAACAATTAACCCTTTATCCTCTTTCCCAACCCATCATAGATCTCGAGACACCACTCTGGGCTGATGGAGAAGATAGTGATGAAGAAGGAGAATCTCATCAAGTCCTCTCTATAGATCAATACTTATCCATCAAAGAGAAAATAGAAGACGATGAAATCAATGAATTCATAGTGTATTATTCCTCCTCAATCAACTCACATGTTCTTGAGCATGTTATGCAACCAGAAACACAAACCTCTCTAGCATCGACAATCTTCTCACCCATAGAACACGAATCCCAACTTGAACAAGACGAAGGGTCCCCTATAAAAGCTATAGAATTCAACCCGGGGAAAACCTTGAAAATCAATCAGGGATTGACTGAACAATTAAAGGAGCAACTGGTTAAAGTGTTGCAAAATCATAGTGATGCCTACGCCTCAGAATATGGATTCCCTTCATGTCAGAGTATTATGAGGCGAAGACATCTCCCAGTGCAACTCACTCATGCTCAATAGTTTTCTTTTCTCCCTGTGGAGAAGATCCCTCGGGTGTGGATGTACTCGGAGGAACAATAAGTCTTCCTCCCACACCCATAAAGATATATTGATGTTGAAAGTTATTAGGTAAAGTCATAGATTTTTTTTTTTTTTGTATTTATAGACAAAAGTAATAAGCAATTACAAGATAGAATAATCAATTGACAATTGTCAATAACCTATAATTACAAGAAACTTTTTCAACAACAATAGTAACTAATATATATTGTCTTAAATCAATGATAGTGCAACTTGCAAGGCTTAACACTTCAAGAACTTCTTTAAGGTTTGGTATAATTCGTAATGGAAACTAATTGGTGTCACGAACTATGTAAAGGGTTAGCAACTATCTTCATTATATAAGACTATGTTACTTGCACATTTCCTTATTATACTAAATACACAAGTTATCAGTCAAATAGTTGGGCCGAGGGGGTCCCTTATCCCATAAACAAGAGGTCTAGGTGTGTGGCTTGGTCGTGACCTTAAAAATGGATTATTATTAAAATCCGAACTCTAATGAATAATATAATTGTCAATCTTAACATCAATGGAAATCATTAATGCAATCCAATACTTATAATTTCCACCTTATACTCTTTATTTAATATTGAATACAATCATTAATATAAATTCAACCTATTTCAATATTGCCAGTAGAATAATGTATATATAATAACTAACCATTCACAACTAACTATGTTACCAATTCCACCTTAGACTACATTGATTAATATGGTAATCATATAATCTTGCAAATGATTGATAATTTCATGTCAACGATGTCCATAACAATTTGATTGTTAATTTATTATTCCTAACAATTTGATTGTAAAGATTTCGTCAACCAACACAACGAAGTTTCAATACTCTACTTTAACATGCGTCATTTTAAAAATGTATCTTACAAACCTAAACTCCACTTCCGATTCTGAGTTAAAAAAGGGTCGTAGTCTTAGAGTTTGCAAGTCCAGAGAAATCGGTAAATAAACAGATTAGGTCACGGAGAATGGAACAACAGTCAAGGAACTAAATTTGGATAAGAGTAAAAATTAGAAGATCTATCATTTTGAAGGACCTCATATGCTAATATTATATCAAAATAGAATAGTAAAAGAAAATGTCACTACATCCAACCTTATTGAAATTTCATAAATTGTGTAAAATTACTACTAGTTTCAAACTCATGCCCATCATACAGAGCTCACTTGGCAACAAATCCAATTTGAAAAGAGAAATCCACGTAGTCTCTGATTGGCAAGACTCCAAGAAAATTTTAGGAGCCACAGAGAAAAACTTGCCGACGCAAAACTTTCATTATCGCCCTCCACTTTGAAACCACTGACAGAAGGCTATCCAGGAGCTCGCCATTACTGAGACTGCGCTCTTCTACAATTGGCCGCAGAGTTTTCTCCAAAGGCCGCTGTCTTCCCATACATACCCTCTGCAGAGGAGCGATTTCCATCCACCGCATATCAGTTGTTGGCATCGTCTTCGTAATCGCCATTACCAGAATCCATTTGTAGGGAGAAAAGAATCTTGAAACGAAAACCCAAACCTGCACCAAATCCTAAGGAGAACACCTTGGCGACTGCGAGCCGAGGCGATGAAGAGCGCGTTTAACAACCTTGTGGATGCTTTGAAAAACTGCCTGTGCGCTAATTCTCTTTGCAATGACCAGTGTTCTCCCTTACATTTTCAAACCCGAAAACAAAAAATATGAGCGCGCAGAAGGTTAAGGCGCGTTTACAGATTCAAATTTTAAACTTACGCGCCTTAACGGACGGGAGGAAACGGAATCTGGAGACGCGTTTGGTGGTTAATTACTTCATGCGTTAATTCCCATTAACGTGCAAGATAGGACGGCAAGATCGAGCGGCGAGCGGCGAGTGTCGAGTAACAGGTGAGTGAATGAATTTATGGTGCCTCGCCGTGAAAAAAAATGCGATCCCGAGTTTTATGGTGCATGGTATCGTCCATGAAGCTGGACCATTAATACACCATGCAGCAGCTTCCCAATGATTGGGCTTCTGCATAGTGTATATCCTTAGCCGATCCAACATTTGAGGACGTGATCTTCAATGTTCCGACACTGTTTCTTTTTAGGGGAATCAGAACAGCAATAGAGTGCTAAAGGAACCTTCTGAAACATATCTTACGAATGATTCTATCCATCATTACCGCGTTGATCATCAGCACAGCCAAATATACAATTATACTGTGCACTATGGACCAGCTTCTCTCATACCCTCTCGGCCATAAATGATTAAAATGAGGAGAAAAAGACCATGCACTATAGACCAGCTTCTCTCAACCCTCTCGACCATAGATGATTAAAATAGGAGAAAGAGAAGGCGATTCTTTCGGGTTATTTAATTGCCAAAGGGACTGAAGCTCGGAGGAAATATTGAGCGCTATACGCAATCCTAATGTTGTAAGACCGATCCCATCTGTCATCAAGCGTGAACGGGCCATTCTGGGAAGTGAGTATGCAATGAGTACAAACATCATAAGCCTGCCCCTATCAATCACCAGCTGATTCTTTTCCAAAACGGCCACTACCCATTTTTTTGTGGGATGTACCTGACTAGCACAACCACATATTATCAATCACCGGCTAATTCTTTTCCAAAACAACCACTACCCCCTTTTTTTGATTGTGGAATGTACCTGACTAGCACAGCCACAATTATGTGGCTGATGAACGCTTATAAAGGGTATATACCCTAATCCTAATAATCCTAACCTTATATTTTAAACTTACTCTTAACCCTATATAATATAGGATATATCTTAATCCTAATATGAAATGCATTGTTTTGTTTAGGGCGGCAGTATTTAAAACAAAATAATCCTAATATTAAATATATTGTTTTGTTTTATGTTGAGGCATTTAAAACAAAATAAATAAATTTATTTTTAAGGCTATATTTCAATTGTTATTTAATATATTTAAATATATTAAATATATATTGTTTTGTTTTATGTTGAGGTATTTAAAAAAAAAAACAAAAAAATTTTGAGGCTATATTTCAATTGTTATTTATTTTTTAGATTTATAGCATAGATCACCCATTCATCATCAACCTGAGCATTAATTTGAGCTAGGAGATGTAATGAGGACCACATCCACCATGTTCTCTTGTAGAGATTTTCTATTCAATTCCGTTGTTCAATGTTTAGTTCAGAAATAAATACATATACTACTCAATCCACAATTCATTATGATTGGATTTTATTTCTCTAGATATATTTCAATATGATTGGATTTTATTTGGATTTTATTTTAATATGATTGGATTTTATTTCAATATGATTGGATTTTATTTCTCTAGTTATATTTCAATATGATAATTTATAATACAAAATTTAAAGGTGGGGTGGGGGAGAGTATTAGAGAAAATGTATTACAATTTCTCTAATATTCCCCTCCACCCCTATCCTCAAAAATACAATTTCTCTAATATTCCCCCTCACCCCCACCCTTACCCTCACCCTCAAATTTTGAGGTTGAGGGTCTAGGAAATACTAGAGAAATTGTATTACAATTTCTCTAATATTCCCCCCACCCCCACCGATACAATTTCTCTAATATCCCACCAACCCCCACCCTCAAATTTTGGCGGAAAGAGGGAGGGGGTATTAAAGAAATTGTATCTCAAAATTTGGGGGTGGGGGAATATTAGAGAAATTGTAATGGGGGGAATATCACGGAAATTGTATCTCAAAATTTGGGGGTGGGGGGAATATTAGAAAAATTGTATTACAAATTCTCTAATATTCCCCCCACCCTAATACAATTTCTCTAATATTCCCCTCACCCCCACCAATGCAATTTCTCTAATATTCTACCCACCCCCACCCTCAAATTGTATTAGAGAAATTGGCGAGGAATATTAGAGAAATTGTATTAAAATTTCTCTAATATTCCCCGCCACCCTCGCCCTCAAAATTTGAGGGTGGGAGTGAGGGGAATATTAGAGAAATTGTATTACAATTTCTCTAACACTCCCACCCTTAAACTTTGAGAATTTTGAGGGTTTGGGGGAGGGGGGGAGGATATTAGAGAAATTGTATTACAATTTCTCTAATATTCCCCCCATCCCTACTCTCAAATTTTGAGGGTGGGGAAGGGGGGGAATATTAGAGAAATTGTAATTTTGAGGGTGGGGGTCGGGGAATATTAGAGAAATTGTATTAACAATTTCTCCAATATTCCCCCCACCCCCACCCTCAAAATTCTCAAAATTTAAGGGTGGGGGTGGGGGGAATATAGGAGAAATTGTATAATTTAAGGGTGGGGGTGGGCGGAATATTGGAGAAATTGTTAATACAATTTCTCTAATATTCCCGCACCCCCACCCCCACCCTAAAAATTATAATTTCTCTAATACTCCCCCACTTCCCCACCCCCACCCACAAAATTTGAGAGTGGGGAATATTGGAGAATATTAGAGAAATTGTAGAGAAATTGTATTACAATTTCTCTAATAGTCTCCCCACCTTACAATTTCTCTAATATTTCTGCCACACCCACCCCTACCCTCAAATTGTATTACAATTTCTCTACTATTCCCCCGACCCCCACCCTCAAATTTGAGGGTGGGCGTGGGGGGGAATATTAGAGTGGGGGGAATAGTAGAGAAAATATAATACAATTTCTCTAATATTCCCCCCACCTTACAATGGCCTTGTGATATTTAGTTCTATAGTCATCCTAAGGTTGTGATATGAAATCATCAATTGGTTTAAAATAACCTTTGGTAGTCGATAAGTAATGTTCTATCATGTCTAATCTTCTCTTTGTATACCCCAAATTGATAAATATTTCATCCTCTGTGAAGTCCAACCTCCTCTGCATCTTAATTTCTTTTACAGTCGACCTCCAATATTTCCATAAATTTGTAGATAACCTTTAACTTTTTTTTTTTTTCTAATTTTTGTATTACTTAGAATTTGCAAAATAACTGGAGCATCAAAGGTTAAGGACTTTCCCCTTACCATAAGATTGATTAAGAATATTATATATCCATCCATGTACTTTGGTAGGAGGTATCAAATAAATAGTAATGGTAATAAATTCACTACAATTGTATATCAAACATGTTAGGTAGGAAGAAGAATGATAAAGCATGATGCATATTAACATTCATCAATTATAAAAAACAAATTTTACCTGTACCATTCGTTATACCAAGGTATATTTTCCTAAGTTATACTGGATAATCACCTACTTATGTCTCTTTATTTGAATCTTCTACTTTATGATTTTGTGCGTCTCAATTTTCTCATTCTATCACTAAGACAAGCTTTATTTTTCTCATTTGTTTTTATGCTTTGAAAATATCTATGAACAACTTTGTAGATATTATGAAACTTGAATGATTCCCCATGTCTGAAAACATTGTTTCTTTTGCATTAAAATATTATGTGTGTGTATTTTGATGTTGCAAATTAGTGATCAAATGTGAATCCATTATAGGCATCTCAATGAATTCCAATTTACCCAAAGCCCTAATGATAATTGTTAAAGTAGGGATATTTTTATATTATTATTGATATTTCGTTTACACAGTAGTGATATTTTTCATTTCTCTTTTTATCTTTGGATTTCTATCGAACGATCCAGGACGTAATCCCGGACGTAAAGAATAGTGAAAAAAAGTATCTAGGTTAATGAGTCTTTTCCATTCCGTAGAAAGATTCGGAGTTATCCGCAATAGTGACCGAACGGAGAGAGAGAGATGGCTGAGCGGACCAAAGCGTCGGATTGCTAATCCGTAGTACGGATTATCCGTACCGAGGGTTCGACACTAGCACTCAAATTTCACCTTCACTTCAAACATTTTTATCAATTTTAAATGTTAAATTGACATTTAAATTTTTTGGGAGAAGCAAGTCAAGCTAATGATAATCTCATGTAAGCCTTAAGTTATGTACATGTGGTATTATTATTATTAATAGTTTCAATTTTTTTAATTCACATAGGGAGGATAATTTGAATCTAGCTTGGATAATCACTACCATGCTCACAGACTAAAACCAAATAGTAAATGGATTAATTATTGGATATTAGAACAATGCCTCTAATATGCATTATAATATAATAAACTATCTTGAATAATTATCATTCTTCTTTAAACATTAAAATCAAATAATAACTAGTGCATGACTATTAACTACCACAAGAATGGTGTATCAGCAACAATGATGATAAAGTCTAGAATGACCTCCCCAATTTATTTTTAGACCACAGAGCAATATCTTCTCTTATGAGAATGCAATTTGTACTTGCACTTAATGCTCATTGAATATTACATGCACTCTTTCGGTTGTTTTTTTACAATAACACCCTTTTTTAATTCAATTTCAAGGCTTATTTCCATCCAAACCCACTATTGGAATCTCTTTGTATCTATCATAATTGAACAAAGAGGGAAAAGTTGGTGAATATTTCACGTATCATTACACCTTAACAACCATATTTTTGAGAAAAAGGAACAAAGGTTGACCAAATCCTTGTAGAAGTAGTTAAAAATAAATTTCAAACTAGGAAAAAACAAACTTATATTACATGAGCTAATGTTATTATTGTAAAGTAACAAATTAGGTTGGGGGTTATGGAATGATTTCAAGTTTAAATAGGGTAGCAGAATAGAGGTTTCAATGTTTGTTGGCTAGTGGGTTCGGGAGTTAGAAGGTTAGTATCGGCATATGTCTCTAAGTTAGAGAGTTAGTCTTTGCATATGTCTATGAGTTAGAGGGTTAGCCTCTACATATATGCATATGTTGATATTATGCATGTATATTTTCAATGTTCATGTCAAATTATGCATATATTTTATTCCATGGGTTTTATGTACAATTATTCATATGTTTTATTCCATGGATTGTATGTACTTAACTTAGTAGTGTGTAGTTGTAATAGATCTAAAGTTTTGTTGATGTGTGGAAAAATTCCTAGCATTCATCGTGGAGAAATTGTCTGATCAAGGCCTCAATTAGGCCTATACTCGTTTGGGATGGAAATCCTCACCAGGATGTGGGCCCAATTGCCACTAAGAGGATTTTGAAATCAATAAAAGTGACAATTCAATTATGTAGGGCTTCCTTCAAAATAATCCACATTACATCCCCTATGTCAAGAAAGTCTAACATTCCAAAAGAATTCCATGAAAACCCACTCAGTGGAATGGGGCAATGTAAAACCACCACTTAATCACCCCAATGACTATCTAAATAACCACAAAAATTGATACACTCCTTCAATCCTACACAAGGTTCCAATACAAGAAGTTGAAAATAAAACCATAGATACCAAAGCAGAAAAGAAGACCCCCTCTACAAGCAAAGAACTAGTGCAAGAGAAGAGGAAAAGGATTTCGACCACCCCTCCCCCAACCTCTACAACCCAACAAGGATTTAGTGCCACAAATTAATCAGCCACGTTTGGATTCATTGAAAGCAAAGAAAGAAACACCTATAATAGCAAGTGAGCGCAAGTCTCTTCTCTTGTTTCTCTTCTCTTGCGACATTTGACTCCATTTCTACTAGTTTGCTATGCAAAATCTAAAGAAACAAATTATAAATTCAAATTGCTTTCATAAAAATACTCAATTTAATATATATAAGATCAAATCAAAGTTTCAAAGAGATTTAAAATTAGTTTTTTTACGTCATATTTTTTAACGACAATAGTGAGTATTACAAAGCACATATCTTTTGACATATGGCTGAAAATTGTAGCCAAACCAAAGCAAAGTGACCATAAAATTTCAAAATTAAGATTATAATAAGGAACCAAAGAAATATCTTGGAAGTTCACCCATTTCAAATTGAAATTCTTACAACACAATAAAAATATAAATAATTTCAAAATATCATTTTCGATATGAGTAAACTCACAAAATTTTAACTCAATTCAATAATCAAAATTATTAATAAACATAATATATCAATGGAATTAAAAAACTTAAAATATATTTATTATGAAAATGCAAAAATATACCAAAATATAAGAACTACGGCATAAAAGTACTAGAAATCGAATTTTTTTTTTTTTAAATTTACACGATGAGCTTAATCAATAAAACTCGCGTTCATGCTTAACCATGACTACGTTTGAGAAATCCGCGCTTGCAATCTCCATATACAGTGACTCATAAAACATGCACATTAGCTTTACATTAATATAAAATGTTCGCAAATGGTGGTATCATAAACACCATTTTGATGGCTAAAAGTGCCGTCGTAGCAGCAGATCATGATTCGTAGACCGGATCAATAAGACAGCTATCTTCTTCCAACACGTTTTGCTAACTTGCTCGAAATGATTTGCAGCTTCTAAAGATGTGTCAGTTTCATCCTTTGCGGCCCCTGCTTTTTTTAAAAATTCGATCAATTCAACCGAAGCAGATTTACATAGCCTTTTCTCAACTGATTTTCAACTTTATCAAAGCCCCATTTATTGGATATGCACACTCGGTCTGGCGTTTCTCGCGTTAGTATGATTTTAAAAGTTGTTGGGATTTGTTGAAAACCAATTATTAAAAATAGATTTGGATTTTATTATTCTGTGTTGGTTACAATCAAATAAACCAAGTTAAAATTTGTATAGGGATTGTATTTAATATTTAGTTTCATGTGTGAATGTATAAATTCATGTAAGCTGCTTTGGTTACAATCAAATAGACCAAGTTAGAATTTGAATAGGGATTGCATTTAATATTTAGTTTCATGTGTGAATGTATAAATTCATGTACGCTGAGTTGGTTACAATCAAATAGACCAAGTTAGAATTTGGATAGGGATTTCATTTAATATTTAGTTTCATGTGTGAATGTATAAATTTATGTAAGTCCATAAAGGCAAAACGGATTGTGAGAGAATGAGTGTATGAAAGACTTGCAAATCTGATGTAATCTCCATAATTCAAATAATAAGAGAACCGATACCTATACTTGGTGGACGTAACCCAACGTTTGGGTGAACCACGTGAAATCCCTGTGTCTATTTATATGTGTATGATTGTTATTTATCATATTGTGAATTGTATTTCCACACTGACAATTCCAACAAGTGGTATCAGAACTTAAAAAACCACAGACTGAAAAAACCACTCACTTAAAAGAAGCTGCATTGAGATAGTTGTGTTGGAGAGGTTGCGTCGGTTGCTTGAAGGGAGCGCTGACTTCTGTATCAGTGTTGGGGGCTCTTACTTGAAGGGAGCACTGTTTTTCCCTCTGCACTTACGGAGTTTTCAATATTCAAGTCAGCGTTGGGCGATAAGGGGAGCGCTGTGGGAGCGTTGTGTTAAGAAGCCGATCCTTAAAAATATTGCGCTGTGTTGAGAAGCGAATCCTTAAAAATATTCTCATGGTTATTTAAGAGTTAAGGTACAAAGTTTTTTTTGTTTTTTTAAAAGGTATATTTGGAATTTAATATAATATGGGAAGGAGTAATTTTTTTGTGAAGTGGATAAAAGGTTTTATGAAATATAAAGTTTTATTATTTTAAATTTTTTTGTGGTTATTCTTTAATTGTTTTTTTATTAAGGATTTATATTTAACTTTATTTATTACTCTTTTATATTTAAAATGATTTTTTTATAAGCAATGATTTGGGCTTTGGGTTTTTATAAGCAGTAGATATTGGGAGATTTTTTGAGCTAATGGCTAAGATGTAGAGTTCGAAGTTTGAAGTTGAAAAGTTTAGCGGTAAAAACAACTTTGAGCTCTGGAAGCTCAAGATGCACGATCTGCTCGTACAACAAGGCGTGGTGAAGATGCTTTTTGGAAAAGCAAAGCAACCCACATCCATAAGAGACGATGACTTGGATGAGATGGATGCAAGAGCACTGAGTGTCATATGCCTATGTTTGGCCGACGATGTTCTGTTCAATATTGTTTCGAAGAAGACAACAGTCGGTTTGTGGAGCAAGTTGGAAAGTCTATACATGACAAAATCCTTGACAAGCAGAATCTACTTGAAGAGACAGTTGTATAGTTTGCAGATGAAAGAAAGTACAAAAGTTGCTGACCATTTAAATACCTTTAATAGCCTTATAGTTCAATTGATTAGTATGGAAGTTAAATTTGAAGATGAGGATAAGACTATTACACTATTGTGTCCATTACCTAAATCTTGGGATAATATAGTTACCTCCATTAGCTTTAGCTCAGTGGATGTTCTAGATTATGACTCTGCTGTGGGAGCTTTGTTGGTTGAGGAGATGAGGAGAAAATCCAGTAACGAAACCTCAACTTCAGAGGCGATGTTGGATGTTGGTCAGAGGTCGAACCTCAGAGAAGAATGAGAGAAGTTCTTTTCGATCTAAGTCAAGAAAAAAAAGGAGTAAAGCAAAATGTTGGCACTGTGGAAAAACATGACATCTCAAGAAAGATTGTTGGAAGAGAAAGGAATCTGAGGAAAACTCGAAGGAAGCAAATTTGGCTGTAACAAATTCAGGTATAATTGATCACGTTTTATCCATTTCTAGTAATTTACAATATCAAGAAGAATGGCAATTAGATTCAGGTGCCTCCCACCACATGTGCTCACATAGAAATTGGTTATTTTCTTACCAATATGTTGATGAGGGTGTAGTGTTTATGGGAAATGGCATTCCATGTAAAACTGTTGGGGTTGGCAGTATTAGAATCAGGATGTTCAATGGTATTGTTAGGGAATTAACGGATGTTAGATATGTACCTGAGATTAAATCAAATTTGATTTCATTAGGAGTGTTGGATTCTTTTGGATATAAGTATACAAGTCAAGGTGGAGCTTTCATAGTGTCGAAAGGGAATTTAGTAGTGATGAAGGCAACAAAGGTTGATAACCTCTATAAGCTGGAAGGCATTACTGAAGTGGCATCTGAAGTGATAGATGTATCTTCTTGTTTATGGAAGAAGAATCAAGGTCTTAAAAGCAAGAAAGAATTCCAGGTATTGGTAAGAGGTAAATCAGTTCCAGACTTAAAATCTTTGTTTATGAATTCCTGCTTGTTTTATATCTCTGCAAGATATGATGATGGTATAAAGGGATGTTGTGTGTGGGATCCTACTTCTCACAAGGTCATCATTGATAGAGATATTGCATGTATGAAACAACCTAAAGGGTTGATTCAAGATCGCAACGGTAAATTTGTTTGCATGCTAGGTAATTCATTGTATGGCCTATTGGTACTCAGGCAAATATACAAGATGTTTGAACCCTTCATAGTGAGTCATCATTTTTCAAAGGGTAGGAATGACTATATGGTTTATAGTACATTCACAGTCTTGATTTTCTTTGTTGATGATATGCTCGATGCAAGCCGAAGCATGGATAAAATCAGTGAGAAAATGAATCAGGTGGACAAGACAATTCAGATGAGGGATCAAGGAGCAGCAAAACAAGTTGTGGACATGGAAGTATACAGAGATAGTAATGGTAAGTTGTGGTTGGAGTTCAATATGAACATTGTAAAAATGGTTTTTATCCCTCTTGCTTTCCATTATAAGTTTTCTTCAAGTATAGGGCATGTTTATAAAGAAGAAAAGGTTATGTCTCGTGTAAGTTCAGTAGGAGGTCTATTGTATGCGATGAAATTGTTAAGACCATATGTTTCACATGCTAATGATATTGTTAGAAACGTGATAGATTTGTTGGGCATGTGTTATATTCTTTGCATGTGTGTGTGTGTGGGTGCGTCAGATACGACAACTGCGTCTGACGATCCCTACACCTAGAGCTCTGCCGTTGCGCCGGGTGCTTCCTAGGGGGGTCCCAGGGGGGGCAGGTATGCCCCCCCTGGTTACGCGCGGTGTTTGGCACCGAGCGGTAGCCCAGGGCCGACGGGGTTCGGGGCAACGCCCCGAAATTTTTTTTTTGGGCGGTTTTTGCTACTTTTAGCAGATTTTACTATTTTTAGCTCATTTGTAAATTAATCCTGAATTAAGGGATTAGGGTTTTGGTATCTACGGAATACCTAAAAACATTGTATATATTGTATGGTGAATGGTGAAATTCGATATAATGAAAATAAGAAAGGTTTTCCCGGTTGAGGGTTTCCGGTAAAAATCTCTGTGTACTCTGTGTATGAGCCATTGATTAATTTCTGTATTGCTTAAGAATCTACATGCATTGATTTACTTCACAGGTTTAAAACTTACAAGATTCGGGAATTGCAGTGAAATGGGTGCTTCAACGTATGAGAAGCACAAATGTCACCTATAATGGTTACACTAAGATGGTCTCTGATAACTGTAATGTATATTTTGCAGGTGTTTTGGACAGGAGGAGACTTATCACTAAATATGTCTCACAACACAGTTGTGGAAGACATGTTGGAGGTGGAGTGACCCCTCAGGAAATCCAAATTTGTGCAAGTGACACAGGCGAGATCATGAAACCAGTTTTATTAGAGAAGCTGCAGTGGTGCTTGGCTTCTCTTGGCTTGCAGCAAAGGTGATGAAAAAAAGGAAGAAGCAAGGTATCAGGTTAATTGTTGTCAAGGTGGAGATTGTTGGGATTTGGTGACAACCAATTACCAAAAACAGATTTGTATCCTATTATTCTACG
This sequence comes from Picea glauca, assembly GCA_000966675.3. Lineage (NCBI taxonomy): Eukaryota > Viridiplantae > Streptophyta > Pinopsida > Pinales > Pinaceae > Picea > Picea glauca. Next base: position 242,868 of record JZKD02S0011020.1, read on the forward strand.
TTGGTTACAATCAAATAGACCAAGTTAGAATATGGATAGGGATTGCATTTAATATCCAGTTTCATGTGTGAATGTATAAATTCATGTAAGCCCGTAGAGGCAAAACGAACTGTGAGAGAATGAGTGTATGAGAGACTTGAAAATCTGATGTAATCTCCATAATCCGAATAATAAGAGAACCACTTGAAATCCTTTTGTCTGTTTATATGTGTATGATTGTTATTTATCATATTGTGAATTATGTTTCTGCATGACAATTCCAACAAAATCTCTTCTTACTCAAAAAATTCTTCGGTCTCTGTTGAAGATACGTTAAAGGGATACAACATTTTTTTTGCAAGCCACCATGTGCACCGACCCGTTACCATCTTGCAGACCTTATTGTGAATTCTTTCCTCCTGTAGTTGCTGTCTGTGACAAATTATTATTTTCTCCTGTTTTCTTTTGTCCCAGACCGTAGGCGTGTAAAGCATTCATGAAGATCCGAAATGACATCATCCCTGGCCAGTACCCAAATATAGTCAAAGCCAGTGCTTGATGAATAATGGAGAGACTATATCAACCATCTGATTACGACGACGATCCATCCTATTAGGATGATTGCAAATTTCACAACAATAACAAGCTGAACCAACTTTATTTTATTCTTGTAATCTGCAAGTTGGAATCCCCATTTAATGAGTGACACCACAACGCAGTATGTGATGATGAGGCCAACCATTGGGCTGAAGATTGATCTGGCAAAGACATAGTCAGGTCGTGAGGCACGAAACACGATCCAACATCTGTCTGAGGACGTGATCTCCAATGCTCCGACACTGTTTCTTTTTAGGGGAATTAGAACAACAATAGAGTGCTAAAGGAACCTTCTGAAACATATCTTACGAATGATTCTATCCATCATTACCGCGTTGATCATCAGCACAGCCAAATATACAATTATACTGTGCACTATGGACCAGCTTCTCTCAGACCCTCTCGGCCATAAATGATTAAAATGAGGAGAAAAATACCATGCACTATAGACCAGCTTCTCTAAACCCTCTCGACCATAGATGATTAAAATAGGAGAAAGAGAAGGCGATTCTTTCAGGTTATTTAATTGCCAAAGGGACTGAAGCTCGGAGGAAATATTGAGCGCTATACGCAATCCTAATGTTGTAAGACCGATCCCATCTGTCATCAAGCGTGAACGAGCCATTCTGGGAAGTGAATATGCAATGAGTACAAACATCATAAGAGCTATCAATCACAGCTGATTCTTTTCCAAAACGGCCACTACCCCTTTTTTTATCGTGGGATTTACCTTACTAACACAGCCACAATTATGTAGCTGATGAACGTCGATTGTGGCTGATGAACGTCGATTTTGAGTCTGCAGTTGGTTGTTGAGCAAATGTTGGAGGCTGTGAAGGCGTTGTAGAAGACAAAGGAGTTGGTGCATCTTTGTGATGTTTCTCGTTGTCAGAGGAAGGGTTCAGGCGACTTTTGCGAAGTTTTGGGACTTGCCAACCATTAGCTCTTTTTCGTGCTCCAGGGTCAAGGAAGGGGTAGGAGATAGAGGACACGTTGCCTGGAGGTGCCCTATTTGCTGACAAGAGTGACATTTGAAAGCGGTGTTCTCATAATCGAACATCTGCATGTAAGGATCTCCCTCGGTCCAATCAATAAGAATCATATTTGAAATCCCTTGACCGAGGTCAATTTCAACACATATGCAGGTGAAAGTGATGAAGCCTTTTGATATCCGATCTTTGTTTGCCTTGATAAATCTACCCAACGTATTTCCCAGGATAGATAAAAAATATGGAGTATAAAAATGTAGAGGTAGATTGGGTAGTCTTACCCAGACCGGTGTAGTCATGGTTGTCATGGTTAATGGATTGAAGTCTGGGAACCATCTCTACATGGAGAGACCAAATCTGCCCCAAAACCAAGGACGTTGCTCTAGCACGTGTTGGCGTTCGGCTTCTGTGGGAAAGCTGACGATGAGGAACCCTTTGGAGAAAAGGAACAACTCATGATCTGACGCCCAATTCTTGTTAATCCATTTTATTAGCGTAGGGGTTGAGGGCCATATTCCGTTGAAGCGACAAATGAGGGCTTTTTCCTGATAGATAAAGGCACAGCCATAGACGTGGGGATCTTCGACTTCTACTTTTGTGCGTTCTGCAGACTGCTCCACAATGAAGGCAGAGCCAAAAATCTCATTTTCTCCTAAAGTTTCAGCCTTGGATCCCGAAGGAGCGGAGATCCCTATTTTCACAGCATGCTTGTAAGAGCTTGGATGAGTAAAGGAAGGCACTCCTCCATGTAGACGAGAAGCGAGAGAAATGGTTGCATTTTTTAGATTCCAATAGTCCCATAGCATAGAGCCATCTACCAGCTGTCGTCCTTCAAAGATTAGTAGTTAAAAACCAGGTAGAATACATGTAGCCTAGTGAACTTGGGTTTTGAGCTCAAAAATAGAATCTGAATCTTGGGTCTGCAAATAGAGAGAAGATCCAGCGATGGTCTTTACAAAAAGAGGTAAGCCTGCCTCAATCATGGAGCTAGCTTCGGTGGGATATTGAGAATGAAGCTTCGATCTTGTATCACCCTTAGCTTGGTTCATGTGACCAAGTGAGGGATGAGAGTCCCACAAGCGCTGAAGATCCCTGAAGTCTCCGATAGCAGAATGGCTCCCATGCTCTAGATCAAAGTTGTGTCGACGGCTAGGGTTTAGCATTTTTCATGCCCGCAATCCCTTCTCAGTTCTTATCTGGGCCCAAATGGTTGGTTCCCACTTTAGGGTTTCCCCTGATGTTGTTGTTGTTGCTACGGTGTCGACCGCTAGCCTGCTCGACGAGATAAACTGTTTCTTCCCTCCTGGGGTGATGGAATCTAGACGAAGGCTTCTTCTGCAGAGGTTGGCTGCATTTCCGTCTTGGGAACCTTCTCCGTATGTTGTTGATGTGCCTTCTCGGTTGGGCTCGCCATAACCCTAATCTCCATAAATGGAAATATAGACATAGTATTTAATATAAATTAAAAATACTTAATAAAATTTTATAAAGTTAAAAATATTTAATAAAATTTTATAAAATTAAAAATATGAATAGTATTTAAAATAAATTAAA